>OZ004714.1:2500-335000 GCA_963924515.1 Vespertilio murinus | reverse complement strand
CCCCAGTCCTATGGGACCCCAGTCCTGGATCCACGGAGGGGTTTGCTCACTCGGGTTTTAAAAAGTCGAAGGTCAGCCCTGATGGGGCGGCTCAGTGGTCGAGCGTTGACCTATGAGCCAGGAGGTCACAGTTCGATTCCCGGGCAGGCTGGGTCCTCAGTGTGTGTGTGTGTGTGTGTGGGGGGTGGGGGGTGCAGGAAGGGACTGGGGCCGAGGGGACAAGGGGAGTGGGAGTGGCCATCGGTAGAGACATTCTCTCTGCTCTAGGCTGGCACAAGAGCGGCATGCAATTTCCAAAACTGGCCGTGGTTTGAGCTTTCAAACACTTGAGAACTTTATTATTCCCTTTAAAAGGTATCAGAGCGCAGAAAACAGCAGCAGTTAGGAACACACCAACACCAAAAGCAAACGTCCGTCTCACAGAAAGCGTGTGTCAGAGGTCGGTCCTCCCCCCGCCACCCCCAGGGGACAGCGGATGTAAATGCCCCTGGTTTTGTGTGAATTCTTACCCGAGGATATTTTCCCGTTGCTTTTTCTCTTCTTTTCTTTTCTTTTTTCTTTCTTCTTTCTTCCTTCCTTCCTTCCTTCCTTCCTTCCTTCCTTCCTTCCTTCCTTTCTTTCTCCTTTCTTTCTTTCTTTCTTTCTTTCTTTCTTTCTTTCTTTCTTCTTTCTTTCTTTCTTTCTTTCTTTCTTTCTTTCTTTCTTTCTCTTTTTTTTTTTTTGAGAGAGACATCGCTGTGAGAGACACGTGGACGGTTGCCTCCCATACATGCCCCAGGGCTGGGGATGGAACCTGCAGCCCAGGTGCGTGCCCTTGACCAGGAATTAGACCGGAGACCCCTCGGCGTGTGGGCCGGCACTCTAACCCCTGAGCCACACCAGCCTGGGCAATGTCACCTCTTCTTTACGCTAGCATTGCCAGCGTGAGTGCTCCGAGCCTGCAGACCGCCGTCTGCCTCGGCCTTGATGCTTGTTCATGTGTCTGTTTCTGCGTGTTTTTACCCCCGCTGTGCCCGTGAGCGGTGGTTAAAACACGCAGGTGCTTTCACATGTTACCTGAACGCACTGATACACGTAAATCCAGTTCGTCCCTTCTCCTCGCTCAGTGGGTTCTGTGGTGCGAGGAGATTTAGCTCATTTACCACCCCCCCGCCCCCCGGACGGTCCCGTTGATCTGCCGTGCAGGCCATGAGGAGCCCGGGGCGTGTGAGAGGCTGTCCACGGCGTCCATCCACGGCATCTGTCCACCGCCCAGGGTGTGCGAGGACGCTGCAGGTGCTGGCACGGTGCTCCCCCCGCGAGCTCTGCCCTGTGGCCCGGGAGCGAGTGCGTGGCCTCCACACCGCCCTCGGGGTGTGTGACGGGTGAAGTGCATTGAGCATCCGGCATTCCCCAAACCCAGACGGGAACAGGACAGATCCTGCCTCTTGGAGCACCCCGCTCCGTGTGAGGCGTGGGGTGCGGGCAGCCCTGTTTGGACACCGTGGCTCTGACGGTGCCGACCGTGACCCGCCACCCGCCACCCGCCACCCGCGTCCCAGCAGCGAGGGCCTGCGAATGTTTTCCATTTGGCGCTCGCACGATAGCTAGCGAGGCCTGACTTCAAAGAGGGAAGCGACTCGCATTGAGATGAGGAATCTGCGCTCTGCGAAGAGCTTAACCCCTTCACAGCCACACGGGAGGAGGGCACGGGACGGGCCGTGGCCGGAGGGAGAGACCGCCGGGGCCCTCGCTGCCCTTAGGGCTTCGTGACGTGGCTGTGGTGGGTAGACAGATCCACGCAAAACGGCGAAGCCGTAGCCTCAGAGCAAGATGGGCACGCAGGCGCGGACCGCTCCCTGGGGCGCCGGCAGGACGCCGGGAGGGGAGGGTCCCCAGGGGGAGCGCGGCGCGGCCTGGGAGGGGACGGAGAGCCACGGACGAAGCTCGAGGGCCGGTTATCACCGAGGCCCGGTGGCGAATGGGTCCAGGGATGCTGGGCGCCTCCGGACCGCGTGTTCCCGGCGGAAGGACGGAGCGTCGCTGGCGCTGACACTTTCCAGCGTGGCTTTTGCCTTCTTGCTTTTAAATCCTCATCCGAGGACATTCTCCCACCGATTTCTTTCAGGGAGCGTGGGAGAGAGGGGGAAAGACAGAAGCATCCACGAGAGAGAAACACATGGATGGGTCGCCTCCTGCACGCGCCCGACCGGGACCTGGGTGGGGCGGGGCCTGCCGCTGAGGTCCGTGCTGATGACCGGAATCGGACCCGGGACCCTTTGGTCCCCAGGCTGGCGATCTGTCCACTGAGCCACACCGGCCAGGCCGGCTTTCACCCTCGTTTACTGAGCGGAACGGACAGGCCCGGCGGCCGGAACTTTCTGTCCTTTAACCGGGACTCACCCCCGGGGCCTCCGGCCTGTCCTGGGAACCAAGCGTCCCTGCCAGGCACAGCGCCGGCCGCTCTGACGGCGGGCGGAGCTCAGATGTCACTCCGCGTCGAGAAGCAGAGCCGCGTCGGCCGGAGGCGGGGAGCCGGGCCGTGCCACGCTGGCTGCTGCTCCGGGACGGGGGAGGGGGGGGGGAGGGAGGGGGCGCGCCTGGGGGACGGGCGGCGGGAATGTGGCACCAAGATGTGCGGAGTCCCTCCCGGACGGAGAAAACTGCTCTCCTGGGAGCCAGCTTCTCGGGGCGATCGAGAGGAGCATGCAGCCTCTTCCCCAAAGGGAATCTCTCCACCTCGTCCCCCTCCTGCCTCGGGGTCACTGAAGGTCGCCTCCACTGACATTCGGGGCCGATGGCGTTCTACGATGGGGCCTGTCTGTGCGTTCTGGGACGCTTCGGGGCATGCCTTTCTCTGCCCACGAGGTGCATGCCAGTTCCGAGTGTGTGTGCGCGTGTGCATGTGTGTGTCTATGTGTGTGTGTGTGTGTTTGCATGTGTGTGCGCGTGTGCATGTACGAGCGTGTTTATGTGTGTGCACGTGTGTGTGTGTGTGTGTGTGTGTGTGTGTGTGTTGACTTTTAGAGAGAGAAAAGGAGGGGAGGGAGAGAGAAGTATCAAGGATGAGAAGGAATCACGGATCGGCCGCCTCCTGCACACCCCCCACTGGGGATCGAGCCTGCAACCCGGGCCTGTGCCCCGACCAGGAATCGAACCGTGACCCTCTGGTTCCTAGGTCGATGTTCAGCCCCCGAGCCACACGGGCTGGCCGGCCGGCTCTCCATCTGCGTTCTTGTTTACCGTCTGTCTCCTGCGGGCCTGTGAGCTTCGGCGAGGAGAAGCGGCTCTGTCGTAGGCTGTCTCTGGTCGTCACCCGGCACCTCTTAGGTCAGAGGAACGATGAGGTAGACCAGGCGGCCGCTCTTACGCCAGGGGGACGGAGGAGGGTGGGCTGGCCGGGCTGGGCCGGGCTGATCGGCTGTGGGGCCGCGATGTTTCCCACAAACCCCTCGGCCAGCCGACCTCTGTTTCCCAAACCCTCTCCCACCGGTCACTGTGGCCTTGCCAGCAGCTCCCTCACCCATCCCTGTGCGATCGAAGGTCAGAGGTCACTCACGGGGCCTCCCTCAGAGACTCGTGGGGGCAGCTCCCGGTTCCCTCCCAGCTCCCCCCTCCCGCCGGCCCCTTCTGCGGGGATGTGCCTGTGAGCTTGGCGCTCGTGGCCCCAACTCCAACGGGGTCATTGTCGTGGGCGCTGACCCCCTCCCGGTCCTGTCCCGGTCCCCGTGCCGGGCGGCGGGGGGAGGCTGCGGTGGGAGCGGGCCTCAGCCTCGGCCTCGGCGGGGAGCTCGCCGAACGAGAGCCGCGCCGCCGAGAGCCGAGAGCCGGGCCGGCGGTGAAAGGCTCCATTTTACGCTGTTTTCACACGTTGGGTCCCGCGCACGCAGGCGCGGCCGGAGACTCTGAAAGGGGCTTTGTGCGCGGCCGCCCGCCCGCCGACGTGTCCCGTCAGGAATGTCGCCAGATGTGTTGACTTACGAGCGGCGGCTCCGGTGCCATCTGGCCGGGAGGCCGCCGGGCGGGCGGGGGCTGAGCGGAGCGGCTTGTTCGTGGCCCCCCTCGCTGCGTGTTCAAGAGGGGGGCGTGCGGGGGGCGGGGGCGGGGGGCGGGCGTCCTTTGAGCGTGAAATGAAGGCTCTCGGAGTCCCAGGCCCACGTCAGCGTGTTGACACAGCGCACGGAGCGGCCCCTCACCGTGTGCTCTGTTCCCTGCGAGCCTCCCGGCCCCGCTGCCCCGGGATGCATTAACCCCTCGGCTCCCGGCGCTGCGTGGCCTGCGTGGTCCGCGTGGCTGCCTTTCGTGGTTTCTGTGGTCGCCAGCCCGCACCTGAGGGCGTTTTCCCGCTGATTCTTAGAGTGGGAGGGAGAGGGGGGACGGAGCGAGAGGGAGACATCCTTGTGAGAGGGACACGTCGATGGGCTGCCTCCCGCAGGCGCCCGACCAGGGATCGAGCCAAAACCCGAGGTGCCTGCCCTTGACCAGAACTGAAGTCGGGACCCTTCAAAAAAATTTTTTTAATTTATTTATTTTTTACAGAAAAGAAGGGAGAGGGATAGAGAGTTAGAAACACCGATGAGAGAGAAACATCGGTCAGCTGCCTCCTGCACGCCCCCCACTGGGGATGTGCCCGCAACCAAGGTGCATGCCCTTGACCGGAATCGAACCTGGGACCCGTCGGACTGCAGGCCGACGCTCTAGCCACTGAGCCAAACCAGCTAGGTCCCTTCAACATTTTTTAGAAAAAATATATTTTTTTTAATTTTTATTGCTTCCCAAAAGGGAGGGAGAGGGAGGAGGAGATAGAAGCATCCATGCTGAGAAGTAATCCGCCGGCTGCCTCCTGCACGCCCCTGCCCCCTGGGGATGGAGCCTGTGCCTTTGACCGGAATCAAGCCCGGGACACCCCCCCCCCCCCCCCCCCCCGTTCTCAGGCCAACTCCCTGCCCACTGAGCCACACCGGCCAGGGTGACACCTTCCTAACGCCTCTTGGAATGCCACCAGCGGAGGAGCCCTAGGCCTGTGACCCCACAGGGACCTCCCGGCTGGAGGAGGCACTCAGCCGTCACCCGGCGCACCCGTTCCTGCATGAAGGGGCTCCCCGGGAAAATCAGGTCCGATCGCTTCCCTTCCCAGGCCGGCGGCCCCCCCCCACCGCGGAGCTGGGTTCCTCTCGGAGCGTGCCTTCCCGCACCTGCTCCCTCGGCTGCGGGGTACCCCCCCCCCCGGCTACAGGCAGCGCTGAGATCGGGGTCCAGGCCCGATGCCCCCCACGGCTCCCGCCCTGGACCTAACTCCCCGGTGCGTGTGTGAGCGTGGGGCGGGGGGCGGAGCTCCCGGCAGGCGGGTGCGGGAGGCGTCCGGCCCCACAGCTGACCTCTTGCCTTCTCATACCCACACTCGCCGGCGCCTCTGTGTTTAAAACACGTGTTGTATGGACCTCAGAGAGGAAGGGAGAGGGAGAGAGAGAGAGGGAAACACCAGTGATGAGAGAGAATCCTGGACGGGCTGCCTCCTGCACGCCCCCCACTGGGGCCGGAGCCCACAGCCTGGGCCTGGGCCCCGACCGGGAATCGAACCGTGACCTCCCGGTTCACGGGTCATCGCTCAACCACTGAGCCACGCCGGCCGGGCTGCGGGGAATTATTTTTAACAGCTTCAAGCTTCAGTCTGCTCCTTTGTAAAAGGGTGATAATGGCCGACCGGCCTCCCGGGCGAGGGAGGTTAAATCGGACTCCGTGTGGGTCCGTCCGCGCGGTGAGGGCCGGAGCCCAGGGCTCTGAGCCCCGCCGATTGTCTCACTCACACACATGCACACGCACACGCACACGCACACACACACACATGTACACACACACACACGCACACGCCCAGAGTGGAGGCCGCGTGGAAGCCGACGCTCTGCGGACGGAGAGCCCGCGTGAGCTGGGCCCATGGGGGGCCGAGGGTGGAGGCAGCGTAGATGTGGTCAGGCCCGGCCTCGCTGCCGGGGAGGGCGAAGGACCGGCAGCCAGAGGCCCCCCGTGGCTCCCCGAGGCTACACGGCTCCGAGGCCCTACCCTCGAGGGCCGCACATGACCTTGATCTAAATCTCTGGTTTGCACAGGGCGCTGGGATTGCACAAGCGGGCTCTCTCCGGCTTCCCGCTCCCGGTGGGGGGCGGGCGAGCAGGGCCGTGAGAAGGCTCCCCGTGTGCTCCGCCGGGCTGGGCCGGAACCGGGAAGCAGCGGCCGGCAGGGAGCTCAAGGAGAGCGGAGAGTGGAGGGCCCGGGCTGAGCCTCAGCATCTCACGTCTCGGGCCAGGAGTGGGGGCTGGGGCTCCGTCCTGGGGTGAGGCAGCCTCTCCGAGCTCACGCTGAGCTGCGCCTCCACACGGGCTGTTTGAGCCGACCCCCCCCCCCCCGCCTCTCCCCCTGCAGCCCTCTCTCCCCCTCCCTCCCTCGCCCGCTCTCACCGAACCCCGAGCACCAGCTATAATCCCGTCTCCGGCCTCGGGGCTGGCCATGCGTGCCGTCACGAGGACCCGTGTGGAATGCAGTTGCAGAGCTGGTCGTAGGGAGCGACGGGCTCGTGTTTTATGTTTATCTTTTAAAATCTTTATTGTTGAAAGTATCACGTGTGTCCCCTTCCCCCCGATGACCCCTCTCACCCCTCCCCCCTCCCAGCCCTCCGCGCCCCTTGTCCGAGTCCGTGGGCGCCGCTATGGGGACACAAGCTCCCTGGCCGACCCCCCCCCGTCCCCGTCCCCCGGCGGCTGGCAGTCTGCGGTGCTGCTGTGTCCCTGTGCCACGCTCCCCTGCTCAGCACTCAGAGGGGGGGGTGTGCAGGAGGCAGCCACCCAGGATTCTCTCTCATCATGGATGCTTCTCTCTCTCCCTCTCTCTCTCTCTTACCCCCTCTCCCCTCCTCTCTGACATCGATTTAAAAACAAAGAGGAGAAAAGACACTGGCCCTCTGGCTGTGTCCTGCCCCCGGCCCGGCGCCTCCCGTCCCGGGCTCCGATGGAATCCAGGGAGTGAACGGCCATCGGTCTCGCTCCGGTCCCCGAGTACCTGCCGCCTGGTGCGACAGCACCATTTCGTAAATGTGGTCAGGAAAGCAACTTCCCAGTTATTTCCTGAGACCTGAGAGCATTTCATAATCTTCCAGCTCAAGATGATCTCGGAGCGGCTTTCGCAATGTGTGTGTGTGTGTGTACGTGCATGTGTGCGTGTGTGTGTGTGTGAGAGAGAGAGTGCCCGCAGGTATGTGGGAATGCTTTCTGTAAACAGATTTTATCTTAACTCTTTATTGTTAAACGTATTTAATCCATTTTTATTGATTTCAGAGAGGAAGGGAGAGGGAGGGAGAGAGAGAGAGACATGAGAGAGTCATGGACCGGCTGCCTCCTGCCCGCCCACACTGGGGATCGAGCCGGCATCCCGGGCCTGTGCCCCGACCGGGAATCGAACTATGACCTCCGGTTCACAGGTCAGTGCTCACCGCTGAGCCGCGCCGGCCGGGTGTAAGCTGGTCTTTACTCTGAAGGTGCCCGTGGCCGGGTGGGACGGGCTTGTCCACGGAGAGGCTGGTCTGTGGCCGCGACAGCACCGGGCAGGCGGCCCCCACAGCAGGCCTCCCCTCGAGACCGCCTCCTCCCTCCGAGGAATTGCTGCTGCCGTGAACTCGGCGCACGTGGGGCCATTGCTGCCGTGAACTCAGCGCACGTGGGGCCGTTTCCGCCGTGAACTCGGCACACGTGGGGCCGTTTCCGCCGTGAACTCGGCGCACGTGGGGCCGTTTCCGCCGTGAACTCGGCGCACGTAGGGCCATTGCTGCCGTGAACTCGGCGCACGTGGGGCTGTTTCCGCCGTGAACTCGGCGCACGTGGGGCCATTGCTGCCACCGTGAACTCGGCACACGTGGGGCCGTTTCCGCCGTGAACTCGGCGCACGTAGGGCCATTGCTGCCGTGAACTCGGCACACGTGGGGCCGTTGCTGCGGTGAACTCGGCGCACGTGGGCGTTTCCTGCAATGGCGGCTGCCCTGGGAGGAGCTGAGACAGACCAGGTGTCTGCATCGCGCACGTCTGTCCCCGAAGCCCCAGCGCCTGCCTTTCCGTGTCCCCCTCGGGGCTGGGGCTGCGGGCCTGGACGGCTCTGAGAGACGGCTGGGGAGCCGTCTCGTCTCCTCCTTCCCTCCTGAGGGCGAGGCGGTCAGCAGGCAGGAGGCCGCGGGGTCTGGTGTTTGTCGGGAGTCCGGGTGACCGGAGCCGGAGGCCCGATCGGGCAGGGCCTGCGCGTGGACCGCATCGGGAGCTCTCCCCACGCAAAGGGCCCGGCGTGCGGGTGGGCGCCCGGTGTGGCGATGGGTGACAGCGCCCGGGTTCGACCTGCTGACACCGGGACGGCATCGGGGGGCACTAACCGTCAGCAGCAGACGTGGCGGCATTATTGACCGGCAGCTGGTGGGTCACGGGGGCCAGAAACACCGTCGTCCGTGAAAAGCACAACCTTCAAAACCAGCCCCCTCTTTCTCAGAGCTCAGCCCGGCCCGGCGGGCGTGGCTCAGCGGTGAGCGCTGACCTCGGAACCAGGAGGTCAGGGTTCGATTCTCCGTCAGGGCACAGGCCCGGGTTGCGGGCTCCATCCCCAGTGTGGGGCGTGCAGGAGGCAGCCGATGGATGGCTCTCTCTCACCCTTGTTTCTATTTCTCTGTCCCTTTCCTTCTCCGAAATAGTAATAAAAAATGCCTGTTGGGTCCACAGGTACAATCGGGCATTGATGGGCCTCCCTCCCCACGGCCTCCCGGGCGGGCGCCGGGCGGCCGGCTCCACGCGGAGTTTCCAGCGCGCCGTAAAGTCCAGGAAGTAAACAGACACGGGAGGGCGCTTCTGTGCCAACGTCCACACGTGTGTGACACCCGGCCGTGCGCTCACAGTTTCTGTTGGAGACGTGGAAAGGGCGTTAATTATAACCGAGCCTTCTGCAGTCAACACGCAGGCGTTTTCGACGCCAGGGGCGTGGGCCAAGTGGGCCCTCTTTTTCTTAAAACACATTCTTACTGGAGGCCCCGTGCACGGATTTGTGGGGTCCCCCGGCCCGGCCAGTGGGGACCGAGCTGAGAGCGGCTCTCCGACATCCACCCCGGGGCCCCGGATTTCGAGAGGGCGGCTCTCGGGGGCTGCACCCTGGCATCGGGCTCCCTTCTCTCTGATTCCGGTGCGTCACCGGAGAAGCCGGGCTGCCACGTCACCGCAGCTCAGCAGCTCCTGCGTTGAGTGTCTGCCCCCTGGTGGTCACTGCATGTCATAGCCACCGGTCCGACGGTCGGACGGTTGGTCATATATATATTACATATATATTGGTTTCAGAGAGGAAGGGAGTAGGGGAGAGAGATAGAAACATCCATGATGAGAGAGAATCATGGATCAGCTGCCTCCTGCACGCCCCACATGGGATGGAGCTTGCAACCTGGGCCTGTGCCCCGACCGGGAATCGAACTGTGACCTCCTGGTTCAATGCTCAACCACTGAGCCACACCAGCCGAGCTCATTTCTTTTTTCATAGAGACGTTTTAACAGGAGAAGACTGTGTGTGCTCAGAAACAGCTGAGGGGCGGCCGGACGTGCCGGGGTTCACACGGAGGCGGGCGCGGTGTCGCAGCCCGTGTGGTGGACCAGCGTGTGGACGTCCATCTGGGAAGCTCTCCGGGCCCGCCTCCTGCCCCGAGGAGCGGGTCACTGCTGTGACGCCGCCCGAGGCTGCCCTGGAGTGCAGTCCTGGGTGTACGTGAGTCGTCAGCTCCCTGGCCTCCGTTTCCAGAGGGAAAACACGTCTCTCTGCAGCTGCCAGAGCCAGCTCGCTGGAGACCTCCGATTGCAGGGCGGCGTGAGAGCACGGCCTCGGCCCGAGGCGGGAGGTCGCTGAGGGCGGTGCAGGTCGCGTCCTCGAGCTCGTGGTCCCGACGTTTAAAGTTACTGATGGAAAACAAAAGCTGTGGCCCCGCCGGTGGCTCCGGGCTGAGCACCGACCTAGGAACCAGGAGGCCAGGGTTCGACTCCCGGTCAGGGCACAGGCCTGGGTTGGGGGCTCCATGCCCATTGGGCGGGCGAGCAGGAGGCAGCTCATCCATGATTCTACCATAATTGATGCATCTGTCTCTCTCTTTCTCTAAAATCAATTTATATGTATATAAACTTTTAAAGTGAAAGCAGCTATTTTTCTGAAGAAAAGGGAGGAGGGGAGACAGGCACTTTGAGGACTTCCATCAGAGGGAGCGGTGGTGGTGAGAGAAAGCCCATTAGTCGTATTAGCTGAGCCGGGGGACTTCTGGAAGGTGCTTTAATAGAAACCTCGCTCAAGGGACGTAAATTAAACTCTGAAGATGGAAAAAATTAACTTCCCGCCTGCATAGATTTGTGCATCGAGGAAACCCCATGTCAAAGATGAGGCCTCCAAAAATAGACTCACTCACTCACTCACTCATCCACTCATCCATTCATTCACTCATTCATTCATTTTCCTATTCATTCATTCACTTATTCACTCACTCACTCATTCACTCACTCAGAGCTCTGGGCCCAGCCTCTCTGTCCTCAGCGTCCCCCCCGACAAAGCCCTTACAAGGAGGTGCCACGTGCCACGTCCCGAGAGCACTGGGAAACCGTGGACTGGAAGGCACTGCTTTTCCCGAGCGAAGCCGTCCCCTCCCAGCGAGGAAGGCCCGGCCTGTTCCCGGGCTCGGCCCTGCCTGGGATTTAGGGGGAATGCACGTCCCCCACCCCCTCCCCTCCTCTGAATCACACGGGTCGCTGCCCGCCGCCCTCCCTCAGCGTGGCGATCCCTCTCGGCGTGAGAAGAAACTAGCCGTGTCAGGTTTCGTCCCCAGCGGCTAATGCATCTCACATGGCCCCGCGGGCAGCGCCTCGGCCAGGGAGGGCAGCCGGTCGCGGGGGGAGGGCCCGTGGCAGCAGCTGGCCCCCCACCTTCTTTCCCCCCAGCCCCCCCTTCCCCCTTCCATCTCCCCTCCCCCGCCAACGCCCGCCCCGGAGAACACAGCCACCGGATAATCAGAGGCAGATAAACGTCTGTTCCGCAGGCTCTCTGTCCGACGCACACGCCGGTCGCCTGCTGCCGGGAGTTAAAATGCGGCCAGGCCGGGCTGGTGGCAGAGCATGATTTAAATATGGGTGCCACCGGCCGGCGTGGCTCGGGGTGCAGCGTAGACTATGAGCCAGGAGGTCACGGTTGGATTCCCGGTTGGGGCACAGGCCGGGGTTGCGGGCTCGATCCCCGGTGTGGGGCGTGCAGGAGGCAGCTGGTCCATGATTCTCTCTTATGGATGTTTCTATCTCTCCGTTTCCCTTCTTCCCTGAAATCCTATATCATAAAGTGGTAATATGCAAATTGACCCTATGCCCTCACAAGATGGCTGCCTACGACCAGGCTGGCCAAGGGGTTAGTGAGGGACGACCAAATGACTGAACAGCAGGCTGCGTGGGGCGACCAGGCCGGCGGGGGGAGCAGTGGAGAGCGAGAGAGAGGCCAGCAGGGAGGGGGCAGTGGGGGGTGACCTGGCCAGCACGGAGTGGGCAGTGGAAGATGACCTGGCCAGCAGGGAGGGGGCAGTGGGGGGTGACCTGGCCAGCAGGGAGGGGGCAGTGAGGGTGACCTGGCCAGCACGGAGGGGGCAGTGAGGGGCGACCAGACAGGCAGGCGGGTGAGGGATTAGGTCCAGGACTGTGAGAGGGATGTCCGGCTGCCGGTTTAGGCCGGATCCGGGCAGCTGGACATCTCCCAAGGGTCCCGGGACTGGAGAGGGTGCAGGCTGGGCTGAGGGGACACCCCCGCCCCCCCCTCCCCCGGTGCGAGAATTTCATAGTCAGTAAAAACACTTAAAAAGAAAAACAAAACAGTTCCTGGAGGAGGGTGGTGTGTGTGCACGTGCGTGTGCACATGCGTGTGCACATGCCTGTGTGTGTGCACATGTGTGCACAGAGGTACCGCAGCCCTAGGCCGCACCCCCCTCCATTGGGAGCAGGGAGCAGCGGGCACAGGGGGGTCAGTGAACTGGCCTCCCACGGGCAGCGGGCAGCACCGGACATAAAGCCCCGTGTCCCGTCGGCTCGGTGCCACGTCTTCGCCCGTGGCCATGTGTGGCTCACTCAGGCTGTGCCACCTGAAAGGGGCTTTGTCTCGGCATCGCCAAGGGGAGGGGCCGAGGGGAGCAGCCGTGGGGGCCTGAACTCGGGGGGCTCCTTATCAGGGAGGACGGACGGTCCCAACAAAACCCATCACGGCGTCGGCTGGCTCTCCAGGCGGCCGCAGCTCCGCAGGCTCCCTGTGTCCTCTGCACAGCGGCTCCGTGGGCTCCCTGTGCCCTCTGCACAGCGGCTCCGTGGGCTCCCTGTGTCCTCTGCACAGCGGCTCCGTGGGCTCTCTGGCTCCGTGGCCTCCCTGTGCCCGTCTGGGGAGCAGCCTCGCGGGCCGGCCTCTGGATTTCCTGACAAAACTCCCGCTGAGAACGCCCAGTGCTTGCGTCGGAGCCGGACAGACTCGGTTTGCCTGCGGTTCGGGCCCCCCGCCCGCCGGGGAGTGTGAGAAACGCCGCTGAGAGCAGCGAGGCGCCTCATGTCCTCCTCCGGTTCCGTCCGGGGCTCGGCGGACCCAGGCAGCCGACGCCGGGAGAGGTTCTGGGGGCCCGCCGGGGTCAGGAGCTGAGGTTCCCCTGGAGTCGGCCCAAGCCGCCCAGGCCGCGGGCGCTGAGGAGCCGATCCTCTGACCTGCCCGTCAGTGGGACTCGGCGATTCCCCGGCCCTGCGGGAGGAGGCTCGGGTTCGGGCCCGGCGTCTCAGGGCGAATGGCGGTCCCCAGGGGTCCCCCTCTGCCAGGGTGAGCACAGGGCGTCTGGAGCTCTCTCTGTGTGGTCCCTGGGGCAGCCCCCTCCCCGAGTGGGCTTTGCTGGGTTCAGATGCAGTTTAAACATTTTCTGTGTCAACAGAAAAAAGCACACAAAGATTTTTAAGATAAAAACTCGGCTTTGTAGTTTCTCTTGAAATATCAAAAGACGGAGCCGCCGCCGGGGGCCTCCCCAGGCCTGTGCCCCCCGCGCCCGCGTCCCCGCCTCGCCTGCCTTCTCCGCCCGAGGCTGGGCGTCGGGGCGTGTGCCTGGCCCGGCTGTGCCGCTCCGAGGGCCGAGTTCCCCGCACGTCTTCCCAACGTGGACGCGGGGCCGGTGACATCCCGCCAGCAGCAAGCGATGAGGCACGTTCAGGTGTGGTCGGCGCGGCGATGGCCCCTGGAGGGGGCTGCCTGAGGTCAGGAGCTGTCCTCGTCTGACTCAGGCTCGGAGAGGTTCGGGGGCCTGCTCAAGGCCACAGGGTTTGCTCAAGGTCACAGGGTTTACTCAAGGTCACAGGGTTTGCTCAAGGTCACAGGACTTTTGCTCAAGGCTACATGGCTTGCTCAAGGCCATAGGATTTCCCCAAGGTCATGGGGCTTGCTCAAGGTCACAATGCTTTACTCAAGGTCACATAGCTTGCTTAAAGGGCACAGGGCTTTGCTTAAGGCCACAGGGTTTGCTTAAAGGTCACAGAGCTTGCTTAAAGGTCACAGGACTTTTGCTCATGGTTACATGGCTTGCTCAAGGTCACAGGCTTGCTCAGGGCCACACTGTGCCCACGAGGCAGAACCAGACAGACATCGAGTCGATCCCTAGGTCGCAGTCTTTGTTCTTCCAGGACACGGTGTGTGGTGTGTCCGCCTCCCGAGAAGTGGAGTGTTGGGCTGGACATCGGTCTCTCGTTTGGGCGACTCCTGCCCGAGAACCGGTGCCGGCTCCTCGGCGTGGCTGCCTCCTGCGGTGGCCGTTGCAGCCGAGGCTGGGGACTCGGTCGTAGCCGCGTCCGCCTGGGGTCCGCGTGGCCCTGTCCCCCGTCTCGCCATGGAGTCTCCCTTACGGCTCCCGGCAGACCGACTGCTCCACGTGCTGAGATCCCGGCCCTTTGAGAGCCTGTTCTCCATCCTGATTGGACAGACCCTGAGGGGCTGGCGGGAAGTCACGTGACCTGCCTGCCTGTGCAGCCGCTGGGGCCGGCGCCGGGGCGCGAGGCTCGGTCCTCAGGCCAGACCCCGAGCCGGCTCCCGACGCCTCCTCCCAGGGTCCTCCCGGCCTCCGGCGCCCCCTCCCAGCCGTGCCCCCGGGAGGAGGGGAGAGCGTCCCCTCAGGAAGGCCGTCCTGGTCGCAGGGTTTGCCGACGGCGGGCGAGGTCTCGTCTTGGCCACGGACGCCTCTCCCCACGTCTCTCCTGAGGCCACGGCTTCCCCGTGGCGAGGCCCGGCATCGGGTGCGGAGCACAGGCCTCCGGAGCGTCCTGAGGAAAGAGGAATAAACAGACAAGGACACACTGCGGAGGGGACGCTGATGGGCAGCGTGCGGCCTGGCGCCGGACTGCTCCGAGGAGCCGTCCACGCGGATGAGCAGCCACGAAGGAGCCGGGCACTGGGGTGTTCTGCGGCGCCGCCTCCTGCCCTTTGACCCGCGATCCCCGGGGCGTGTTCTCCCGCGGACTAGCGGGGTCCCAGCAGAGCAGGCGGCACCTGCCTGGCCCCTCACCACCCCGAGTCCGTGACCCCGCGGCCAGAGCCAGCAGTGGCTGACGCCGGGCGGGAAGTCCTCGCTCTGCCTTCGGGGGCAGCGCTGAGCAACGCCCGGGGGCTGGGGACGGCCATCTGGTCACCCAGGCTGGGCACCCTCCTCGTCGGCGACAACCGGCCGAGACCCAAGCAAGAGGGTCCCAGGCCTGCGAGGAGCTCAGGGAAGCTCTCCCCACGGAGGCCCGGCTGGAGGAGGTGCCACGGAGGCCCCCACGGAGGCCGGGCTGGAGGAGGCCCGGCTGGAGGAGGCGCCCACGGAGATTCGGCTGGAGGACTGGACGAGACAGAAACGCTTCGCGGGGGAGGAGGGTGGGAGAGGGAGACTCGGTGGCATTGGCCGTGGGCTGTGCAGGGCACAGAGAGTCGGGCTTTGCAGCGGGAGGAGAGGGGGGACACGTTCGTGTGTTTCCACAGGAGCCTCGGCCGGGTCTGGGTCTGCTGTGGGGCCGGCAGGCAGGGGGGGCGGGTCCGAGTTGGAAACCTACGAGAAGGTGACCTCCGACCCCAGGGGTGAGTCTCGAGGTGACAGGAAGGGGAGCCTGGGCTGGTCTTCACCCCAAAGCCCGCTGCGGGGTGCAGACCCTGCTCCCAGGGCACCTCCCGGAGGCCCTCCCCCCCCCCCGGCTCCGCCCGGCGCTGTGGGTGGGCCGCCGGCCGCCCCCCCAGCGGGTCAGGCAGGAGCCGACAGGGACCGGCTCCAGGAGGGCCCGCGCTGTCGTTTATTGTGTTTCTCCCCCTCAAGGTAAACACTCTCTGCCCTGAGTGGCTGCTGCTTATGCGTCGGACCCATTTGGGCGATTTGCTGTCGTGTGTGGTCCGCCCGCTGCTCAGTGGGGGATGTGAGCGGCTGGGAAGGGGCCCAGCGGGGTGGTGTGTGCGTGGGAGGGGGCGGGGCGGGGGGGGACGAGAAGAGAGAGGGAGAAAGTGGGGGGACGGGAGGGAGGGGCGAGGAGAGGAGGGGACGGGGATGTTGACTGGCAGCCCGAGCTCGGTGCCTGCCGATGGGCCGTGCACACGGGTCTGAAGAACCGACTCTGGTTTCTCGTCGGCGTTTGGCCTCGTGTCGGTCATATTGCGAGCAGACGGGCCTGGTCTGAATCAGCGCCGCGGCCGCACACAGTCCCGAGCGCCGCCGTGAGGGCCGCACGTGCCCACCGCCGCCCGGCCCACGCCCGCCGCCCGGCCCACGCCCGCCGCCCGGCCCACGCCCACCCGCCGCCCGGCGCTCTGCCCGCGGCATCCCAGCGTGGGCCCACGGGGAGACGCTCGCCCAGGACTATTTCTGGAAGAACCAGTCGCTCCTTCACGGGCGTGCGGCTTCGGCTGGCGTTGTGTTTGGATGCCTCGCCAAGAAGCTGGCGCCCAGAAGGTGAATGTGAAAAACGTGGGGAGAACGGGAAACTGAGGCAGGGACGCTGCCCGCTGGGTTTAACTCCCGCCCACCCGTTCGGCGGCAGCACTGCCGAGCCACACTGACCCGTACGCGACGGGTGGTTTGCTCCTCGGCCGTGACCTCTGTGACGCTCTCACGGATCAGTGGACATCCCAGACGCTTTCAAAGTCAAAGGGCCAAAACTGGTGTGATTCAGTGGAGAGAGCGTCGGTCTGCGGACTGTAGGGTCCCAGGTTCGATTCCGGTCAAGGGCACCTACATGGTTGCGGGCACATCCCCGATAGGGGGTGTGTAGGAGGCAGCTGGTCGATGTTTCTCTCTCATTGATGCTCTCGTTCAGCCACGTCTTTTCCGTGTTGTCCACGGAGAGCAGGCGGGTTCCTGGTTGTCCACGGAGAGCAGGCGGGTGCGTGGTCCAGCCCGATCGGAGCTAAGTGCTGGTCCCCGCGGTGCCAGCACCTTGTTCTCCGGCCTTTCTGATTGGCTAATGGCGGGTGGCGTGTACGGTGCCCGGCTGATTTCCCGGGCGCCCTCATCCTGGGGTTTACTGTTGATGCTGAGATTCCTCCTGCGATCACAGCACCGGCCTTCCCTCCCACGCACCACACGGAGGTCCGCTCCGGTTTGGTTTTATCTCGCAGCGCTGGCAGGGGCTTCGGGGACCACGTGGCCACTCCACCCCCACGTCCCTCCTCTCCGAGGGGGAGGGGCCGGCGTTTCTCTGGAGTGTGTCCTGCTGTGGGTCGGGGCCAAAACATCACTGTCTGAAGAAGGTTCCCGGGTGTGGGAAGTAAGTCACATGCAATGAAAATAAAATTTAAAAGTTCCCTTCTAGGCAGAATGTGTAAGATTTATTTTATCATGAATAAACGGTGAGCTTTGTGACGATGCTGTTTTTTCCTCTTTACATCTGAGACGGCCGAGCCCCTTTTCTCCCTGGGATTCGGGGAGCCAACACCGGCCTGAGGTGGAGCCGTCTCTGCTTTTCTGGTCCAGAGGCCCCAGGACGCCGCCGCTGACGTTTGCCCTTTTATGCCCGAGGCTGATGTTTCATCCTGCATTTCTGCGTCTGCTTTCAAAACCCACGCCGGTCTTTTGTGCTGAACTTGACAGGATTTTGCATCAGGAATGCACTGGCCTCCTAACTTGATTTCTCACGCTTTACTCTTTTCCTGTTTGGGGAACTGTCTAGATTTTTAAACTGTGGTGGAAATTATCTACACAAACACTCGGTCTGGGGCTGTTGTGGGAGGAAAAGGAGCTTCATTTTCGTTTCACTATTGCTCATTCAACTTTTTCAGCCTTTGTTTGCAGACCCGTCTTTGAGCCTCGAGGCCAGGGGTCGGCAAACTCCTTAGTCCACAGAGCCACATATCAACAGCACAACGAATGAAATTTCTTTGGAGAGCCAATTTAAAAAATATATATATTTTATTGATATTTTACAGAGAGGAAGGGAGAGAGAGAGCTAGAAACATCGTCGATGAGAGAGAAACATCGACCAGCTGCCTCTTGCACACTCCCTACCTGGGATGTGCCCGCAACCAATGTACATGCCCTTGACCGGAATCGAACCCGGTACCTTTCAGTCCACAGACCGACGCTCTACCACTGAGCCACACCGGTTTCGGCATGAGAGCCAATTTTTTAAACGTACACTTCTTCTAATGCCACTTCTTAAAATAGACTCGCCCAGGCCGTGGTATTTTGTGGAAGAGCCACACGCGAGGGGCCAAAGAGCCGCCTGTGGCTCGCGAGCTGCGGTGTGCGACCACGGGTTTAGGGTGTGCACTCTGGAGTGTGGAAGTAAAAGCAGATGCTCATCGGAGGGTGGGCAGGGCCCTGGGAAGAGGAAGAGCTTCCTTCCACTCGACCCCAAACAGCACGCCTCTCACGGCCCCACGGACGTAAAAGGAAGAGTTACGTTCAAAGAGAGACAACACAGAGGGGCAGACAGACGGCGATGGGGAGACACACCCGGGTGTCTGAGACCCCGAGAGACCCACAGAGAGAACGCTGCCCGCGAACAGGGGGAAGAGAGAAACGTCGACAGGAAAACTGGGCCAAGGGCCGAACCCGAACGGGGACAGACATCGGAGGAGACGCGACAGCGACAGCGCAAGGGCGCGGAGAAGTTCGGTTACAGGAGGGCGGATCCCATCCTGGTCCTGCCTTCACCGGCAGAGACGGTCCCCGATGTGACGGGTGGGTGCGGGAGTGGGCGGGGCGTGGCTGATAGGCGCGAGCCCTCCGCCCGCTGGGGGGACGGACGGTCAGGCCCCCCGCGCCCGAGGGGTGCGTGTGCTCTCGCAGGGCTCAGAGCCCAGGTGTGGGCCAGGCAGGGAGAGGCTGGGCCCGAACCCAGAGGAGACACAGAGGCAGACGCTCGGTGCTCACCGTGCGAGGGGAACGGAGTCACTGGGGCCTGGGTCCGAGGAGAGAAGGTTGTGTAAGGTGGGGGGATGGAGACCCAGGCACACTGGGCAGCAGGTGGGGCAGCAAAATTGACCTCAGCACCCGGCACGGAGCCTGAACACGTGGCGCCGGACCAAAAAGGAAAAACAATGACTCTGCCATTTATGTAAGTAAATATATATATGTAATCAGCCAGGTGGCTCAGGGCTGAGCGTCGACCTAGGAACCGGGAGGTCACTGTCCGATTCCCGGTCGGGGCACAGCCCAGGTTATGGGCTCCATCCCCAGGGTGGGCCGTGCAGGGGGCAGCCAATCAATGACTTTCTCTCATCATTGATGTTTCTGTCTCTCCCTCTCCCTTCCTCTCTGACATGGATAAAAATATATTTTTAAAAATTACACACAAAACGAGTATTTTCCAGGGTTACGCACACATTGAAGATTGGGGGGTCGCTGCTGGGGGCGGGGGCGGGGATGGACATTAGAAAAGAGGAAAGGCAGGACCTATATAAGGTAACAGGACGGACACTCCTGGGCCGTGAGGGTCGTCGGCCAAGAGCGGAGACAGGAGATGTGCGAATCACCGGCCTCGGAGACCCGGAGGGCAATCAGAGAGCCGCCCTGCGGCTCCCGGTGTGCGGCTCCTGTGTGCCGGCCCCGAGGGCGACGTGGGGGAGGCCCTCAAAGGCGACCTCGCCGTGCAGCGGAGGAAGGACGTCCCGGTTCCTGCCTTGGAGGAAGCCCGCGGTCCTCACCTCACCTCCGAGTCCAGGGCTCCTCTCGCACCCGGCGCCTGGGAGCCTGTGGGGACCCCCCTCCCGGGGCCTGCTGTCAGAAGCCAGCCTTCGGGGGCTCCTCCCGCCCTCGGCTCTGCCACTCGGACCTTCTCACCGTGGACGCTGCCCTCCCGCCCACCGGCAGCGGCTGGATTCGCTGATATCGGCCCCGAACCCCCACCGGACGGTGCAGGTGCCTCTGGGCCACCGGCCGCAGACTCTCCCGGGTCTCCCAGCCAGCACCCCCTCCGGGTTCTCGCGTTTCCATGGAGATTCTGTGAGGTGGTTCACAGGTCGTGTGTGACCTGCTGCAAAGCAGACACTTGAATGCGGGGCTTCCTCCTCCGAGCGGCCTGTGTTCCCCCGGGAGTGAGAAGAGGGCCGTCGTGTTCCCCGAGAGGCCAGCGCACCCCACTCCCGCCCCAGGGCCAGGTGATAACAGGGGTGGGCAAACTTTTTGACTCGAGGGCCACAGTGGGTTCTTACACTGGACCGGAGGACCGGAACAAAAGCAACCTGACCATGCCAGCACTCTCCTCTTGGGCTGCTGGTGAAGGAGCGGAGGGGAGAGCGAGAGAACCCTCCTCTGCTCTTTCGGCTCCTCAGGCCGGATAGAACAGCCGAACGGGCCGGATCCGGCCCGTGGGCCGTAGTTTGCCCACGGCTGGGTTATAATCTCTCCAGTGCGTTGGCCCTGCCTCAGGAAACTCGGCCGTCCAGTTCCTGCCCCCCCCGACCCCCCGGAGCGAGCCCCCTTTCCCGGGACCCCCGCCCCCCGCCAGGCGGGCCTCGGCCTCGGCGATCACCCGTCCCGGGGAGACACGGAGCGTCTGGAAAGTATCCCTCGTCCGGTAAACGCTCCTGAGCTAAGCCTATTAGCAGCCCCCGCACGGCCCCCGCGCGGCTCTGAAGCCGACGTGTGTTGTATCAGCCTCTCCAGCGGGTGAAGGGCCGCCGTCCGAGGCGTTCCAGGCTCCCCGGGGCGCCGGCTCCGCCATGACGATCCGCCCTCCCCTCGCGGCCCGCGGCCTCCCTCCAGGGCTGGGGCCGCGTGGCCTCTGCCACCCGACGGGCTCGGGGACGCAGACGCTCCGTCTCCACACGTCACCAGACGCCTGCGGTCAGTGTGGGTCTCCCTCCCCGCGGTGTGTCCCCGACCCTGGCCTTCCTCTGCCGCCGCCGCCGCGTTTACCGCCCCCACGTCCGGGCAGCGTGAGGGGCGGGGTCACTTCCGTCTGCACAGCAGTCGCGACCCTGCCGGGGCTGGGGGCTGAGGCCCCTGGGGGGGCGGCTGCCGGTGGCCAGGCCCGGCGGGGTGGTGCAGGAGGGGACTGTGTGGGCACCGTCGCTCTGTGGCCGACAGGGACCCTCTGTCCACCTGTGGGGAGGGATGTGTGAGGGAGCAGCACCGGGGACAGGGGAGGAAGCGGTCAGTAAGGCTGAGCTGGACGCTCTGTGGGTAGCCTCCACCCACGGGACCTTCTGGAAGCTTTGGGTGCCTCTCGGAGACCTTTGCCCAGGCCCAGCAGCGGACAGCTTGGGCCCCCAGCTCTCCCCGCACTGGGCAAGGTCCTGCCACGGCTCTCCAAGGTCACCCAAGGTCATGAATGCATCTCGCCTCCTGGATGTGCCTGTGTGTCCCCCATGGGGCCTCCCAGAGGCTGCAGGCAGAAGGGGAGAGTGAGGGGGAGGCGTGGTCAGGAGGCGTCAGCTGCCCCGGAGGAAGCTGGCCGGAGGTGCCTGACCTGGGGTCGCAGGTGCCTCGACGGGAAAGGCGTCAGAGAAACAAACAAACGAACGAACGAAGGAACCAACGAACAGCAGCCGAAAGGTCCGGGAGGGAGGGAGGGGGGCACGCAGGTCTGGCTCGCCTCGTCGCTGTGACTGGGGCGGGCCGTGTGTCTCCCGCGGGCCGAGCCTGCAGTGAGCTGAGGGAGCCCCTGTCTCCGCTCCCGGTGGGGACGAGGCCCGGCTTCTGCGGGATTCTGTCCCCTCTGTCCCTGGGGTTCAGGCGCTCTCTTAGTGCCGCTCTTGGTCTCAGTCTAAAATAGAAAGGACCCCCCCCCCCCCCCCGGCCTTTCAGGAGCCGGAGGAGAGTTCACACCCAGAACACGCACAGGCTTTGAGTGTTTATCTCTCTCCGTTTGGGTAAACACATTCACCGGTGAGCCCTGCGAGGAGGCATCTCGGCCTCGCTCCCGGCCCACCCTCCACCCCCGCTCGGACGCAGCCACGATGTCACCTCCTCCTGCCGAGAACGCCGTGTCAGGGGATCGGCCGGTACATCCCGTTTGTCTCTGCGTCTTCCACGCAGCACCGCGATTTCACGGCTCTGATCATGTACTGTTTTTACTGATGTCAGAGAGGAAGGGAGAGGGAGAGAGAGAGAGAAATACCAGAGATGACAGAGAATCGTGGATCGGCCGCCTCTTGCACGCCCCGCACTGGGGATGGAGCCCGCAACCCGGGCCTGTGCCCCGACTGGGAATCGAACCCCGACCTTCTGGTTCACAGGTCGATGGTCGCCGCTGAGCCTGCCAGCGGGGCGGTCTTGTGCCTGTTTGTCACCGTGCAGGACGGTGTGAATCTGCCGCAGGGTGTGTATCCTCCTCCTGTGGCCCGTGGGCGTTGAGTGGCCCCAGCTGTTAGGAACTCGGCCGCCGTGAACGCGTGTGTCCGTGCATTCCATCTCTCTCCGTGAAATACCAGGAGGCTGCTGGGGCAGCCGTGTGTTCAGCCGTCTAGCACCGTGGTCGGCAAACCGCGGCTCTTTGGCCCCTTGCCTGTGGCTCTTCCACAAAACACCATGGCCTGGGTAAGTCTATGTTGAAGAAGTGGCGTTAGAAGTTTACGTTTTAAAATTGTGGCTCTCCAAAGAAATGTCCGTCGCTGTGCTGCTGCTCTCTGGGTCTGCTGGCGAATGAGTTTGCCGGCCGGTGGGCTGGCAGGAGAGGCCGTGGCCTGTCCACGCCCCCGGTGCCGTACGGGGGACCTGCCACGCGCTGCGGGTGCCTTCTGTTTGGGCCGTCGTGCGGACGGAAGCGTGGCCGCCGAGAGTCACGCCCCCCGCGGCTGCTGAGGTCGAGTGTCCTTCCCGGCGCCTGCCGGTCACTGAGCGTCTCCTGGGGTCCGTGTCGTTCACGTGTTTGCCCGTGTTTCTGTGGCCGCTTCTCTCCTGCTGGAGTCCTCGGACCCTCTGCACGTTCCCGTCCTCCGTCAGGTCTCAGCACAGCGCCCCTCCCGCCTGCGGCTTTGCCTCCTCGTCGTCCTCGCTGCCCGACCGCTCGGCAGGCAGGCAGGCAGGGACGTGACCGCTCGGCTTTGCTCCTTGCTGGTTCCCGTCTTCCACGCCGCGTGCTCTCCGCGTGCCTGCTGAGCTGTGGCTGCCGTGTCCAAGGCCCTGAGGCCTATGCTCCCGTCCTCACGGGCTCAGGGCGGGCGGCTCTGGGAGCCGGGCAGGTTCCACCTCTGACGAGGGACGAGGGACGCTGTCCTCCCCGCTGTCCAGGCCCGAGCAGGGAGGGCGGCGGCGAGGACAGGCTTGGAAATGCCCCCCCCCCCCGTGTCCATGGGGATCCGCCCCCGTGTCCATGGGGATCCGCCCCCGTGTCCATGGGATCCCCCCGAGACGAGGTGGGTTCGGGTCAGGGACGAGCACAGTGTCCGTATGTTCCTGCGTCCATGCGGGCGCTGCTGCCCGGCCCACGCGTGCGGCCCCCCCTCAGGCCACGCTGCCGGGACCGGCCTCACGTGACGCGCCGTGCTGACACGGCTCTCGGAATGAATGGGCTTTTCATGCAGCCGTGGCTGCTGGCGTGTGGGCGGCCGGGCCGGAGGGCGATGTTTGTTTGCATTTGGCAGGATGAGAAATTGGACTCGCGTTCACTTTTTTCCCTGTGGTTCCCAGGCGGCTCCCTCCGCTCACCCTTAACAATGCCCCTTTGATTGAGAGGAGCCTCGGAGCAGGAGCGCGCTGCCGCAGAGGCCCGTGGCGTGTTCCCGGCGTGTTCATGGTGTGTTCGTGGCGTGTCCCGGCGTGTTCCCGGTGTGTTCCCGGCGTGTTCATGGTGTGTTTGTGGTGTGTTCCCGGCGTGTCCCGGCGTGTTCCCAGCCTGTTCGTGGTGTGTTCCTGGTGTGTTCCCGGCGTGTTTGTGGTGTGTTCGTGGCATGTTCCTGGTGCGTTCCCGGCGTGTTCATGGTATGTTCCTGGTGTGTCCCGGCATGTTCCTGGTGTGTTCGTGGTATGTTCCTGGTGTGTTCCCGGCGTGTTTGTGGTGTGTTCGCGACGTGTTCATGGTGTGTTCGTGGTGTGTCCCCGGCGTGTCCCGGCATGCTCCCAGTGTGTTCGTGGTGTGTTCCTGGCGTGTTCCCGGTGTCACGGTGTGGGGTGCGGTGCCCGTTCTCGGGCCTGTGTGGGGAGCCGGGGGAGGCCCGGCTCGGACGGACGGGTCGGGGACGGCGCGGTCTCTCCCGGAAGCGCACGTCTCTCCGACGGGGGACCTCGGCGTCCATCCCGCGCTGGGCCAGCACGGGAACGGGTGCTCGGGCGGGAGCGCCGGCCGCAGGAGGTGTGGGTTACGTCCTGGGGCCGGCCTGGCTCTCAGCGTGATGTCCCCCGGGTCACGTGTCTGCTGTGCTCTGGTCTTCTCCGTGGACAGAAACCATGATCGCTCAGGAGCTCGAGAGGCTGAAGCAGAACCCAACGCCAGGCCCTTGTGGGTTAGTCACATTGCCACTGAAAACAAAACGCGTCTGCCGGTTTTAGAGAGAGGGGGAGGGGGAAGGAGAGGGGAGGGAGAGGGAGAGAGAGAGGGAGAGAGAGGAGGAGGAGGGGAGAGGGAAGGGGAAAGGGAGAGGGGGAGGGGGAGAGAGACATTGACGTGGGAGTGAAACATGGACCGGCTGCCTCCCGCACGCCCCTCACTGGGGATCCAGCCCGCAACCCGGGCCTGTGCCTTGACCGGGAATTGAACTGTGACCTCTTGGTGTACAGGACATTGTCCCACCAATTGAGCCACACCAGCTGGGGAAGATATACATTTTTAAGTATGTTTTTATTGGTTTTATAGAGGGAGGGAGAGAGAGCGCTGTTGATTGTCTGCCTCCGCATGCACCGTCCAGGGAGCGAGCCCGCAGCCGGGGCCTGTGCCGGGCGGGGACCGGAACCAGCGACCTTTCCGTCACGGGAGGATGCTTGACACCGAGCTATGCCAGCCGGGACTGGCTCTTCCCTCTCTCCCTTCTGTCCCTGCACACGGCCGGCTGACTCCACCAGGTTCGAGTGGGGAAAGCCCGGGGGGCTGAGCAGCCGGGCGAGGACAGAGGCCGTGCAGGGGGCGGAGGGATTTGAACCCGCGGCCGGCGGGCCTGCCGTGTCCCCCTCGGGTGCCCCTGGGGCGAGTGGCTGCCGTTGTCGTGTTCACCGGGCCGGGCTGGGCCGTGTTCCTCCCCCGAGCAGCGACCCCGCGACCCCGGCGATCGATCGGGTGCGTGGCGAGGGCTTGGGAAACCGCGGCCCGAGCACCAGCTCCGGGGCCCCGCCCGCCGGTCGGCTCCGGAATGAGCGGAATCTGAAATAGTGAGGCTTTGTTTTCGTTTGCCCCGGGAGAGGGGGAAATATTTGTTTTACTTGAGAAGAAACACACACACTCAGCCCCACACAGCTCCCCTGTGTTCAAAGCGGAGCCAGAAACGCGGCCTCGGCGGCTTCCGGCGCGGGGCCACCGTGGCTCGTGTCACTGTCCCAGCGCTCAGCTCCAGAGCTGGGCCCCCCCCCGCCCCCCGTGTTGGCTCATTTGATGTTGAACTCGCAGTTTATAAACACCAGTGCGGAGGCCCTGTCTTTGTGATGGATTTCTTGTTGATTTTCTGAGGCTCCGGACGCCGATCCGAGGGGGGTGAGTCCTCAGAGTCCCTTTGGGGGGCCTGCGGCACCCACTCGGGGTCACGCACGCGGCCGCCGCCTCGGGGTGCCTCCGGGCCATCCTGGGTCCCGCTGCTGTTTCCCCTCTGGTCACCCCGCCCACACCACCCCCGGGCACCTGGTCCCGGGCACCTGGTCCCGGGCGGGTCGGGGCACTGGACCCCTCCAGCCTGGCGCCCACTCCCCCTCGGAGGGGCCATCCGACCCACCTCACCTGCCTCCAGGGGAGAGGCCCCCCCCCCGTGGCCAAGACACGAGCACGTGGCCACGGAGCCGATCGGAAGCCTCCTGGGCGTCTGAGTCGTGCCCAAGGTGGAAGGAGCCCGGGGCCGGAGGAGACGGCACCTCGACTTGGGAGGCTCCCCGCCCCTCCCTCTGGGCTCGTGGCCCCGTCTCGCCGGTCTGCGGGGCGCCCCCCCCCCCCAGCTTCGCAGGAGCGCCTCCTGCTGCTCGGGTGAATTCCTGGAGGTTCTGTTTCCGGCAGCAGAGCCCTGGGTCAGGGAGGGACTCTGCCTTAGAATGAGAGACTCTCAGGGTCGGAGCCGTAAACGTAAACTCGGCGTGCCTCGGACGAAGGGAGGCCTGGCAGGTAGGCCAGGTCCCTTTAGGATGCTACGATTCCATCTATGGAAAGTGGTCAGGCCTCGCCCAGCTGGGGTGGGTCAGTGGTGAGCGTCGGCCTATGAGCCAGGGTGTCGGCCAGGGCTCGGGTCCCGGTCAGGGCGTGTGCCCGGGTGCCGGCTCCATCCCCGGGGGTGGGGTGGGGGTAGTTAACTTTTTTATAAAAGATTGTAAGCCGGCCGACGATCCCCTCTCATCATGGACGTCTCTCCCTCTCCCTCTCCCTCCCTCTCTGAGATCAACGAGAACGGATTAAACCAAATGGTAATTGGTGTTTGACGTCTGCGCTGCCTTTGCTGGTTCAGGTTTTGGATCTCCACCCTGCTGGCGGCGATCTCCGGCCCCGGATCCCGGCAGGAAGCGCGGTGTTTGGGTTTCCGTCTTGGAGGGCCCTCCGCGGTCTGAGCTGGCCTCACTTATGGTAAAACCCGGCATTTCCAGTCACCGTTGGTTTTGCAATCCCCCCCCCCCCCCCCGGCCTCACGAGCAGCCCTCAAACCCACGCTCTGCAAAACTGCTGCGTCGGGCGAAACGCCGTGCCCCCGAGCGCAGAGGGACGCGGGGGGCTGCCGGCGAGCCGGGCGCTCTTTCCAGCACCGGCCCCCCAGGAGGCTGCTGACCACAGGGCCGTGGCTGTGGGGCCGTGGCCCGGCCCCGTGGCCCGGAGGTCACGGCGGTGCCTGCCGCCTCGCAGCTGCGTCCTCTCCCCTCTTGTCCGCCTCCCCCTGGCCGCTCGCTGGCCGCTCTCCGCGGTGTTTGGAGGCTCCAGGCCTGGATTCCGAGGAGGCTTCCAGCGCTGGCTCCGGGTTCCGGCCGCAGCTCAGCCTCGCTGGCTCCTCGTGGCTCCGGGCGGGTGTTTCTTTTCTGCTGAAGCGGCCGCATCCCGAGTCGGGGTCACGGGGCCCCTCGCCGTCTCTGCGGGTTATCCCGGCAGCGAATCGCTGGTGGCGGCTCCCGGCCTGAGGAACGAGAGTGGGCAGTGTGGGTGTTCTGGGGTTTTCCTGCCCGTCCGTCCATCCGTCCGCCCGTCCGCCCGTCCGCCCGTCCTCATGGTGCTCGGAGGGCTGAGGTGGGGCTGGGACGGCTTTCCCGAGGCCCCGCCCCCTCAGGCAGCACCACTCGGACCCTGACACAGACCCACCTCCCCGTGGGGAGCGAGCCGACCCTCCCACTTAGACACGCACACACACACTTGCACGCACATGCACACACGCTTGTACATACAGTGCACATACACGCAATACAAACACACATACATGCACGCACACCCGCACACATGCACATACATGCACACAATTGTACATACAGTGCACACATGTGTGCACACACATGCATCATGAACACATATACGCACAGCACACACCTACACACCTGCACACACAATGTACACGCGTGCATGCACATACACAGTGCACACATACATACCATGTACACACGTGCACACACATGTATGCACGTGCTGTCTGTGTGTGTCTGGGGAGTGCTGCCAAGTGGTTAGAGCACCGTGACCTCCACTGGCGGCCCTGGTCGGGAGCCGGGAGGGGCTGCTGGGGGGCCGGTGCTGAGGGGAGGGCAGGCCGTCCTGTCCGCCCGGCCTGGTCCCACGCTCCGTCCCCGTGACGCCCGCTACCTGTGGGAGCGCCCCGAGGAGCCCGGGCTCCGGGCCACAGGCAGACACAACCTCACTCGCTGTCTCTTCGGGCGCCCAGGAACACGCACGTCGCCATGGGAACCGCCCTGGGAACCCCGCAGGCGGAATGGGTGGGACTCCCTCCCCGTCCCGGGGCCTGGGGACCAGAGGCTGTTCCTCTCAGGCCCCAGGGGACGGAGCCGACAGCTCCCGGCTCCTCCCAGCCCGCCCCGCCCCGCACCCCCCCTGACGGCCTCGCCGCTGTGTGCGACGCGTGTCCGAGTGTGTGCACGATTCCCCGTGGGAGTGTGTCGGGGCGTCTGCATACACGAGGGTGTATGTTGGGGTGACCATGTGTGTCTGTGTGTGCACACGTTAATGTGTGCTCGTGTGCATATTCACGATGGTGCACGTGATTTCTGTGCGAATGCATTCATCAGCGTGTGCCTGTGTGTGCCTGTGTGTATGCGTGTGGGGAGGTGGTGTCACTCTGGACCGTGTTTGTGGGTGTGCATTTGTCAGTGTGTGCATGTGTGTCTCTGCATTTGTGTGTGAATGTGGGATCGTCCCTGTGACTGTGGAAGAGTGTGTGGCCGTGTGTGTGCGCACACGTGTGTGTGCACACGTGTGTGTGCACATGTGAGTGTGTGTGTGCTCGCGTGCACAGCTGCGTGTGGTGGGCATGGCTGTCAGTGCGTCTCGGTGTGTCTGTGTGTATTGGGGGCCCCCACGGTCCCCACCGTCCGCGTGCTGATAGAATCGCCGCGGCTCCCGAGCTGGCGGGAGACGCAGAACGAGACGCAGACGCGCTGGTGCCAAGCGCGTGGTGGGGAGAGGGAGCTGCTGAGCGGCCGGCCGGCGGACAAGCCCGGCTTTGTCTCCTTCCCGCGCGACGGCAGGCAGCGCCGTCTGGGGCCACGCTGCGATAGCGAGCTGAGTGCGGGCCAGGAATGCAACCGCGAAACCCAAGCAGAGCGGAGACGGAGAGGGGGCGGCGGGAGGGCGGGCGGGCGGGCGAGGCGTGAGGAAGGTCGCCTTCCGGGGTCAGGAGCGAGGACAGAGAGGCCAGGGAGCGAGGAGCCGGCCGAGGCCGTGGTCTCGTGTCGCTGTGCCCGGAGCGGGGCCACTGGGGGACCCGCCGTGAACAGGGGAGAGGGAGCCGGCGGCTCTAAGGGGGCCCCCGGAGTCACGGCCTGGGCGCCCTGCAGCCAGGTTCCTGGGGTCCCTGCGGGCAGGCGAGCACCCGCCCCGCCCCCGAGGGTGCCCTGGGCTGCCTGGCTCAGGACTTCTCCTTCTTCTCCGTGATGCCAGAGAGGAAGGGAGGGAGGGAGAGAGAGAGGGCGGGGGGGGGGGGGGACATCCGTGACGAGAGAGGGGTCGCTGCCTCCTGCACGCCCCACTGGGAATCCAGCCTGCAATCGGGCCTGTGGCCCAACCTCAAATCGAACCCTGACCTCCTGGGTCATAGGTTGATGCCCAGCCCCTGGGCCAGGCCGGCTTTCGGAAGCGAGTTTTCCTGTTTCAGGTGGAGCTCCGATCCGAACGGGCCTCACCGAGCGGCCGGTTTTATCTCAGTTTCAGGGATTGGCGGCCGGGCCCTGCAGATGCAGTGGGGACAGGGGACGCGGGGGGAGGGGACGCGGGGAGAACAGGGGACGCCGGGGGAACAGGGGGCGCGGGGGGGACAGGGGACGCAGGGAGGACAGGGGACACGGGAAGTGACCGCTTGGTGCTCCTGCGCCTTTTCCTCCGTGACGTGGACGCTGGCCGTGGAGGAGCAGGCGTGGTGCTGTCACCGGTGGACGTGGCGTCCCCCCCACTCGGGGTACTGGGGCGGCCTTAGCGAATCTCAGGAAAAAGAGCTTTCCGGGCCCCGAGGGAGGTGGAGGGGCTGTTCTCCGAGTGGAATTCCATCCTGGGCTGGCCAAGCCCCCGTCCCCTTCGTCCCATCGATTCCACTTTATCCCCTAACCAGACCGGGGGCCTGGCTGATAGCTGTTATCTCGGGGGCTGGCTCCAAGACTTGGAATTTTCCCTTTCTGTATCTCTGCTCTCTCTCTCTGCCCGCTTTCTCTCTCCCTCCCTCTCCCTCTCCCTTCCCCCTCTCCCCCCTCTCTTTCTCCCTCCCCCGGTCTCTCTCCCGCTGCCATGAGCATGAATAACTTTTAAAAGGAAAGCGCCGTTAACGAGGAGGCGCATGGCAGTCAGCCCGGACGGCGGCAGTTTGTGGGGAGCCAGGCCCCTCCTCCGGGGAGATCTGGGGGTACGAGCTGGGGGCCCGGCTTTCTCTGGCCGTGGGTCCCCCTCTCCTCTGTGGCCGGACCTGTGACGGCCTGGTCCCTGCGCAGAGCCCAGCTCTAAATACGTGAAATGCGTAAGATGATGAGTCAAACTTTACTGAAACGTAGTCATCAAGGCATAAACACAAGTGACCATATGCGTGTCCTGGGTAACAAAAGCCCACTATGCAAATCGTGCCCTTGACTGGAGTTCGACCAGGGGCGGGCTGGCCGGCCACCCGCTGGCCACCCCGGCCTCAATAGTCCTCTCTGCCTGGGGCTCCGGCCCCCCAGGGGATCCCCCGGAGCAGGCCAGAGGGGGGAGCATCCCGGGGTGACAGGCTCGGCAGCCCCGGCCCCGGTGCCTCTCCTGCCACACCTCCGGGCGGCGGGCGGGTGAGCACAGCCCGCCGAGCGCCGTGCCCGGACACGCACCGTCCGTGATAAAATGGGAGTCAGAGGATCTGGTGGGGGAGGGAGAGGGGATGAGCTGGGGGATGACTGACAGGGAGGCAGCTCCCGCCGGCCTGGCCGGGCCTGCAGCCCCGTGCGTGCCTGCCGTGGAGCCCGCGGGCTCCGGGCGCACGTCTGTGCCGGGGCGAGAAGAGGCGGGCGCGGCCAGGAGCCGCAGCGGGCGGGCAGGACGCGACGCTGCAGGGCGAACGCGCTGGGAGACCCCCAGCAGTTCAGCCGTCAGCCCGGGAGGCAATGGCTGCTGACGGGTCTCTGGTGTGGACCTGGATGTGTGTGCACGCGTGCTTACATGTATGTGAGTGCACGTGTACCTGTGTGCACACGCGTGTATGCACGAGTTCCTGCACTGGTTAACTGTGTCTCTACAGGCATCCGGGGCCGAACTCGACGCCCCGTAGCTGGGCAGGAGGAGAAGGGCTCAGGAACGGAGTCAGAGCTGTGAGCCGCGTCGGGGATGAGCCCGCAGGGTGTCCACGGGGAGGAGGGAGACAGCGGACGGAGGCCTCTGACATGGCCTGTGAGGCGTGGAGGCCCCACAGGCCCGGGGGCTGCTGGGAGGGGGGGAGGGGGGGACGCTGGGCCGGCTCTGGGGCGGGCGGTGCGTCCTCGGCCCGTCCTTCGGGACCCACTTCCAGACGCGCACCCTGAGGCCGAGGGGGGGCAGCGACGGCCGTGCGGGCGGGGGAGGGCTGAGGTGGCGCCCACGCAGTCCGACTCCACGGTCATTGCTCGGCCAGTGTGGCCTGACCTTGGCGGTGACCGGCAGGAGCCTGCAGGGTGGGGCCCACAATGCCGGCAGCGTCCTCCTGTCCGGCTCCTCTGGGTGGCACCGTCGCCGCCGAGTCGGGGAATAGGAGAGAGAGAGAGAGAGAGAGAGAGAGAGAGGGCTGCGGCATCCTGAGATTTTCCAAGTGTTTTTTATTTATTTTTTATTTTTTTTAAATATATATATTTTATTGATTTTTTTTACAGAGAGGAAGGGAGAGGGATAGAGAGCTAGAAACGTTGATGAGAGAGAATCATCAATCAGCTGCCTCTTGCACACCCCCTACTGGGGATGTGCCCACAACCAAGGTCCATGCCCTAGACCAGAATCGAACCCGGGACCTTTCAGTCCGCAGGCTCTATCCATTGAGCCAAACCGGTTTTGGCTCCAAGTGTTTTTTAAAAACATATTTTTATTGATGTCAGAGAGGAAGGGAGAGAGAGAGAGAGAGAGAGAGAGAGAGAGAGAGAGAGAGAGAGAAATGTCCACGATGAGAGAGACTCATGGACCGGCTGCCTCCTGAGCGCCCCACACTGGGGATCAAGCCCTCAACCGGGCCTGTGCGCTGACCGGGAGTCGAGCCCTGACCTCCTGGTTCCTAGGTCGAGGCGCAGCCACGGAGCCGCGCCAGGCGGCCAGATGTGTGATGGTGAGCTCTCAGAGAGCGTGCATCGGCGAGGACGCAGCGATGGTGGCAGAGACGCTGGTGGAGCGTGCATCGGCGAGGACGCAGCGATGGTGGCGGAGACGCTGGTGGAGCGTGCATTGGCGAGGATGCAGCGATGGTGGCAGAGACGCTGGTGGAGCGTGCATCGGCGAGGACGCAGCGATGGTGGTGGAGACGCTGGTGGAGCGTGCATTGGCGAGGATGCAGCGATGGTGGCAGAGACGCTGGTGGAGCGTGCATTGGCGAGGACGCAGCGATGGCGGCGGAGACGCTGGCGGCTTCCCTCCGGCTTGTCTTGGGCTCCGCGTCGGGGGACGGCCCCTCAGCCGTGGACGCAGGAAGCGGGTCCCCGGGGGAAGACACCGCCCCGTGGGGTTGGGCAGCCCAGGGCAGTGCGGGCTCTGCGGGAGCTGGGGCAGCGGCCCCGCTTGTCACCCGAGCTAATCTGATGGGCAGCCGGGCCGGTGCCGTGCCAGGGCGGCCCGAGACAAAAGGTCGCATGTTTTCAGGAAACGTAACCCAACACGACGCGGCGGCCCGGGGACGTGAGGGCTCCTGGGACGTGTCGTTCTGACCGGGTGTGCGGCCGTGGACGACACGGGGCCGGCGCCTCTCCGTCCCCCGGGCAGCGAGGCCGTGGCCCCGGGTCCCTGGGACGGCTCCCGGGGAGAAGGGGGGGGCTCCAGAGAGCCCCTGGGTCCTTGGCTGTTTGTATCTAAATGTATATTTATACTTGTGTGTGTGTGTGTGTATGAATGTGTGTGTGTGTGAGTGTGTGTGTGAATGTGTGTGTGTGAGTGTGTGTGAATGTGTGTGAATGTGTGTGTGAGTGTGGGTGAATGTGTGTGTGAGTGTGTGTGTGAATGTGTGTGTGAGAGTGAGTGTGTGTGTGTGTGTGACTGTGAGTGTGTGTGAGAGTGTGTGTGAGTGTGTGTGTGTGAGTGAGTGTGTGTGCGAGTGTATGTGAGAGTGTGTGTGTAAATGTGTGTGAGTGTATGTGTGTGTGAGTGTGTGTGTGAGTGTGTGAATGTGTGTGTGTGAGTGATTGACTTCGGAGAGAAGGGAGAGGGAGAGAGAGATATTGAGGACCGGCTGCCTCCCGCACGCCCCACACTGGGGATGGAGCCCACGCCGTCGGTTCCGGACGCCTGGCCTCGGGCGGATTTACACCAAACAGCCTCCGAGCAGCGGCCAGAGCTGCCGGAGGAGGCGCGTCCTCAGCGGCGTGAACACGGAGCTCACTGCTGCCGGTCGTACGTCAGCCTCAGCCAGGCTGCGTCCCCACGAGCGGCTCCTGAGAGCGGAGCCGGAGCACGGCGTGCGAGGGCTGAGCCGTCCTCCTGCCTGTCATGGGGCGCGGCCCTCAGCCTGGCTCCCGCAGCCGGTCTCCCGAGGCAGACGGAGCGGCACGCACTGCCTCTGCGAACTCATTGGGCCGCCAAACCGACCCTCTGCCTCGCCCATCTGCCGCCGGGGCCCGCGGCTCTGAGCGGTGCGTCGGCGGGTTTAGCTCCCCCATCAGAGTTCATGTCTGCACCCCTCCTCCCCGCAGCCCCCACCCTCAACCCCTCACCCCCTATTCCCCACCCCAACCCCTCACCCCCCACCCCAACCCCTCACCCCCGACCCGCACCCCCCCCTCTACCTCCAACCCCTCACCCCCATCCCCCAACCCTCAACCCCTCACCCCCACCCCCAACCCCCAACCCCCAGCTCGATCTCAGCCACGGGTTTGTTCGGCCTTCGTCTGGGACGTGAGTGCAGAGTGTGAGCTCGATGACTATTTGCGGAGTCAGTGCAGCCGTGTCCCGTGGCAGCATGAACCAAAGCGCTGAGCCCGGCCACGTGGCTCTGTGGCTGAGTGTCGACCTGGGAAACAGAGGGTCCGGGTTCGATTCCGGTCAGGGCACAGGCCCGGGGTGTGGCCTTGATCCCCAGTAGGGGGCGTGCAGGAGGCAGCCGGTCCATGATTCTCTCTCATCGTTGATGTTTTTCTCCCTCTCTCCCTCTCCCTTCCTCTCTGAAATCAACAAAACTATATTTTAAAAAACATACAGAAAACTACCTTGTCTCCGACAAGATTTGGAGGGGGAACAAACCTGCAATGTCCCTATTCTAACAAATCTTTGCGTCTTTTAAAAATCCCAAGCAACCAGGGAACCTGTGCTTTGATTTTTTCAGTCATGTATTCCACGCACGCTAAATGTATTCCAAGTGTGTGAGCTGCACGGCACCCAATACCTGATCCTATTCCGTGTGGAAATGGCTCTCTCCCTCATTATCACATGTCCTCATGCAAGTGTCCGGCCTAATCTCTTTCGTTCAAACATGTGTGCACATATTTTTAATTTATTTACGACATTCATGGGGTTGTTTCTTTTACACGTATTCCTAACACCCGCTTCTCTGTGTGCGCTCTGTAACTGACAGAAACACACCGGGGAGGGAGGCCCGCACCGCAGACCGACTCACCCCCTGGGGGCAGCCTCAGAGCTGGTCACGGGTCCGAGCCCGGGCTGACTCGCTGGGCAGAGCCCGGCCTAGGGGCATCGTGAAGGGTCCAAGTGAATTATGTGCGAATCTGAGGTTTACCGAGAGAAATAACAACTCCTCGGGTGTGCGACCACGCCGGGAGGGGTCAGGCTGTCCGATGTTGAGGACGCAAGATAAATATAAAGAGCAACCCCCCCCACCCCCACTCAGCTGGTTTCTGTTAATGAACCTCCATCATCATAAACCGAGGGGGGCGGCCAGCTGTTGGACCCCCCCCCCCCCAGGCCGCCGGGTCAGGCCCCCGGAGCTGCCAGCAGCCACTTTCCCTGCCCAGTAGCTGGAGGTAATTAAGGCCTCAGTGGGTTGTGTTTTAAACGCTATTAAGTCATTATGGGTTTTTAGGCACCAGGAATGTGCCTGCTCGGCTGGTGGGGAGGTGGGGCGGGGGTAGTCCTCCCTGGGCCGGCGGCCGGCTCTCCGACGAGGCTGCGACGTGCGGAGCTGACACCAATTACCGGAATCGATCAGGAATGTGCCGAGCACAGGCCCCGCCCTCCCGCTCCTCCGACGGCAGGCCCGCGCTCGCCTCATCAAAGCCGTGCCTTCTCGCCAGAAGGCCGCCTCAAAGATGCTAAGAAAACCCTTTTTTTTTTTTTTTAAGACTGTTTCTGAGCTCAATTTACCAAATTCCTGAGGACAATCAAGGGTTTTCCCTGCTGAGTCGTTTAGAGAAACGCAGAGTGACGGCTCCACAGATGCCCCCCGGCCGCCGGGCCTGTCGGCAGAGGCGGCGAGGGGAAGGCAGGCCGGGACGTCCACCCGCCGGCTCGCTGAGAAACGGACACGTGCTCGGAGCCGGGCGCTGCAGGCTCAGGCCGCGGCGACCAGGGTTCAGGCTCGGATTCACGCGGACAGTGCGACGCCGTTCACTGTCGGTTGGTTCAGCGTTTTGTTAGGGCTGCCCGAGTTCTGGCTGATGCGTTTGGGTCTGACCTCCCGTGAAGCCACAGTTGCAGTCTGTTAGCGCCTACCTCGGTCATGGGTTTGACTCCGTCGCTGTGTAGGTATCGAGTTTGGCTTTAATAATATTTCGTTGCCTTCAGTTCCATTTTGTCTGATACCGCCATGTCTGCTTCCTTTGGGCGGCTTTTGCCTAGTGCATTTCCCCAACGTTTCCCATCAGGTTTTCCACATCCTCACATCTAAGGTGTATCTCGTGTAAGGTCTTACGTACACTGCATACATGAATCTGTATCTTTTAATGAAAAAAGGCAGACCCTTGGCGGGCAATGGTAAGCTATGTACACATATAATACCTTAATAAATTAAAAAAAAACAACACAGATAGCAATTAAAAAAGAAAAAAGGCAGGCCCTTGACGGTGAATGTGGTTTTCTGGTCTCTGCCTGTCACTGTGGTCTGTCTTGCCCGCTCCCTGTAAGTGGTTTGTGGACGTTTTGAACCCGCACCGTGCTTCCCTCTCTGTCACCTCATGTCTGTGCGGCCTGTCAGGCCAGGCCCGGGCCGAGGGCTCCATCCCGTGTGGGGCGAGCAGGAGGCAGCCGGTCCGTGATTCGCTCTCATCGCTGATGCTTCTCTCTCTCTCTCCCTCTCCCTTCCTCTCTGAGATCAATAAAATCATATTTTAAAATGTGACTTAAATACTCGTCTGCGTGAGAGACCCGGCACCTGGGGTGCGTGCGGGGCGTCCGGGAGGCCCGGGGGGCGGGGAGGAGGGGAGCGCTGGGAGGCCTCGCCCGGGGCCGGTGCGGGCACTGAGGCAGCCAGGCCGAGGTGAGGTCCCCGTGGACCCGTGAGCAGCCGCCCCGGTTCCCGAGACCCCAGTGGCTGGTCCCAGCGCCGGCGGTGAGAGGGGAGCGAGGAGGGCGGGTCTGGGCTGCCGGGCTCAGCACCTCACCGCCAGGAGGCGCCCGCTTCAGATCTACTGGAGCAGACATGGTCAAGCTCCCGACAAACGTTACTCCCTCGCCATTGCCACGTGAGCTGGTGCTCCGGGGGACACGCACGGAACCCGAACCCTCCCCGGGGCCACACCAGCGGCCTCACACGCCCGGCACGGCCAGGACTCCGCTGGCCAGCCACGCGGCCTGCTGCTGCTGCTGAGGTGGAAACGGCCGTGGACAGTGGACACCCTGAGGGCTCGCCGAGGGGGACAGGGAGGTCTGTGTGGTGTGGAGGCGGCCGGAGGGCCCCCGGGGGAGGCGCCCCGAGGAGGCGGGTGCTCGGCGGGGCTGCCCCGAGGCCGCGGCGATGAAACGGAGCCGAGCGCTGCTTCAGAATTTCCACTGGCTCTTCCCTCGGCCCCGGCTCTGCGGTCTGGACGCGGTTTGGCAACAAGGGCCACTCGGGCGTCTGTGGTTTCTCTTCAGGCTCGTCCATCTCAGGGCAAAGGGGCGGGGCGGGCGTCCTCCCCGGCTCGCTCTCTGCTGGGCCTCTGCCACCAGAGGGTCCCCTCACCTGCCCGCCGCGGCCCCTCCGCGGCCGCCAGCACTCACCGGAGGACGGGCGGGGGGCGGGCGGTCGGAGACAGGACGGGGCCGGGCCGCCCGGGACGCCGGGGCCCGTGGCTCAGGCTTTGAAGGGGTTTCAGCGAATTAGTGGCGTTGAGAGAAAATTCTTTTTAATCATTTCCTCCTTTTTTCTGGTTGGCTCCGTGAATTTTTCCAGAAGGCGAGGGCCAGAACTTTATGGAAACCAAATGATATGTTATTCGAGAGAAAGGAAAGATAATTGATTCCGAATATCAATTCATCTCCTCGCTGTGGTCTAGTGGAGAGCCTTCCCCGCCCCCTGCGTCCTTGGGATCCAAAGGAGGTTTGTTATTTCAGGCTGACGCTAATTCGTCAAGTCACTTACCCTCAGAAACCATCTTTCTTTCTTCCTTCTTTTTTTCTTTTCAAAAATATAGTTTTATTGACGTCAGAGAGGAAGGGAGAGGGAGGGAGAGGGAGAAAAGCATCAAAGATGAGAGAGAACCACGGACCGGCTGCCTCCCGCACGCCCCCAACTGGGGATGGAGCCCTCAACCCGGGCCTGGGCCCCGACCGGGGAATTGAACCCTGACCTCCTGGTTCATAGGTCAACACTCAACCCCTGAGCCACCCCCACCGGGCTGTTTTTTTACTTACGGTTTTCGTTACACGTAAATAGAAATAAAGCTGCTTTTATTTGTGTTTTAAATGAGGTCGAGAAAACACCCATTTTCCATGTTAGGAAATATTATTATTTTTATTTAAAGTCGCTTTGGGAAGAGGGTGATAGAGGTGATGGCTGGCTATCCACCCCCACCCCCACAAAGCCACCCCAGGGTGCCCCTGCTAAGATGAGAAAACTTCATTTCATTATACAACAGATCCATGTCCAGTGCCATTCACTGAAATATGGACTTTAAACACACACACACACACACACACACACACACACACACAACATATTTTATTGATTTTTCACAGAGAGGAAGGGAGAGGGATAAAGAGCTAGAAACATCAATGAGCGAGAAGCATCTGCCAGCTGCCTCCTGCACACCCCCTCCTGGGGATGTGCCCGCAACCAAGGTACATGCCCTTGACTGGAATCGAACCCAGGACCCTTCAGTCCGCAGGTCGACGCTCCATCCACTGAGCCAAACCAGGTTCGGCTGAAAGATGCACTTTTATGTGCAAGTATGTTGGCTGTGGAGCTGGAGCGTTAAGAAGAACTTCTGTCCCCCAAAGCCAGAGAGCAGAAAAGTGGGGGTGCCCTCTGAAAGAGGAGCTTTTATTTCACGTGTTTGCTTTTTTTTCCTGAAACAGCCTCGAGGCCCCCTTCCTCCACCCGCAGCCTTCCCGGGCCCGTGCTGGCCACTGCGGCTCCATGCAAACCACACAGGTCTGTTCTCCGGTGAAGGTCGTTTCATGGTCGATCGCCAGCGCACGGGGACGCCCTGGATGCGACTCCCAGCGACGCTCTTCATCCAAACCCAGACCAGCAGACGCAGGGATGCGCTGGGGCTTGCCGGTGAAACACACAGAACGGCCCCGCCCGGAGCTGGGGCCGGGAGGTCTCCGGGAGCCAGCAGAGGGGGGTGGCTGCCGAGCTAAGTGCTTTCGACACATCCTCCTTCTGGTTTTCATTCGGGCCGCTCTCTCTGGAGTTCAAAGCCGCCCGCCCGCCCGCCGCCCGGACGTGCGGTGATGTATGGCTGCCTCCGCGTCGGCCTCTGCTCTCACAGCCTCAGACCTCCTTCCCCCGCCCGGTGAGGCTGAGCCCGCGTGGTGGAGGGCTTCCTCGTGAATGGGAGCCCCGCGGTGACTCGGCCCCCACACGCGGGAGAAAAGCGGGGGACGCGTTTGCAGACAGGTTGGTTTTCTTCATCTTCCTCATCGTCCTCAGCGTTGTTTAATCTGATAATCCTTCACTGTCTTTCCTTCATCTTTGCCCCAAAGCATTGCGTCCGAGTAAATATCTCTCTATAAAAGGCCAATATGCAAAGGATCCCCACGTGAGTTCGACCTGGAGACCGGGCATTCAATTGCTCGCTATGACGTGCACTGACCACCAGGGGGCGGCACGGAATGAAGGAATGCCCCAACCAGCAGCTGGAAGGCCCTCATCGGCTCTGATCACCAGCCAGGCCTAGGGAACCTGCCCTGCACGAATTTTGTGCACCGGGCCTCTAGGAGAACATAAAGCATTTTCCACAGAAAGGTTGGCCTAGCCCCGTGGTCGGCAAACTGCGGCTCTTGAGCCACATGTGGCTCTTTGGCCCTTGAGTGTGGCTCTTCCACAAAAAGCCACTGTCTGGGCGAGTCTATATTGAAGAAGTGGCGTTAGAAGAAGTGTACCTTTAAAAAATTTGGCTCTCGCAAGAAATTTCAGTGGTTGTGCTGTTGATGTTTGGCTCTGTTGGCTAATGAGTTTGCCGACCACCTCAGTCTGTGTTCAGTCTGGAAAAACAGCTACAGTTTCATTTTAGCACTTCAGGTGCCATTCCTCCGGCTCCGATGTTGCTGTTTTGCTTTGCTTCTAGCTTTGCCCGATTACAGCCCCACACACACACACACAGCGAGTCCCCACGGAGACGCCGGCTCGGTTTCCGACACTGTCCGCGTGGCTAGGCAGCTCCGGCGGTGATGGTGCGTGCGAGGTCGGTTAATGTCCATAAGAGGTTGTGGGAATATGTTTGTTTGCTTCTCTGTTTGTTTTTCTAAACCCAGTGGCCCCCGCCTTGCTCACCCCGAGTCCCGGTGGCTCCCGGTCTGAGACCTCTCCACCCCGAGGCGCCAGCTCAGGCCCCTGCCTTCGCCGCCGAGGACGTTGGGCGTGTGCGTGGGAGATGGTCCCTGAGCGTTTTTGCCAGAAAATCATCTTTTTTTTCTACTGGAGACGGAAATGCTCTTTCCGCAGACAGAATCCTGAGGACCTTCGTCTTTCTCCCCCTCCCGCTTCTTCTTCTTGTGAAAACGTGGCAACCGGAGCCCAGCAAAGAGACGACGTTACCCAGAAACCGGCTCTTCCACGGTAATTTATAGTTTATGAACGTGATGTGACCTTATTCTTAAAACGGAAGGCCCAGGGCACGAGCTTTGTGCACGGGGGGAGGAGGGGTCCCCCTCAGCCCGGCTGCAGCCCGGGACACCCAGGATCGGGCCCAAGCCGGCAGTCTGACACCCCCTCACGCCCGGGCTCCTGCAGTCTGGGACCCTTGCACCTTACGGCCCGTCACCAGTGGAGGCGGGAGAGGCTCCCCCACGGCCGCCATGGCGTCGCCCGCCATGAGCCCGGCCTCTGGCCGAGGGCGCGCCCCGAGGGAGTGCACTGACCGCCAGGGCGCCCCTGAGCCACTCCGGCCGGGCCACAGCGCGACCTCCCGTGGGACTGACTGTGGCCGCCGCCGCCATCTCAGCCTCAATGTCAGGTCCGGTGTTAGAATCCACCGGGCCACCAGGAGACCATGTGACGACCACGCAGGCCTGAAACCCGTGCCGGTGAGATGGCGTGTGCCGATGACGCGTGCCGATGACCCAGTCCCCTCACCAGGGCTGGGATCCAGCATTCGCGGTGAGAGCCTCGCTGTGTTCGGAGTGCAGCTCGTGGCACCGCCTCCTCTCTCCCTCCATGTTCACGCCTGGTTAACACTGTGCTGTGGCCACGCGGACAGGGGTCCCTCGGCTTCACCTCTGAGACTGTGCATCCGCCCGCGGGACACTCACCTCCCGGAGCCCGAGGCGCCGCGTCCTTCGCCTCCTCTCCCGACGCCACAGCCAGCACGCACCACGGAGCCCGGCTCCCTCTCGGCAGAGGCCGGCCCAGGCCTCCGGAAACCAGCTTCCCGGCACACAGTGGGCTGAGCGGAGTTCACCCACCAGCCCTTCAGGAACAAATGGGCAGAGCCACAAAGCGGGCGACAATAGCTTCCTGCATTTACCGAAGCTTCTCTTCCCCGGAGAGAGGGGGGCCCACAGTGAAAACTCCACCTCCCTCCGCTGCCTGCACGCTGAGCACCGGCTGCCCCGTGGCCCTGGCCCAAACGCAGCGGGCTCTGTGCGTGGGGGGACGGGGGGGGGGACGGGGGGACGCCGGCTCATTCTCCGATCACCACAGACGGGAGCTGCAGCCACGGCCTTGATCGGCACCCCCCCCAGCCGCCCCCATGCTGTGATGCCCGCACACCGACAGGACCCCTGCTCTCTGCCCCCAGGCCACGTGTTCTCTGATGGAATCCCATCCCTTCCCACTGCACCCTAGTGCAGGCGGGTCCAGGTGGGGAGCACGCCCCCCCCCCCGCAACCCCCCATGCTGTCCCCCCCCTGCGCTGCCCTCCCCACAGAGGGCGGGTCCAGGTGGGGAGCACGCCCTCTCCCCCTGCACGCCCCCCCCCACACAGAGGCGGGTCCAGGTGGGAGCACGCCCCCCCCCCTCCCCTCCCACCCCCCCCCCCCCCCCCGCAGAGGGCAGGCTGCCTTCGGCCTCCCCCGGGCCGCACCTGGCAGGCAGCCTGGGCTCACGGCGGGCCCCGAGGAGCGATGGAGCCACCGTTATCTGGGTCCACGCCGCCCGGCCCCCGCCCGCCCCAGGGGCCGTCTTGGATTGATTGCCTCGGCGACATGCGTCCCGGCTCCGCGAGCCAGGCCCGCCGCCAGCGATGGCTCCCAATGAGGTCATTATTTTGACAGTTTCACAAAAGAAGCCCAAACCGCGGGACAGGCCCTCACACGCGGGGCGTCTGGGACGGGGCGATGAGACACGATGGGACGGAAACCTGGGGGGCTGTGAGGGGCTGTTTTCTCTTCCCAACACCCAGACCCGGGCCCCCGAGCTGCTCTGTTGTGGCTCCCGCCCGGCCTGAGCCGGGCCCGGGTGTCCGGACGGCCCGGGTGGGGGGACGGCCTGGGTGGGGGACGGCCTGGGGGGGGACAGCCTGGGGGGGGACAGCCTGGGTGGGGGGTCGGCCTGGGTGGGGGACGGCCCGGGTGGGGGACGGCCTGGGGGGGGATGGCCTGGGGGGGACGGCCCGGGTGGGGGTCGGGCTGGGGGGGGGTGGGCCTGGGTGTCCGGACGGCCCGGGTTGGGGGATGGCCCGGGTGGGGGGATGGCCTGGGTTGGGGGGACGGGCTGGGTGGGGGACGGGATGGGTGGGGGATGGGTCGGCCTGGGAGGGGGACGGCCTGGGTGGGGGACGGCCCGGGTGGGGGACGGCCTGCATCGGGGGAGACGGTGAACCCCCACTTCTGGCGCCGAGGCGGACATTCTGACTCCGTGTTCCGTGCCCGGTCCAGGCCTGGGCGTGCAGCGTGTCCGGTGACCCCACGGCCACACGGGGTTCAGGACGTCGTGGGCCGCGGGGAGCTCTTATCCTCTGGCCGGCCACGGCAGGCGTCTGTCTTCTCGCCGATCCTTCGGGGCCGGCCCTGGGTCTTGGCGTCGGAGAGAGCGCCACGCTCGACGCCCGACACGGACCGAGGGCTCCAAGGCCGCAGCTCCTCCGAGGAGGCCCTTTGGGGTGCAGCTCTGTGTGACCGGCAGAGTGGGGTCCCCCCTTCTCGATGGGGGAGCAGCCTGTTTTCCACCTGTGGGTCCTCGTTCTGGAAACTCACGAGGCGGAGAGCCAGGCCTGGGGTTGGTCCTGGATTCCGAGGGCCGCCAGGTCAGTATGCTCATGGATGGCGCCAGGGACTCACGGGGAGGCAGGAGGCGGGCAGAGGCGGGGCCATCGGGGCCCTGGACGGAGGGTGCTGTCCGTGCCGCTCTCGCTGCCCGCGTCCGCGCTGGTTCTGGCTCCTCTTCCCGTGGACGAGACCGTCCTCCCCGAGAGCCAGGCCTTTTCCTCCGACGGCACCGCCTCCCGCCCGGAGCACACCCAGCCCTCACACGCTCCCGGGCGATGCCCGCGGAGCCTGAATCACCAGCCGCTCCCACGTCCGTCCCAGGGTCCACGTCCGTCCCAGGGTCCACGTCCGTCCCAGGGTCCACGTCCGTCCCAGCGTCCACGTCCGTCCCAGCGTCCACGTCCATCCCAGGGTCCACGTCCGTCCCAGGGTCCACGTCCGTCCCAGGGTCCACGTCCGTCCCAGGGTCCACGTTCGTCCCAGGGTCCACGTCCGTCCCAGCGTCCACGTCCGTCCCAGGGTCCACGTCCGTCCCAGGGTCCACGTCCGTCCCAGGGCCCACGTCTGTCCCAGCGTCCACGTCCGTCCCAGCGTCCACGTCCGTCCCAGGGTCCACGTCCGTCCCAGGGTCCAGGTCCATCCCAGCATCCGCAGCCCAGAGCCCGGTCCGGGGAGCCAGCCCCCAGCCACTGGACGGCGCCGAATGGGTTTCCTCCGATTCGGACACCGTGGGATTCCGGCACTGCTTCCTGGAACCTCCAGCCCTTAGCTTCGCATCGAGCAGCTCTCCGCGCCTGAAAACGCCCTTTATCCTCAGGCCTCGACTCCAGGTGGGCCCCGATATCGGATGAACTTATTCAAACGCACGGACGAGCAGCATTATCAGAAGTAACTAAAGGTCAAGCGGCATTTTTAAAAACGTTTTTATTGATTACAGAAAGGGGGGGAGAGCGAGAGGGAGACAGAAACCTCCGTGGAGAGGGAGAGCCATGGTGGGCCCCCCATTGGGGATCGGCCCACAGCCCAGGCCCGTGCTCTGGCCGGGACCGAACCACGGCCCCCGGTTCCCAGGTCGGCGCTCACCGCGGAGCTCGGCCGGGCGGCGGCCTCCGGGGACGGCGGTGGGCAGGCCGCCATGGGGGCAGGGGTGCACAGAGCCTGGTGACCTGAGCACGCTCGGTTCCAGAATAAGGAAAAGCCTTTGGAACCAAGGCCAACATTGCTACAGCACACGGTGCAAAAAAAAAAAAAAAAAAAAAAAAAAAAGAAAGAAAGAAAGAAAAGAAAGCGGCTCCTGGCTGGGAAAGTGGGTCAGGTTCGGGGAGACTCAGCGGAACGCAGGCTTCTGCGCCGAACAAAGAAGGCGTCAGGCCCGGCCTCTGGGTGCCATTCCTCCTGGGCCCACACCCTCCGTCACGGCGACCTTCACGGCGCCGGACGCGGAAGGTCGTTGGGCAGAAATAGCAGGGCCGCTCCGAGTGGCTATTTATAGCTCCTGCTGCCAGCGTGCCCCTCCCGTCCCCCATCCCCGTCCCCCCATCCTCCCATCCCCCCGTCCCCCCATCCTCCCATCCCCCCGTCCCCGGGGGCTTCTCTCCTCCCCGTCCCTCGCCGCCTCGCCGGTCAGGGCCCGGCTCCGGCCGCAGGGCCCCGCGTGACCAGGAGCTTAGCGTCAGGAGAAAGGGCAGGGGAGCAGGGCATGCTCCTTCTGGTTTTATAGAGATTCCACGTTGTCCTGGCGGGCGTGGCTCCGTGCCGAGCGCGCCGGCCTGCAGACCGAAGGGTCCCGGGGTGGATTCCCGTCCAGGACGCGGACCTCGGCTGCAGGCTTGGTCTCCGGTCCCGGTTGGGGTCTGTGCTGGAGGCCAGCGGTGGGTCTCTCTCACATTGACGTTTCTCTCTCTGTGTGTCTCCCCCTCCCTTCCACTTTCTCTAAAAACCCGACGGAAATGGATCCTCGGGTGAGGATTAACCAGAGTCCACGTAGTCAGCGCCTCTGAGCGCCTTTGGGCTCTGCTACCGTTTTCTTCCCCACACGATCCCCCGACAGAGAGAAACCAGACCCCAAGCACCACCCCCAGAGGCCTCGGCAGCGGGCGGCACCGACACGGGTGCTCTGAGCATGCAGGTGGCGGTGGGCCCCTCCCCGGTGTCACGCGGAGCTGTTCCTCCCAGTCCTGGCCCCGGCCCTGCAGGGTCTGGAACGAGGGACCATCTCACAGACGAGGCCCCGAGGGGAAAGCCGCTCACCCAGCCAGAGGAACTCGCCCCTCCCTGCCAGGCCGGGCCTCCAGCTAGGTCTCCCAATTCCTAAAAATGTTTCTATTGATTTCAGAGAGGAAGGGAGAGGGGGAGAGGGAGAGAGAAACATCCATGATGAGAGAGAATCACGGGTCGGCTGCCTCCTGCACACCCCCTACTGGGGATTGAACCTGCAACCTGGGCATGTGCCCTGATGAGGAACTGAACTGTGACCTCCTGGTTCCTAGGCCGATCCTCCACCACTGAGCCACACTGGCTGGCTCTTCTCTCCCCTCCCCTCCCCTTCCCTCCCCTCCTCTCCCCTCCCCTCCCCTCCCCTCCCCTCCTCTCATCTCCTCTCGATAGTAACCACGGCTGGGCATGAGCCGTCCAGCTCGAACAAACCCAGAGCACATCCTGGCAGCAAGCACGCTGACGACAGCGTTCCCTTTGTGTCCACAGAACTCTGCTCACAGAGGCCCGCGCTCGCGTCCTGCTTGTGAAATGGGCGGCGGGCGGGGGCGGCCGGGGACGGGAGGCGGCGAGCTCGCCAGCCTCGCACACGGCACGCGATGGGGGTTGCGCAAGCCGGGCCCGCCGGGAAGCGGCTCTGTGACCTCTCCTCGCGGCCGAGCGTCTTGCGTATCAACCGGGAACCTCCCCACGGTTTCGACACATCTCCGCGTGGCGGGCGCTCCGTGCCGGGTGAGTCACGTTGGGGCGGCTGGAGGAACGCACAGAGGCCGGGGGTGACCGTCACGCGCCCCCGCCCGCTTCCACGGGGAGCCTCCCTGCACCTCCCGATCACTGATTTATCGTGATCCTCGCCAGAGGACGCTTCCCACTCACTTCAGAGAGCGTGGGGGGGGGGGAGGGGAAGACGGAGAGAGACGTTGGTGTGGGACGGACACGTGGATGGGCTGCCTCCTGCAGGCGCCGAGGTCCGTGCCCTCGACCGAACCTGAACCCGGGACCCTTCGGTCCACAGCCGACCAGAGCTCTCCCCCGAGCCACGCCCGCCAGGCCTCCCTCGCACTTTATAAATGCGATTCGCCCCGGGGGGGGGGGGGGGCCTCGCTGGCCGTGGGCGTGCCGGCCAACGCTCTGGTCTCTCCTGGTCCCTCGGGCCGAGTGGGCAGCACCGGGGCCGGGGTCTGAGGAAGTGGACGCCGCGCTGGACCCCCACGCGCTCTGACCTGACCGTCCAGGGGCCCCGAGGAGCCTGGGAACTCCAGGAGGCCAAGCAGACGCGGCCTCAGAGGTAACGCCGAGCGTGTGCCCTGGAGGTGACGTCACGGGCTGCAGACGCCGCTGTGTAACGTACACGGGGTGAGAGCCGGCAGCTGGGGAACACTTGTTTATCTGCTGTGCCGTGTTAAACCCCAATAAACGTTCTGAACCACGCCCCGGTATGCACCTCACCGGGGAGCGCTCGCCACGCGGGGAAGCGCGTTAGATCCCCGGCCCAGCTGGGTTTGTGGTATCCGAGGATTATGGGCGCATGTTAACCCGGGGAACCTATAATCACTCACTGTTATGGCCGCCGCTCAGACGTCGTTAACGTGGGTGTGCAGCTTTACGTGGCATGTTCTGGGGAGGTGTGCCCCGGGGTCTGGGGAGGAGCCCCTCGGCGCGCCGTGGGTGATGGGTGAGCACTGAGAGGAGCCCCTTGGCGGGCCGTGGGTGATGGGTGAACACTGAGAGGAGCCCCTCGGCGCGCCGTGGGTGATGGGTGAGCACTGCTCCCGTCACAGACGCCAGCCCAGAGCGGAGAGCCCACCGCCTCGTCGGCGTTTTGCGGTTATAACTGCCTGTGGGGCTGACCAGTTGGCCGTTCTTCATCTTGTGGAAATAGCGGCTGACGCCAGACGAAGTTTTGCACAAGGAAAAGGTATCCTCCAGGCCTTTATTCCTCGGGGGTGCACCGGAAAAGGTGATGGTGCCGGTCCCACGCCGGCCACAGCGGTCGCAGGCAGGGCGCACCGACACCGAGACAAATTCCCGACGTCTGGGCTTCTGTTGTTTTGTGTTATCAGCAGTGCCGGGACCAGGACAGCCATCCGTCTGGAAAAAGGCGTTGGCCAAAAGAATATAGTGTCATTCCTGTAGATTCCTTGACCCGGTGGAGACGGGCTGTATGTTCATAAACACCGACTTGGTCGTCATTCAAAGGGTGTAAGTGTCCAGGGGTCACACTTTTTAAGCTTCCCAGTTCCCACCGGGGTTGGGAAGGCAGCCCCGACCTGTGTCCCCGCTGGGCGCGTGCTCTGGGCAGCAGGGCCATCGCCCCGGCGCCGTCCTCCCCGCCCGCCCGGCGAGGAGGATGCCAGCGTGGGCATTGCTCCTCGGCCATAGCTCTGCGTGTGTGTCCGTCCATCGTCTGACCGTCTGTCCACTGGACTCCTGCAGGTACCGGGCGCCAGCCGCAGAGGAGGGACGGGGAGGAGGACAGTCTTGGTTCCTCTGGGATAAGTGGACGGGATAGTGGACACATTGTTGCCGTTCCTGGTCGGTTTCAGTTGGGCTTTACCCCCTGAGGGAGGGCGCGCTCCCGTGTCTTCGTGGCCTGAGGTGACACGTGGCCTGAGGTGACACCCGCTGATGCTGGAAGTGGGTGAGGAGGGGCCATGTTCTGGGTGGTGGCAAAGGCTGTGGCACTTTTGTAGCCCAGCAGCGTGGCTCAGCGGTTGAGCCTCAACCTAGGAACCAGGAGGTCATGGTTGGATTCCCGGTCAGGGCCCAGGCCCGGGGGGTGGGCTGGATCCCCAGTGTGGGGCGTGCAGGAGGCGGCTGGTAAATGATTCTCTCTCATCTCACTGTGGTTGTTTCTATTTCTCCATCCCTCTCCCCTCCTCTCTGACATCAATGAAAATATTCTTTTAAAAAACGATTCCATCATGAGAAAAGAAAAGAAAGGCCCTGTCCTTTCCCTGGCTTCTCTCAGATGGTTACTTTCTTCAAAAACACGAAACAGTGAAACGCCAAGGTAGAGAGGCCCAAGCCCGGTCGCCATGGCTCCCACAGGCGCCCGACGGCACGTGGTCTCCTGCAGGCCCAGGGGCGGGGGAAGAAGTCCCAGGAACAGCCCTGGCGGGTCTGATTAATGGGGGACGGGGAAGGTGCTGGGTGGTCAGTGATGTGAAGGCGCAGCGAACGCAAACGCGAGAGCAACTCAAACATTCAAACCAGCACCCAGTGAGAGAAGGCTCCTTCCCTCCCTTCCTCCCTCCCTTCTCCATCCTTTATCCCTCTGTCCATCTCTCCCTCCCTCCTCCCTCCCTCCCTCCTTTCTCTCTCCCTTCTCTCTCCCTCCCTCCCTCCCTCCTCTCTCCCTCCTTCCCTCCCTCCCTCCCTCCTTTCTCTCTCCCTTCTCCCTCCCTCCCGCCCTCCTCTCAGCCTTCTTTTCGGCTGTGCTGAAGTTACTGGGATTAAAGTCGGGGGGACATCTGCTCTTGGGGTGCCGAGCAGAGCACCTCAGGGCCTTTCCCTTCCACTGACATTTATTTCCTTCTTATGGACGTGGAGGGGGGACCTTGGTTAATAACAGTGTATGGGCTTCAGGCGCACACATATGTAACTCGTCTGTGTATCGCATTGCTCGCTCACTTCCCCAAGTCGTGCTCCGTCCCAGACCTCGTGGGCAGCCGGCGGGGTCGCCACACTAGACAGTGTCATGGGCTTTAGAGAAGTGACTGATAGCCCGGCCAGCATGGCTCAGTGGTTGAGCACCGACCTATGAACCAGGAGGTCAGAGTTCATTCCCAGTGAGGGCGCAGGCCTGGGTTTCGGACTTGATCCCCAGTGTGGGGCGTGCGGGAGGCAGGCAATCACTGATTCTCATCATTGATGTTTATCTCTCCCTCTCCCTTCCTCTCTGAAATTAATAAATAGGTTAAAATTTATTAAAATTATATTTAAAAAACTGACTGATGGAAGTTCCCATGGGAAGTTTGCAAGTAATCAGGAAGAACAGACGCTAACAGCAGCCGAGAAAATGGTGAAGAGGAGGAGCAGTGAGGCAGGTGCGAGCACCAGGTGTCCGTGAGGAAGGACCTGCCCTCATCCAGGAGCTGCGGGCGCCTGGGAGCGAACCCTGGGTGTGTGTGTGGGGGGGGGGACATGGGCGTCGAGGAGCTGAGTGTGTGGAAGGCGGCGTCTCAGACTCGGCGGTCTTTCCCACGCGGCGGTAAGTGGGTGTGTCGCCACCAGAAAAACAGCCTTGCGTCCGCCCCTCAGACCGAATCCAAGTGAAATTCCAAGCAGGCGGGAGATGTGTAGGAAAAGCACCAGTCTATCAAAATATTAGGACAAACACTGGCAAAAGCCCAGCCCGGGGAGAAGGAAACGTCCTGAGCTGTGACTCAGGCCCAAAGACAATACGGGGAAAGGCCGCTGTGGCTGTGCTGAGATTTTTAAAAAATTGCGTGAAAGCAACCGAACAAAAGCACCCCCTCACCCACACATAACCCACTCTGAGCAAGAGAAAAAGACAAGTGACAAAGGCGTGGGGGAAACATTTGTAATTTACATCAAAGAGAAATGGCTAGTGGCCCTGAGGTATAAAAGCCACTAAAATAAAGACAAAAGTTCCAACCGCTCCATAGAAAAACTGGCTAGAAATGCAAATCTCTCTTAACCGTGTGAAAGGATTTTCCACGTTATTCATGATAAGATAACAACTGTAGGAGAAAATGACATCAGACACCATTTCTCCCCTGTTAGATGCCAAAATCTAGGCTGACCAGCCCGGCTGGTGTGGCTCAGTGGTTGAGCATCAACCTAGGAACCAGGAGGTTACGGTTCGATTCCCGGTCAGGGCATGTGCCCGGGTTTCGGGCTTGATCCTCGGGGGCGTGCAGGAGGGAGCTGATCCATGACTCTCATCATTGATATATTCTCTCTCTCTCCCTCTCTCCTTCCCTCCCTCCCTCTCTCCTTTCTTCTCCTCTCCTCTCCTTCTCCCTCTCCCTCTCCCTTTCCCTCTCCCTCCCTCTCCTCCTCTCTCTTCCTCTCTATAATCAATAGAAATGTATTTTAAAAAGAGATTAGAAGGCTGAGCACATGCTGCGCTGGCAAAGTTGAGGGGACAGGAGCCTTGGGTGGAGCTGGTGGGACCGAGAAATGGACCATCCCTGGGGAGGGGCCTGGTGTCATGTAACAGAATTGCACACGCGTGTTCCTCCCGCCGCAGCTCCACTTCCAGGAAACTGCAGAGGCCCTGGCGAAAATCTGAAACAAACAGAAAACATGCAAAACACACACACAAGCTGCTCATGGCAGCGCCGGGTCTGAGAGCAGTGGCTGGAGGCAGCACAGACGTCCACAGTGCGGGGGGGGGGGGGTATAAACGGGGGCTCCATCCATCTGAGTCCTGCCAGCCGTGAACAGCAAGCCGTGGCGTGATTGTCCGCCTGTGAGCTGGCGAACAGAGAAGAGGAAGAGGACAGAGCGTACGCTGCCAGTTTATCGACTTACTGTTTGCGCCGGGCGCTTGTGTGAAGAAAACAATGAAAGAGGAAACCGCCCTTTTTAATGGCTGCTTTTGGGGGTGGGAAGAGCTAGTGGAGAAAGAGCTGAGAGGAAAGCTGGTCGCGTTAACCATATTTTGTTTTGCAGGTTTGGCTCTGGAACTGTGCATACGCTTTATATAATTATAAAGCGGGGTTATAAAAGAAACGTTCAAAAGCAGTCTCTCCCAAAGTTTGAAACAAACCTGTGCATGGAGCTGGGGGCATATGCAAAGAGGGGGGGACTCCTCCCTCCAACTCACTTTTATTTTGTAAAATATATTTTTGTGGGTTTCAGAGAGGAAGGGAGGGGGAGAGAAAAACCAATGATGAGAGAGTCATGGACCGGCTGCCTCCTGCACACCCCCTACTGGGGGTCGAGTCTGCAACCCGGGCCTGTGCCCTGACCGGGAACGGAACCGTGGCCTCCTGGTTTATAGGTCGATGCGCCACCACTGAGCCACACGGGCCGGCCGGACCCCAGTCACTTTTAAGTGAAATAGGCAACAGGACTGTCCGACCCTGGTGAGCACACACTCGAAGGACACAGGAGCTGCACGGAGAAACTTTAAATTGCTTTTGTGACTCCTGTCGAGAGTGTTGCTATTCTGAGACCAGGGTTTGGTGAGGGATAGGGCTGATCAGCAGCTGTGTCATGAGAAACGGGATTTGGGACGTGGAAACAGACACGGTTGTAAGAGCAAGGAATTTAAGCAAAATCTGAGTCTTGATTTTGAATTGGGAGCCTGAACTCGATAGATAGACTTTTCAAGCTTGTCCACGCAGAGGCTTTTGGGGGGGGCTCTGCTCCCAGCTCCTGCTTCCCACAGCTTTTTGGCGGAAGGTGGGTGAGCCCAGGTCCCGGAGGAAACACACACGGCGAGCCCGCCGCAGCCGACATGAGAGGGACACGTCTGAGGCTCGGGAGCCAGCCGCACGGGCTCCCTCCGGCAAAGACGCTAACAGCCGGGCAGAGCGTGGCGAGGTGGAGGGAAACACGTCCGCCCTGCTGGGACGGAGCTCAGTGGTGCTGGGAAATTGCCGGTTCCCTCGGAGAATCCCGGGCCGCCGCTCCTCAGTCTGAGGACTGGGAAGTGAGGGCTCGGGCGTGGACCCCGCGGTCTCTGAGTGAGGGGCCTCAGAGAGAGAAGCCGGAGTGGGGGGAAGCAGGGCCGTGGAGACGGTGCGTTAACCCTCTGCCCCCGTGCCCCCCGCACCCCACCCCGGGCCGGGCTGGAGCAGAGGGGCCGGTGTGCAAACCCTAAGGAGGAAGGGGCTCCCGGCAGTGGCCTCCGTGGCTACGAGCATCACAGAAGAGAACAGCCAGCTGGTGAGAGAACAGCGCCCCCGCGGAGCGGTCTTGCCGGAACGTCGGGCTTGAATCTGACGGGAATCGACTTCTGCTCACAGGCGTGCGGACCGGTGGGGCCCTCCCTCCCCGGGGAAGCAATCAGCCAGTGCTGACGCCGCAGGACGGTGACCCAGTTTCTCCCACAGAGAAACTCCCGGGATCTGAGGAGAGAGAGCGGGAGGAACGTTAAAAAAATGCTTCAGAGCCACCGCCAGTCTCATTACACGGGCCCGAGGGGAGCGCTTCTTCCAGCAAATAATTCTGACATGTTTCACCGCATCGAGGAAATACGGTCTCCGGGCGGCCGACGAGGTGACTCGGAATCACAAATTGTTATTGCCAGTTTTTGTTTGTTTGTTTGTTTGATTTCAGAGAGGACGGGAGAGGGGAAGAGAGGCGGAAGCATCAATGATGAGAAAGAATCACGGACCGGCTGCCCCTGCACAGCCCCCACTGGGGATGGAGCCCGCAGCCCAGGCCTGCGCCCTGACCGGGAATGGAGCCCTGAGCTCCTGGTTCCTGGGCCGAGGCTCAGCCCCTGCACCACGCGGGCCGGGATCCATCTTTATCCGCCGTCCGCTCGGAGGGTCTGGGTGGGATGGGCTTGTCCTTAGAAATCCTCTCAGAGCTGCGTCCGCTGCCCAGCAGCGTGGGAACTGGTGCTCCGGCTGGTCACTGGTCTCTGCTCCTCTCTCCGCGTTGGCCCTCCTGGCCGTGGGTCTGCCTCACCTGCCTGGCCTGTCCTCCTTCCTCCACAAGGCGCTCTGGCATCTTCCATCTGTGCTCTCTGCCTTTTAATGTCCGTAGGTTTGGTTCCTGTTGTATGACTAACCCCCCCCCCCCCCGTCATAACCCCTATGCTCATTTCATGGGCAGATGATCTCTTAACTTAGTGAGGGTGGCAATTAGAGTGCCCTTTTTTACTTTTATTTTTATTTTTTAGCATTGCTTTGATTTCCCACACGTTTATTTTTTAATTTTGCTTTGATCTCTGGCTCACGGGCTTTCTTTAAGTTAATGACGCTGCCTCATGTTGATGTTGAGAGGTGGAGAGTGGGCGTGTGTGCCCAGGTGCCTGGTGCCCGTGTGCCCGGGTGCCTGGTGCCCGTGTGCTCAGGTGCCCGTGTGTCCAGGTGCCTGTGTGCTCAGGTGCCCGTGTGCTCAGGTGCCTGTGTGCTCAGGTGCCCGTGTCCTCAGGTGCCCGTGTGCCCGGGTGCCTGGTGCCCGTGTGCTCAGGTGCCCGTGTGCTCAGGTGCCCGTGTGCTCAGGTGCCCATGTGCCCAGGTGCCCGTGTGCTCAGGTGCCCGTGTGCCCGGGTGCCTGGTGCCCGTGTGCTCAGGTGCCCGTGTGCTCAGGTGCCCATGTGCCCAGGTGCCCGTGTCCTCAGGTGCCCGTGTGCCCGGGTGCCTGGTGCCCGTGTGCTCAGGTGCCCGTGTGCTCGGGTGCCCGTGTGCTCGGGTGCCCGTGTGCCCGTGTGCTCAGGTGCCCGTGTGCTCGGGTGCCCGTGTGCTCAGGTGCCCGCGTGCTCAGGTGCCCGTGTGCCCAGGTGCCTGTGTGCTCAGGTGCCCGTGTGCTCAGGTGCCTGTGTGCTCAGGTGCCCGTGTCCTCAGGTGCCCGTGTGCCCGGGTGCCTGGTGCCCGTGTGCTCAGGTGCCCGTGTGCTCAGGTGCCCGTGTGCTCAGGTGCCCGTGTGCCCGTGTGCCCGTGTGCTCAGGTGCCCGTGTGCCCGTGTGCCCGTGTGCTCAGGTGCCCGTGTGCCCAGGTGCCCGTGTGCCCAGGTGCCCGTGTGCCCAGGTGCCCGTGTGCTCAGGTGCCCAGGTGCTCAGGTGCCCGTGTGCTCAGGTGCCCGTGTGCCCAGGTGCCCGTGTGCTCAGGTGCCCGTGTGCTCAGGTGCCCGTGTGCCCGTGTGCCCGTGTGCTCAGGTGCCCGTGTCCTCGGGTGCCCGTGTCCTCAGGTGCCGGTGTCCTCAGGTGCCCGTGTGCTCAGGTGCCCGTGTGCCCGTGTGCCCGTGTGCTCAGGTGCCCGTGTGCCCGGGTGCCCGTGTGCCCAGGTGCCCGTGTGCTCAGGTGCCCGTGTGCCCGGGTGCCTGGTGCCCGTGTGCTCAGGTGCCCGTGTGCTCAGGTGCCCATGTGCCCAGGTGCCCGTGTCCTCAGGTGCCCGTGTGCCCGGGTGCCTGGTGCCCGTGTGCTCAGGTGCCCGTGTGCCCAGGTGCCCGTGTGCTCAGGTGCCCGTGTCCTCAGGTGCCCGTGTGCTCAGGTGCCCGTGTGCCCGTGTGCCCGTGTGCTCAGGTGCCCGTGTGCTCAGGTGCCCGTGTGCCCAGGTGCCCGTGTGCTCAGGTGCCCGTGTCCTCAGGTGCCCGTGTGCCCAGGTGCCCGTGTGCTCAGGTGCCCGTGTGCTCAGGTGCCCGTGTGCTCAGGTGCCCGTGTGCCCAGGTGCCCGTGTGCTCGGGTGCCCGTGTGCCCGTGTGCTCAGGTGCCCGTGTGCCCAGGTGCCCGTGTGCTCAGGTGCCCGTGTCCTCGGGTGCCCGTGTCCTCGGGTGCCCATATGCCCAGGTGCCTGGTGCCCGTGTGCCCGGGTGCCCGTGTGCCCAGGTGCCTGGGTGCCCGTGTGCTCAGGTGCCCGTGTGCCCAGGTGCCCGTGTGCTCGGGTGCCCATGTGCTCATGTTCCCGTGTGCTCATGTTCCCGTGTGCTCATGTTCCCGTGTGCCCAGGTGCCCGTGTGCCCGGGTGCCCGTGTGCATTGTTATCTGTGCACGTACGAGGCCGGCCCGGCTTCTTCCGTTGGGAACCCCCCCTCCGCAGTCCCGGGCGTGTCCATGGAGACGGCTCCGTGCCTCTCCTCCTCCTCCTCCCCAGGGTCCTCGCCTGCCCCCGGGGGTCTCCTGGCCCCGTGACGGAGGCGGGGGTCTTCAGGGTCCCGGGTGTGACTTCACGTTGGGATCGTTATCGTAGCCGGTGCTGTGCTTCCGAAGGAGCGCTCCGCCTTCCCCCGTTCTGTGTTCCACTCCAGGCGTCCCCTCGGCACGGCCCCCCAGGTCCACCTTCCCCCGTATGTGGTTCCACGCCAGGCGTCCCCTCCGCACGGCCCCCCAGGTCCACCTTCCCCCGTTCTGTGTTCCACTCCAGGCGTCCCCTCCGCACGGCCCCCCAGGTCCACCTTCCCCCGTTCTGTGTTCCACTCCAGGCGTCCCCTCCGCACGGCCCCCCAGGTCCACCTTCCCCCGTTCTGTGTTCCACTCCAGGCGTCCCCTCCGCACGGCCCCCCAGGTCCACCTTCCCCCGTTCTGTGTTCCACTCCAGGCGTCCCCTCCGCACGGCCCCCCAGGTCCACCTTCCCCCGTTCTGTGTTCCACTCCAGGCGTCCCCTCCGCACGGCCCCCCAGGTCCACCTTCCCCCGTTCTGTGTTCCACTCCAGGCGTCCCCTCCGCACGGCCCCCAGGTCCGCCTTCCCCGTATGTGTGTTCCACTCCAGGCGTCCCCGGCACGGCCCCCAGACGGCCCCCACAGCTATGCAGACGTTTAGGCGGGAGAGGAGAGGGCATGCGTGTTTGGAACTCGGGTCCTTGAACCCTGGGCCGAAGAAGCACCATCCCCCGCTTCCTTTACCCTTTTCGTGACAAGGAGTTTCTCCTCCAGAAAAGAAATGTTACCCCCTCCACCTTTTTCCTTCTGCTGCACAAAACTCCTGGGGGAACCTCTGAAAAGCGAACAGCCACGGGCCACGGAAGACGCCGGGTCCCTCGGCCTGGCCGGCGGAGGCTCTGTCTCTGGGCTGGACTCGGACTCTGGACCTGGGCCACACACTGCGCTGTGCTCCCCACTTTCACGGTGAGCGCCCCTCGGAACTAACTGTCCGCCAGTCGGGCCGTCAGCGAGTGGTGGCTGAGTCTCCACTCTGCCGGAGACGTTTCCGGGACCAGGATGTCGGGGGTCCGCCCTCAGCTCCGCCCTGGCCTTGGCTCCCAGCAGCCCTGGCTCACGTGAAACCAATCTCGGGGTGTCCCCTGCGTGTCTGAGGTTCCTGTTCTGTTTCCTCCCTGGTTTCCCCATCTCCTGCCTCTTTCACCTTTGGACATTTAAAAAAAAAGTCTATTTGTAATTTTTAAAATATATTTTTATTGATTTCAGAGAGGAAGGGAGAGGGAGAGAGAGAATCATCCATGATGAGAGAGAATCATTGATCGGCTGCCCCCTGCACACCCCCTCCTGGGGATCAAGCCCACAACCTGGGCCTGTGCCCTGGGCAGAAAAGGAACCTGGGACCCTTCAGTCTGCTCTGTCCACTGAGCCACACCAGCTAGGCCTCTATTTGTAATTAAGAAACTCTCACTCCCAAGATTAAGTTTTATCTACTGCCTGCTCTGGTATAGTTAATCCTTTGAAGCTATTTATGGATGACTCATGAATCCTTAATGATCTACTCGGAAGCTCTGGGGTCATTAAGAGATTTCCTCCATGACAGATGGCCTCATTTGTGCTGTCTGCCCCTAGGAAACTATGTGCGTCGGAATGTGAAACATTTGCAGATTATTTCTCACATTTTTCTGATTTCGCATGGCAAGGAGGAGCCCTTGCCAAAGGCCGAGGACGAGGAGATGGAGCAGGAACAAGGGAGGCGACACTGGCATTGAACTGCTGATGGATTGCTTATATTACACTAGTGGCCCACTGCACGAATTTGTGCACGTCGAGAGGAAATTAGAAGAAATACTTTAATGTCACTCTTCGCCCTTTCTCTCTAATAGAGGTGTCAACCAAATTCACTGTCGACAATGACAGATGGAAACACACCAGTGCGGCTGGCGTCAGTGAGAACTTTACATGTAAAGACACGTGGTTGAGCCAACATGGCCTTTTAAAGATGTAGAATAAACTTGCTTAATTAGACCTGCTTTCTGATGTAGCTGAACTTTTCCCAGCCCAGGGAAGCACCCCGAAGTCTCCTTCAGGTAACTGTCAGCAACACGGCAGTAAACATCAACACACGGCAGATGACTATTGTAGATCGCGCAGGGAGAACAAAGGGTACAATACTTACCTGCAGCAGTGTCTGACTATCTTCTGTGCAGTGAGAAAACCTGAAGTCATTTTCAAGGTCCACCATTTCTTCTTTTCAGTCGGGTCAAGTTTCTAAGCTTTCTAAATCTCCGTTTTCCGGCTAATGAAAAGAAAATAGGATTCCACCGAGTCTCCTACCGATCTACTCCAGATCAAATGGGATGAGGCATGGGGAAACCTTCATATATTTAGTTAAAGTGAGAAATGCTCGCACCTGGCTATCAAGCAAGTTGTGTTCATGGGCCGAGGAAACCACGAGGAGGCTGATGGCTGAAGAGGAAGCGTGACGCCGTCAGCCAGCACCCACAATGACCGTTCCGGGAGAGGCAGTGCTGGGGGCCACGTTTTGCGCTGCGGGGTCTCGGCAGCTTTGGCTGCAGTTTGGTGGGATGTTGCTCCAGGGAGGGGTCGGGGCCTGTGTCCCACGAGGGGGAAGCTGAGTGTTGCTTTGGGCCGTTTCTCTGAGTGCAGCATCAGGGCTGCTCCTGCGTCGAGCGTCTGCCCCCTGGTGGTCAGTGCTCATCATAGCGATGGGTCGGATGGTTAGACACTTAGCATGTTAACCTTTTATATATAGAGAGAGAGTGGCCATTTTATCCACCCACCTGTCTTATCGGCACACAATGTGATTTTTCGGTTTCAAGCCTAAGTTGCTTCCTGTTTTGGTGATGATGGGAACTTGCCCCAAGCATTGAGGCCTATACAATACTCCCCCTCCCTCCCCCCTTCTTCCTCCCCCTCCTCCCCCTCCTCCCCCTCCTCCCCCTCCTCCCCCTCCCCCTCGTCCTCCATTGATTTCAGAGAGGAAGGAAGGGAGAGAGAAACATTGGATCACTGGCCGGCTGCCTCCTGCACGCCCCCCAGTGGGGATGGAGCCCACAACCTGGGCCTGCGCCACGGATCCTGGAAGTGTGGGGGGTGGGGCCGCAGTGGCTCCTTGAGGCCCCCAGGGCTGGTGGGGAACCACCCCCACTCCCACACCCGGGACCGTGCGCCCCGTGACACCTGTCCCCTGTGAGGCTGGGTGACCCCGATGAGCTGAGCTCTCCTTTCATCTTCAAAGATGTCGCAATTTGGGCCGTTTTTTCCAGCAAGAAAAGTGCTCAACACCCACCACATGTGGTAGCAATAACCACGCCGCCCCACACGCTGACATCTGACAGGTCTCGGGCAATTACCCCGTCATCGGCATCGGCGGCACCGCGTCCCCGAGGGGTCCCTCGACGCCGAGTCCCGTCACAGCCCCGACACCGCGCCCGGCCCGGCCCAGGCAGCCTCGGCACCTGCTCTGCCCCCCGAGCCGCCGGCCGGGCGATGGGGGGAGGGCGGAGTGGCCCCGGCACAGCCTGCACGCCGAGGCTCCGAGGGTGCCCACCGCCCCTCCCCGGCCGCGGCCGCACATCTCCCGCCGTGGCAGACAGGATGGGCGGCCCCGGGAACCGCCCCGGGCTCCTGGACGCAGCAGAGTGTGGCCAGGGGGCAGAGGGTGGCGTCCGCGGGTGCAACCGCCGTGCCCTGCACCCCTCGGAGTCTGGTCTCTGGAACGGGGTGCAGACAGCACGTGCCCACAGGTGACTGTCGGGGTCCCCGAGGCCCAGCAGTGAGGGGTGCAGCGTTGCAAGCTCTGCTTTGTGTCCCGGAGGCGACGCAGAGACAAGTGGGCACAGCAAGGAGATGAGGTCTCTCTCGTCGCTGGGAAAACACGACCCTCTGTTGTGGGTCCCAGCCTGCCTCCGTGTCCCCCCCCCTCCCTGTGGGGTGCCCTCGGGGGTTCGGGGGCTGGTGTTTGTCACCAGTGGAGGAGACAGCCCTCCGGCCAGTCCTGCCCTCACCGGTGGGATCCTCTCCAGGCTCCCACCCTGGGCCGTGGGAGCCGTTTGGGGCGCAGCTCGTTACACAAGCCCCGGCAGCCTCGTTTGCGGGGGTTCAGGCCCCACGGTGCCGGCGGCCCGGCTCGCCGCTCCGCTCCCCTGCCCGTGGCAGTGAGGCCGCTGAGCGGACAGGCCTCCCCGTAGACGATGTCCTTTAGGACAGCAGCGGCTCCGTCCTCCCCAGACCCAGAACCTGGCAGGTCTCGGCAACGTTCCTGCTCGGCGAAAGGCTCATTCCCCGGGTCTTATGGCATCTTCCCCTGGGGGTGTCCCCGGAGGCCCCCCAGCATCAGGGTGCGCCGTCCTCTCCTCACTTGTCGCCAGTGCCTGGTGCGCGCCCGCGTGTGCGTGTGCGTGTGTGTGTGTGTGTGTGTGTGTGAGTGTGTGTGTGTGTGTGTGTGTGTGTATGAGTGTGTGTGAGTGTGTGTGTGTGAGTGTGTGTGTGTGTGTGTGTGTGTATGTGTGTATGAGTGTGTGTGTGTGAGTGTGCGTGTGTATGAGTGTGTGTGTGTGAGTGTGCGTGTGTATGTGTGTATGAGTGTGTGTGAGTGTGTGTGTATGTGTGTATGAGTGTGTGTGCGTGTGTGTGCGTGTGTGTGTGAGGGCCGGCAGGCTTTGTGCCCTCACCACCGGCCTCCTGTGCAGGTGGAGTCGGAAAAGGAGCCGCCGGCTGTTGCTGGACGTGGCACGTCAGCCTGAGAAAAGGGGGAAAACGGGGTGAACGCCGTGCCCCCCGCTGGGCAGCCCGCTGAGCGGGGGGTCCCGTGGCCGTCCCACATTTGGGGGGAGGTAAAGAAACCCCACAGTATTGCAGATGGCTTTTTCAATCTTTATTTTTTTAAAAATATATTTTTATGGATTTCTGAGAGGAAGGGAGCAGGGAAAGAGAGAGAAACAATAATGATGAGAGAGAACCATTGATCGGCTGCCTCCTGCACACACACACACACACACACACACACACACGCATCACACCTCTCTGGGATCGAGCCTGCAACCCGGGCCTGTGTCCTGACCGGGAATCGAACCCTGACCTCCTGGTGCACAGGCCGGCGCTCAGCCACGGAGCCACGCCGGCCACGGCGGGCCTTTCCCATGTCGGACGTGTGATTGACACACACGCACGACTGTGGCTCAGAGGGACCGTTGCTGTTCCTTCGCTCCGCCCTCCGGCAGGCCCTCCTGCCTCGCACCCTCGGGCGGAGTGTGGAGAGACCACTTTCCTCCCGTGGGGCGCGGGGTGGGGGGTCCTCTCTGTGGCACAGTCTCTGCCGGTTCAGAAGCCAGCGCCGGGCCATGCGCCGGCTCATTTGGATACGCCGGGTCCTCTGTGGCCCTCAGCCCTGCAGGTGGGCAGGGCCCGATGTCGCTGTGGGTGCAGGTTCCCCACTGCCACGTGGGGGGCCGGGGCTGGGGGGGGTGAGCTTCAAGGGGGCAGCTCCATCAGAGAGGGAAGCGGTGTGGGACGAGGAAATACGGCACGCCCCTGTGGCCCCATGACCCCCCACCGAGCCCCCCACCGCCTGGCCCCCCACGCCCGCCTGGCCCCCGCCGCACCACGGTGAGGGCTCTGCTGACGCTCGGCTCCGGAGAAGCGAGGAAAGGCAGCTCGGCGGGAGCGGCCGGAGGGGGCCGCCTGCCAGGTGGGTCCTCCAAGCCCTCACCCTAACGTCCTCCACATGCGGACTCGTGTTTACAGTCTTAAGGACGTGTTGAGTAATTGCACGCGCGAGGGAGCCCCTCTAATGCGCCGGCGTGTTCCCGGTGGGGCTTTCCTGGAGAACCGGCCGGCGGTGCCGAGTGTAACCGGCTGCACTTGCGGCTCTTTCTCGGCTACCGGGACGGCTGCCTCCTCTGGCGGTGAGCCCCTTCCCCGGAGGACACGCAGGCGGCGGCTCCCCGCGTTCCCGACGACGCCACGGGGAAACGCAGCGGCGGTGGCGGTGGCCTTCCGTTCCCCCCCTTCAGGAAGGGGAGTCCCCCCAGAACAGCGGGATAACGGCCGGCCGAGCCTCCTGCTTTTACAGATGGTTTCCTCTGACACCCCGTCCCCCTGCTCCTCGCTCTGTGTTACGTGGGAGGTGGCGGCGCTCCGCTCGGCTGTCACTGTACATCCCCCGGCTCTCTGCTTCCAGCACAGCCCGCCACGACGCTGGCAGCCCCTCCCCTGGAGCCCTGTGTCAGCCCCAGCGTGGCCCAGAGTGGCGCCCGACATGGGAGAGATGGGCCCGCCCCCACCTCAGCCGTGGAAATGCACCGCCAGAGTTTCCGCTGCAGGAACTGGAGTTCCCCTCGGGGGGCGCTCCCGGGCAGTCTGGTCCCCAGACGGGGCTCTCCCCGGAGCCTTCAGTGCGCCCCTGTCCCCTCGCAGGGGGGCCGGGACGCCCCGCCGAGCACCCGGTGCGGTCTTGGTTCGGAGCTCCACGCGCAGGGCCGCTGGCACGGGAGCCGCACTGGGGCAGACCACCCGCAGGCGGCGGCGGGAGCCCAGCTGGCACGCGGCGCCGGCCAGCAGCGCGCTGCGCGTCCAAGCCTGGCCGTCCTGGCGGGCGGAACAGGGCCTTTTTGTGCGCCGAGGCTGAGAAAACACCGCCCGCCCGGACGTGTCCGGAGCCCAGCGCCGGCTATTTCTGACCCGGCTCTCCGGGGACCGAGCACATGCAGCCCCGTGACCCGCGATGCCTTCCGCTCCCCGCGGCCGGCCTGGCCACCCCCAGGTGTTGGTCCCGGGCGCCGCGCGGCCCACAGCACAGCTGCTCCCGGCCTCGCCCTCCGGCCACGGGCAGGGCTGGCCCCGGCGGGGTGCAGGGTGCGTGTGCTCAGAGCCTTGGGGGGAGGAGCGGGCTGGCGCTGGGAGGACGGGAGCACAGGGTGCCCCCCCCCCCCCGAGAGGCCCTGGTGCAGGGCGGGCGCTCCAAGCAGAGAGGACCTGTCACTGCAGCAGCAGGTCTGACAGAGGCTCCTCGTGTGTGTGTGTGAGGTCTCCACACCCGTGTCCACACCCACATCCGTGTCTGTGGTCTAGTCGTTATTAATTACAGATGGAACGTGCAATGCTGTCGAGCACACTGTGCGTACGTTTAGGTATGCGAAGGTGTACATTTTAGGGGACACCCCCCCTCGTGTGTGTGTGCGTGTGTGTGTGTGTGTGTGTGTAAAATACTGTTTTGTTTTTGTTAATCCTCACCCAAGGATATTTTCCCATTGATTTTTAGAGAGAGCGTAAGGGAGGAGGCAAGACAGAGAGACAGAGAGAAACATTGATGTGAGAGAGACACATCAATTGGTTGCAGCAAAGGCATGTGGCCTGGACTCAAACCCTGGACCCTTCCGTCCGAGGGCCGGCACTCTACCCGCTGAGCCACACCAGCCGGGGCCACCCGCCTCATCCTTTCTGCTGACCGGGTCCGGTTCAGAATCAGATGCCGCACAAGTGAACACCCACCCTCACCTCGCCGCAGGTCACGGCGGCTTCCTGTGGAATAAGCAGCTGCCATTCACCGTCCGCGGGGAAGGCTATCCCCCGTGTCGCAGGCACACGCAGTCCTCATGACGTCACTGCCGTGTTGTGTGGTTCTGTGGACGGCCACGGAGGCCACGCCAGGCAGGCCACGCAGCCGGCGGGCCAGAGCCCTCCCGTCACCCCGCGTGAGTGCCGTGTGCTCCCCGTCGGCCTGGCCGGTGTGATGGTGACGAGGCCGCGCTGAGGGCTCAGGTATAGAGGCCGTCCCCACTGCGTTCCCACAGAGGTCCCGGCGTCGCGGAACCAGACACCCCGAGAGGTCGCTGGGTCTGACTTCTCATCGCATCACGTACAGACAAGCCGGCCGCACCCCCCACCCAGGGGTCCTTGCTGACCCCCAGCCACCGTGCCCGGCTGCGGTGAGGAGCGGCCCTGGGTGTGGTCGGCGAGGGTTCGAGCTGTGGGGCCCGGAGGCCGCCGCTCCCCGAGCTGTGTTTGTGGGCAAACAGCTTCCAGTGTTTCCTCAGAGCATCTTGTCTGGGGGAAGGAGAGACTTGGAAACCATGCAATGAAACGTTTACCGACTGAACATGGTGTTAAAGGAAACACACACGGCGTGGAAATGCTGTGTTATCACACACACACACACACACACACACACACACGGGATGCATTTTACTGAAGCTGAATAGCTTCTGAAGGGAAAATTCCGACACGGACAAACCACGTGGCTGCGAGTTGCTGTGTGTGTGTGTGTGTGTGTGTGTGTGTGTGTTTATTAAAGGCCTGATACATGAATTCGTGCATGGATGGGGTCTGGCCAGCCTGGCCAAGGGGGCGGGGACATGGGCAGGTGGCCGGCCTGCCTGCTGGTCGAACTCCTGGACGAGGGGACAGTTTGCATATTAGCCTTTTATTCTATAGGACAGACACTGAGTGGCCAGATTATTATGCATTCAGAGATCATCATCATCTGGCCACTCAGTGTATATGTATACACACACACACACACACACACACACACACACACATACACACACACACAATGTGCAACCAAAGTGAATGTGATAGGATTTGATGTGATAAATATATTTTAGTTTTGCTCAACCCCTCCCACCTCCCCCAAACCAGAGCCGTCTGCCTCCCCTCATTTCTCCACGTTGCTGTTGGTTCTCTGTGTTTTTAATGGGTGTTTCCGGGGAAAATGAGGGCATTTTAAGAGGGGATTCCCTGAATGAGAGGGCGGCCTGGCCCGGGGGAGGAATGTGCACGGGAAGACAGCCTGGTGCTCAAATCCGCAAGGACGGGAGGGTGTCTGTCACATCCAGAGGTTCCGAGGGCTCTGACGGCAGAGCCGGCGCCGTGGCCGCCGATTGCCCGTCGCCGGCTCATTTCCTGGCTTCTGTTCTCCCCTCCCTTCTGGAATCCGAGATTCAGAAAAGCCAAACGTGTCTGCTATCAGCCGCCCTGACACCGGGCTTCCCCCTCGGCCAGGGCTTAATGAGGGAAGTGATAGCACCATTAACGCGTAATTACGGGCTTAAAATAGCAGCGCCTTGCCCGGGACGGCTGTGATTAGGCGCGGCAGACGCAGCCGCCAATTCCCGCCCTCCTGCCGCGGGGGCGGGGCGGGTGCACCTGGATTCCGAATGTTTTCTTTTAGGATCCTTTTTGTCTGGAGACTCGGTTCAGAGGTACTTTAGCTGTGGGTATACAAAAGTACATTTCTATTGATCTCAGAGAGAGAAACATCCATGATGAGAAGCACGGATCAGCTGCCTCCTGCACGCCCCCTATGGGGAGCCCGCAACCCAGGCATGTGCCCTGACAGGGAATCGAACCCGGGACCCTTCCGTCCACAGGCTGACGCTCTGTCCACTGAGCAGCCGGCCAGGGAAGCTGTGGGTACCTATGGGGGGCAAACCAAAGTGCATGTCACCAGCTGTGATTTACATATACATTCCCGGGCTGGGTGGGAGGGCGAGCCGCAGGGTACGGTTCCCACAAAGAGTCCCTGGAGATGCTGACACACAGCTGCCCCCCTTCCTGCCCTCCTGCCCCCCCCCACACACACACACTTTTCCTGTCGGTGGTCACAGAGCATCTTGCTGTCCGGGTACGTGCGCGAGTCGAGTGCGTTTTGGAGCTAAAGGAAGTAGGTCCGTCTCCATCTCCCAGGAGCCTTGAGCTGCCTGCTCCGCGTGGCCGTGGCGGGCGGAGCTTTGCCGAGCTCACACACGTCATACCAGGCCCGTGTCCTCTGCGTGTCGATGGGAAGTGGCCGCTTGGCGCGTGCCTTGCCCACAACCTCAGCCTGGCTGAGCGGCCCGGCAGCGATTTGCATCCTGGGGTGTGAGCGTCCCCCCACGTCCCGCGTGGTTCAGGGTTCAGGGTTCAGGGTTCAGGGTTCAGGGTTCAGGTCTAGAGGAGGCCGCACACAATGAAAGAGACTAAAACGTACTCATTTGGAAATATTGGCACCCACTCTCCACGAGGTCCGTCGTCTCACCGTGGCTCCCTCTGAGCTTCGACGGGTGTCCTTTCTCCTCCAAGACTCGCCGAGGACCAAGCGCTGGGCCGAGGGGCATGATCGCGTACAGGTGGCTGGGACGGAGGGCTGGACCCTCCCTGCAGACCCAGAATCCAGCAGAAGCTGTGGCCACGGATGCCTACTGACCTTGCGTGTGGGGGCTGCAGGGGAAGCCAGGCCGCCGAGCTGCGCCCACCGGGGCCCAGGCCCAGGCCCAGCCGAGGGCGTGGAGTGAGGTGGACGGGGTCCTTGCCAGCAAGCCTCTGTCCGTGCCTCCGTGGCAGCCAGGGCAGCACGGTCCTTTCGTTTCCGCCGCTGCGGCCTTCGGTGAGACGCCGTGCGGCGAGCAGGGCTGAGGTCCACAGCGTCACCACGCTCCGTGGACGCCGTGCGGCGAGCAGGGCTGAGGTCCACAGCGTCACCACGCTCCGTGGACGCCGTGCAGCGAACAGGGCTGAGGTCCACAGCGTCACCACGCTCCGTGGACGCCGTGCGGCGAACAGGGCTGAGGTCCACAGCGCCACCACGCTCCGTGGCCGTGGGCGTGGCAGATGAGGCCCAGGTGGCCTGTGGGGACCCGCCCAGAGTCACCGAGGGCCTGGCGGCCACATCAGGAAAAGCCAGTGCCTGCGCGCAGTCCTGCCCTCTGAGCCCCGAGTTACGAGGCCGCCTCTTGGGGCCAAAGAAGGACCGTGGGAAGCACGTGAGAGCTGCTCTGTCTCTCGGGAAATGCAGCCCCGTGGGTGACACTCATCGCTGACCATCTGTGGCCCCCGCCCCCCGCTTTGCCCCGCAGAACCCAATAGATGAAGCACCATGATTATCACCATCTACACTGATAAAAAGAGTAAGATGCAAATTGACCATACCTTCACGATCCCCACCAGCCAATCAGGAGTGAGTATGCAAATTAACCCACCAAAGCTTGTGGGTTATTTTGCATACCCAGGTGCCAAGCGGCCAGGGGCGGGCAGAACGCCACTCCAGGCCTCTGGGCAGTGTGGGAAGGCGGGGAGGCGGCTCCAGGCCAGAGCAAAAGGACGACCCCGGCCGGAGCGGAGGTGGTGCTGGCAGCCAGGGGAAGGAAGGTCCATCCTTACAGGAATATTCATGCATCGGCTCTGCTTTTGCAGAAAAACTGAGACCCGGCTGAGACCTGGCCCAGGTGGGACCCGACATCTCACCCAAAGCTGTTCCTCCCCAGCACGGTGATGGCCACAGTGAGCACCCAGCCATGATGACCACAGTGAGCACCCAGCACGGTGATGACCACAGTGAGCACCCAGCCGTGATGACCACAGTGAGCACCCAGCCATGATGACCACAGTGAGCACCCGGCCCTCGCTGTGCGTTTGCACGTCTTCTGGTTACAATGCATTTTTTCTAGTCAGCGAGGCCTGCTGGAGAGGGGTGAACCGCAGATCCTGTTTATTATTTAGGCACCAGCCTCAGTGATGGCTGTCTGGTGACCCTGACCCGTGTCACGCCAGGACTTCCAGCACTGTTTACACGCTCCCACACGCGCCTGTGAGCTTCCGCAGAGACACACACGCATAAACACGCCCTGACATTCCTGGTGGCAATTAGCGTCCTCTCCTTCGGGAGAACGCCCGGGGGGCGATGGCGGCTCGGCCAGGCATTCCTGGGAGATAAGTCACGGGAAGGGGCTCCGGCCTCTTCCGGGAATTTCCGAGGCGCCGAGGCCACCGGCTTTCTGTGTCCTGGGAGATTCCTTCCCCGGGGCTTCCCGGAGCGGACTCCGGGACTGGGGTGGAGAGGGGGCCTTCAGGAGGTGTTGGGGTTCCGTTGGGAGGCATGTCTTCGGAGAACTGAAGGCATTTTGGAGGGAATGGTGTGTTTGGTTGTTTTTTTCTAAAGGACCGAGCTGCCCTCTGAGAGCTCTGCAGCTCCTCCCGATCTCCTCTTTAGTTCCTGATGCCTCTTCCTCCTCCTCCTCCTCTCCTCGGAGTGGGGAAGACAGGCTGGGGGGGGCGGGCAGGGGCACATTCATCCGCGCTGTGACCCCAAAGGAGACAGTCTCCTCGGAGCATGGCCCAGCGGTCACTCTCCGTCCCCCACGTCTTCAACGATGCCCTCCCGGGCGGGGTCCGTGCCTCATGGCCTCTCCGGTCTGGCTGCGTGCGGACACTGCGGTGGCTCCATCCGTCCCGATAAACCGGGTGACGGTGTGGGCCACGCGCGCTGCAGGAGACATGGGCTGCAGATCCGCCCTGCAGGTGGGGGTCGTGGCGATCATCTGCGGGGAAGAGCTGTCCCCGGCTCAGTAGGGGCTCAGAGACGACGCAGACACTGCCTCTCCGTGCTCCCTGAACATAGTAGGACCGCACGTCTCCGCCCGCCTGGAGGTGAAGCCCGACCCCGGGGCCTTCCCTTGGGCGGGAAGCCACCCCGTGCTTGTCCCTCCGCCGGGGCAGCCGGCAGCGTCTCCGAGGTGCAGGCCCAGGCGTGGGGGCGGCCTGCTGGCCGGGGATGTGGTGGGAGGTGCTCGGGGTGGGGGAGTTCCAGGCCCAGAGACCGCCCGAGGGCACTGCCTAGACTGGCGGGTGTGGCCTTCTGCGGGGCCCCTTCTAGGTGTCCAGTTATGCCCAGTGGCCGGCTCGGCTCAGAGCAGCAACCAGTGAACCAGGAGCTGAGGGTTTGATTCCCGGTCAGGCACAAGCCTGGGCTGCAGGCTTGATCCTCAGTGTGGGGCGTGCAGGAGGCAGCGTTCCATGATCCCCTCTCGTCATCGATGTCTCCATCCCCCCCCCTCTCCCTTCCCCTCTGGAATACGTAGTAAATAAGGGAGCAGGTACCCGGGTAGCCACCAAAGTCCGTGGCACTTCACGTGGGAGGCTGGCTGTGGCGGCGGCTTCGCGGTGCCTCGGTGGCTTGTGCTCTCACTTGGATTGGAAGACCCAGTGCCGACGGGGTGTCTGCCTCTCAGGAGCCGGGCAGCCTGATTGGCGAAGTCCCGGATCTTCCTGACGCCCCGTTGAGACAACCTGAAGTGGGTCCCACAGCCCGCCCGCTCCACGGCCACCCAGGAAGCCGGTCTGGCTGCCGGGACGGGCGGTCCCGGAGTTGGTGCAGAGGGTGAGCGCGTCCCGGGGGGTCAGGGGCTGTGCAGCCGCCGGACAGAATGCAGAGTGTCTGAACTTGGGGGTGGAAGGCTCCTGTCTGCTCAGTACTGCCCCCTGTCTGCAGGGGGGGGGCTTTTTTAAAACGGGTTCTGCACCCAGAAATGTCCCTTTGCCAAGCACCCGCGGTGCCTCCCTCCCAGGCTCACGGGTGGCCTGGGAGCCGCACCCAGGTCCGGGCAGGGCCTGGTCCTTCCTCCAGCCCAGAGCTCAGGGTCACCTTCAGGCGGCTACCCCGTGCGTCCGGCCGGAAGGTTCTGGCCTGAGAGCCCATCACGGGGCTCTTCCTGAGGCAGTGGGGGGCCAGGAGCGTCGGCCGACCTCTGAGCATCGGACTCCCCGCAGACAGCCCCCTCCCGGGAGCGTGCCTCTCGTGCCTGCCGGTTGGTGTTCACGGCGAGTGGTTCATACGCCTGGACTTGTTTCTAACGCCATGAACACGTTTAGATGTTTTTAGACGCCCCGACCCCCCGATTTAGCGTCACGGGGTTTTTATCTTTTTCTTTCCGATGGAAGGTCACCTCTATGTCCACCCACGTGGCACAGCCCCGGGCCTCAGAGTAGCCCGTGCTTCCTTCCTGCCGGCTCCCTCCTCGGTCCTCCCTCCCCCGGCCTGTCCGCAGCCTGGTGAGCAGCTTCCCGAGGATCCCGGCTGCCTCCGGAGGTCATTGAGGCGTGTCCTCCGAGCAGCCCGGCCGGGGACAGCACCCTCAGCCAGCTGCACCCCCCGGGGCCGGGGCTCGGGGCCGGCGGGGGCGGCCGAGGCTGACTCATTCACAGGCCAGGCCGGCCCCATTCCCGCTCATCTCCCGAGGTCAGCGCCCGGCTCCTCGCCATCCTGTCCGCGCCGGGAGGCTGCGGTCACGGCCGGTCACTCCCCTCGGCCGCCGCTATCTCCGCCGCCGGACGCCCGCCTCCCAATTAGGCTCCACAGAGCTTCTCCCGGGAGGACGTGCTCGGGCGGACGGCGGGCCGTTCACACTGCCGGCCCGGCCCCGACCCCCGGCCCCGACCCCGCGGCCGCCCACCACACAATCAGGTGCCACTTCCCAGTTCCCTTGTAAAGAGGGAGATGTTATCTTTACCCGAAATGTCTGCACGGGTCCCAGCGCGTCCTGTTCTCCCAGCTAATGAGCGGTGGTGGCTTTTGCTGGACGGATGTGGCTCTGTCAGTGTCCAGGCTGACAGTCCCAGGAGGTTCGGGCAATCGGACACGACGGCCGGTCCTGGTGCATCCGTCTGCTTCCCCCAGGAGACCCGCCCGCCCCAGGCCGGGCCTCACGGGACACTCACCAAACACGGCCACGCGGGTGCAGGTTGTGAGCGGGTTACGTGGCCACCGAAGGCCAAGGAAACGCATTTTCTACTGCATCCTGAGGGATGTGGGCCTTTGGATGGATGTTATACACGGATAAATTATAAACATGTGAACTGTGTACGTTAACACAGGAATTTTACATGTGAAGTACATGTTATATGTAACTATTAAAAGTGTTATATATAAAACAGATGGATTTCCTATAGAAAGTAGGTGAGTTACTTGTAACATACTAGTGGCCTGGAATGTGATATTCGTGCACAGGACGGGGGGTGTCCATCAGCCCGGCCTGCACCCTTTCCAATGTGGGACCCCTCAGGGGATGTCTGACTCGCAATCTGGGACCACTGCCTGCCAGCCTTTCTCCCCAACGGCCCCTACTCCCCCCCCCCCCCGGCCTGATCACCCACAACTGCCTCTGCCTCCTGGGCTTTGTCCGGAAGGATGTCCGGTAGGCCTCCTGGTCTAATTAGCTCATTGCCCTTTTGTGACTATAGATGAATTTTATGTATAAAACGTGTGAATTTATTGGTTTTTGCGGCAGTTGAATGCCATGGGCTGGGTGTGCGTGCTGTTACCCCGTAGAGCAATCAGCATGGACACCGTGTCCCCCTGAGACGCGGACCGTGTCGTGAGAGGCCGCACGGAGGGGCCGAGGCCAGGCTGCGGCACGGGCTCCGCCGGGCGCTGGGGGCGGCGGCCTGGCTGGGCGCTCGCCCGCCGGTGCCCCCGCAGGAAGACAGCCTCTGGCCTTTGCTGCGGACGCCGGGAGAAGCATCCAACTGCTGCTGGGTCGTTTAAGGATCGAATGACACAGCCCCGGAGCACGTGGCCCACGCATGGCCGGTGGCAGGAACCCTGGTGGGAGCGGCTGCGTGTTCCTTCGTTATTTTAAACGTGACACGTGTGGTGTAAACGTGGGTGGGAGTCACGGGGGGCGGGCCTTCCCAAGGGAAATCCGGCCGAGCGTGAGCCAGGCGTCGAGGGACAGCTGGCTGCGCTCGGCGTCTGCCCCGATTTCACGCCTGTCGTCCGGCTCAGACCCGCCCGCCGGTTCCTGGGTCTGTTTCCGAGGAGGGTCAGATGTCGCTTCCATCATAAACCCGTGCTTCACGGGGCTGAAGCCGGAATCCACAATGACACGGGGCTTAAGCTCCACTTGGCGCTCTGATTTACAGCCTCCTCGGCGGGCTCCGGGGCCACGAGGCCGTAAAACACGGCGAGCTGCGAGCTGCGAGCTGCAATTCCCTCCGAGCGTGGACTCTGTGCCGCCCTCTCGGTGGCCAACGCTCTGAACAGAGCGTGGACACGGTTCCCGTGAGAGCCGTGATCGGCACAGGAGGAAGGGGTCCGGGAGGATTCGTTTTCATCCGTTTTCAGTGACGACTTCCCGAGGGGCCGGGTTCGGGGGAGGAGAGACAGACTTACTCATCGGTGTTCCACGTGGGATCTTATTTAAAGATAAGAGACGTGAGCGGAATGCCAGCAAACGCTCTGTCCTTTGGCTCGAGCATCAGAGACAGAGCGCGATAGGTGTGCGTCTGTCGTGGGCGGACCGGAAGCATCTCCCGGGAACCACGGGGTCACTGTCCCACAGGCAGTGCCTGGTGGCCGGCGTCAGCGAGGAGTTTTCATTTTCTGTTAAAAGAAGTAATCGCTCTGATTTCCTCGCTGGCGCTAAATGGAGGCGTGGAGATGCCAGAGAAGATGCCGGGGAGGGAGGAGGGCCTGAGGCCGCGCCCCTGAGCACCCTCTGGGCAGCGTCGGGGGAGGGGGGGGCGGAGGGAGACGGCCGCACCCTCGCTGACCTGCGGGGGGACAGGCCTGACCGCACGAGGGCGACTCCTCCCGCTCTGGCCTCCCACTCGTCACTGCCTGGGTCCAAGGAGAGACCCCTGACCTCGGCTCCATTCACAGTCAGACCAAGAGTCTAAGCAAGCGTCCCAGCGGCCGGCGCGGCTCAGCGGCTGAGCTTCGACCCAGGAGGTGAGAGGTGGCTGTTCGGGTCCCGGTCAGGCACATGCCCGGGCGTGGGCTCGACCCCCAGTCGGCTGTGCAGGAGGCATCAGGTTGATGATGCTCTGCTCTCATCAATGTTTCTCTCTCTCTTCCCTCTCTCTTCCTCTCTCTAAAAATCAATAAAACATTAAGAAGGAACGAGGGAGGAAGGAAGGAGGGAGGGAAGGCGTAGCTTCTTACTCTCGGGAGCGTGGCCGCTGGCCCCAGGCAGGCCGTGGAGGAGACCCGCCACGGGGGTGGAGGGACCATCGGCCGGACTCGTCCGTCAGTTCCAATGCCACCCTCCCCGGGCACGCCGCCCACTCACCACACGTGGGCACACGGAGCCGTCACAGCTGGCCTGAACGCCAGGCGTGGAGCAGCCGGGATCTGACGTGAGGGACGCTGGCCCTGGGCTGGGGGCGGGGGGGGCGCCGTGTGTGCGGAGGTGGTAGGCACCGGGGCCGGGCCGAAAAGCAGGAGGACACAGCTGCCCGGAGCGGAGAAAGGGCACCCGGTGGGAACAGGTCCACGCTGTGCCCAGGGCAGCATGGGGGGGGGGCGGCGTGGGGACGGGGGGCGGTATGGGGACCCGTGGGGGGTCGTGGGGACGGGGTCGTGGGGACAGGGCTTGGGGACAGGGGGTCGTGGGGACGGGGTCGTGGGGACGGGGTCATGGGGACGGGCAGCCTGAGGACGGTAGGACCATGCACTCGTGGCCCCGACAGGAAGTGTCCACCTGGAACAGGAAGTGCCCGCTGGTCTCCTGCCGCGGAGGACCCGGTGCCGCAGACAGTGGCGAGCGGAGAGCCAGCCGTGTGGGCGGGAGCCGGAGGGAGGCCGGCGGCTGGATCAGAGACAGGCGGCTGGTTCTCCTCCTCCAGACGCGGGTGCAGACCCGGTCGGCCCAGACCGAGGAGGAGTGGTCAGCGGTCCGAGGCTCTGACGCTGTCACCGGAGACAGAGGAGCGACCATTGTTCCCGAGCTGCTGCGGGAACGCTGCTTCCAGCAAAGTCAAAGGAGCTGACAGCTGAGCAGAGCCCCCCGGGGAGGGGGCCGTGATGAATGTGCCTGTCGCTGCGTTTCAGCAGAACGAGGACACGGTGCCGGCCGCCACGGGGAGGGTGCTGGGAGGGCGCGGGCTCGCGTGTTCCTGGGGCGTGTGAGTCGTTCTGGTTTGTGTCTGCTTCCACGTGAGGGGGCTTCGTCCCCGATCCAGGGCTGTTCTCCGTGTCCCGGGGCCGGCGGGTAACCCGAGGATGCAATGCCTTGGTTGTGGTTGTGAATTCTCACCTGAGGGTGGTTTTCCGTTGATTTTTGGGTGGCAGGGGGGATTGGAAAGGAGGGAGGGAGGGAGGAACATCAATGTGAGAGAAACACATCGATGGGCTGCTCCCACATCTGCTCCGACCGGGGCTCGGGGTTGAACCTGCCACCCAGCTACGTCCCTGGGCCTGGAATCCAGCCCACGTCCCTTTGGCCGGCAGGCTGGTGCTCTAACCACTGAGCTCACCCGCCCCGGTGGCAAGTTATTTCTTAAGACCAAGTGCCTCGTCCTCCTTCCCTCTCATCTCCCGAGGCTGCCACGGCCCTCCACGGCCGCCGCTCTCGTCCTGTGAGCCCTTCAGGGAGAGACCCGGAGACCCCAGCTCTGACCCCAGGCGTCGGGGGCCGGGCGGGACACACCTGCACCCCTCTGGCCGCGGGGCTCTGGGCTCTCCCTGCCTCCTGCCCTGGCCACCTCGGAGGAGGCCACCTCGGAGGAGGTCGGGGCGGCCGGTGTGCGTGCTGCTGGAGAGACCGACTCCTCGTCTGGCCGAGCCCCCACGCCCGGCCCTCATCGCAGCTCCGGGCGGAGACGGGTCCGGGAGACCGGCCGGCTCCTCGGGACACGCGGTGCCTCATCTCGGGGCGAATCGAACCCCACTGGGCGCAGCCCGAGGCCTCTGCCCGCCTCCCTCCCCCGCAGCGAAAGCTGTTCCCGTCCCCCTGGGCTCTGTCCCCACCCGGCATCCTGCCCGAGGACCAGCTGCGGGGGGCCGGGGGGGGGGACCGGGGGGTGCCCCGGGCCGCATGTACCCGCTCAGGGCCCGTCTCCGGCCTGGAGGAGGGGGAGCAGCCAGAAGCCACTGCTGGTCGTGCACAGGCGTCTCCACACCGGACGGGCCTGAGGAACCACGTTCTCAGCGTTTCCTCTGACGTTTGTGCGTCTGGCTATTCCGTCACGTGCTGGGTCTGGGGCCCCCGAGCCCTTTGCTGAGACAACACTGCACACAGAATTCTAACGTGTGAAACTGCCAGCGGGTGAGCGGCTGAGCCCCTCCTCTGACCCCGCCCTGCAGCCTCCCGGGGCCGGGCCGGGATTGGAGCGTGGCCATTCCCTCCACCCTCCTGTCCAAGAAGCTAGGGCCGTGGAGGGGTCCGAGCCTGACGGGGTATAAATGGGCGATGAGCCCGGCCTGTGTGGCTCAGTGGCTGACGGTGACCTAGGAACCAGGAGGTCACAGTTCGAGTCCAGCCAGGGCACAGGCCCGGGTTGCAGGCTCGATCCCTGAGGTCCCATGTGGGGCGTGCAGGAGGCAGCCGGCCCACGGTTCTCTCTCATCAGTGATGTTCTCTCTCTCCCTCTCCCTTCCTCTCTGAAATAGATTTTAAAAATTTAAAGAAAAAATAGGTGATGGATTTAGTCCGTGCAACCAGAACAGAAAGGAAACGGCTGCTGGGGGCGGGCCTGGCCGGCTCCGGCTCCCTCGGGCCCAGAGCGGGATCATCTGGGTTAGAGGGAAGCGTGTCCGCTGCCAGGAGCCGCCTGTGGAGCGCACACGCGTGCCGGGCCGGCGTGCGAGCGTGCTGACAGCCCGGTGATGCACGCCTCCCCAGGTGCTCGGCTGCACGCTGTGTGGTCTGACGTTTTTATTTAACTGAAAGCACTCGATCCGGAGCCTGTGAGGCCGGGAGGCCAGGCCTGCGCCGGCCCAGCCCACGGCCACGGCCACGGCCACGGCTGCCCTCCCACGCGGGAGGCCGATCAGGGCTGAGGAGGGGCCCATCCCTCCCACTCACCGGGCGCTCCGGGCTTGGCCTCCTGCGTCCCTGCGGAGAGGCCGGGGGGAGGGCACGGGCGGGGAGGGCACGGGCGGGGAGGGCACAGCGGGGAGACGAGGGCAGAGGCGCCGGGCGGGTCTCAGCCCCCCGGGCCGCGTGCTGCTCCTCCGTGAGAGACGGACAGCGGTGGCGGGAGCGGGCAGGGACGGGAGGGTGCAGAGGCTGCCGCTGCGGTCCGGGCTTGGGGCCGAGCACGCTCTGTGCGTCCCGGCAGCCTGGCCTGCATCCCCTGCCCGCGTCCTTTGCCGCTCAGCTGGCCCCTGGGGGACGGCGAGCTCTGCTCCCAGGACGAAGAACCAGTGAACTGGAATCTTGACTCGGGATGCGAGGGCCTTGCCCGGGCCACGCGGCTGGGACGGGAGCAGCCGCCACGCGGCCCTCATCCCGGTAGGTTTGCTGGCTGCTTTGCTGTTTTCCTTCTGTGGATTCCGGAGGCCCCGGGGGGGGGGGGGGGGGGGGCTGTGGTCGCTGCGTGCGGCGGAGAAGCCAAAGCCGACGTGGGCACCGGGGGGGGGGGGCAGGGGCAGGACCTGCCGCTGACCTTCAACCTCTCTGGCATTTCGTTTCCTCCTGCCACGTGGGAAGGCCGTTCCTCACGGGCCTGAGCCACGCTCCCGTGTCTGAGGAGATGCTGCAGGCGAGCGAATGGGGCGCGGCCGCGGGCTGCGCCGTACCTTCTGGGAACCTCAGCCCGGAGCAGCCGCCGGTCGGCCGGCTCGGATGAGCGTGGGCTGTGAACCAGGAGCTCGCCAGCTCCGTTCCCGGCCGGCCGGCGGGCTCAGGCCGGTGTGCGTGTGGGCTCAACCCCCGGGGTGGGGCGGGCAGGAGGCAGCTGACGGGTGTTTCTCTCTCATCGATGTTTTCTCTCCCTCTCTGTCTCTCTTTATACAGTCAACACAAACATTTTTTTAAAAATGCAAGTGCAGGAGGAGGAAATCGCCGGGAACCCTGTGGAGCCGCCGAGAAGGCCCAGCTTTGAGGGAGGAAACAGTGATGCCGATGGCCGAGTCCCACGCGCCCTGTGGGCAGAGAGGCCGGGAGCTCAGGGTGCGAGGCCCCCCACCCCCCCTCCCCAGGTGGCCAAGCGCAGACCTGACCCCGCCTGTCTGAGGGCCCCTCGCCCTGGGTCCCGGGGACCCGACACGGACAAGCGTTTGGTGCTCGGCACCGGCCCGGGCGCCGTGACGGGCACGTAGCTCCTCGGGATCTTCCCTGCGCTGTGCCCGGCTCCGCTCCGCCTGTCTTCCGCCCTCGCCCCCAACGTGGTTCCCCGGCCCTCCCCGAGGCTGGGTAGGTGACTCCTGCCCACCTGCAACACTTGCCTGGAACCCCAGGCTCCCTGCAGCCCCCACCCCCTCGGCCCTGCAGCCCCCGCTCCCCACCCCTCGGCCCTGCAGCCTCCACCCCCTCAGCCCTGCAGCCTGCAGCCCCCCTCCCCACCCCTCAGCCCTGCACCCCCCACCCCTCGGCCCTGCAGCCCTGCTCCCCACCCCTCGGCCCTGCAGCCCCCGCCCCCTCGGCCCTGCAGCGATGGGCTCCTTCCAGCTCCCTGCTGGCGGCGGCTCCGGGCGATTAGGGCAATGAGGCTTGTGCAGCTTCCTCTGCCCGCCCCTCGGCCGGAAAGCGCCCGCTGTCCATCAGCACTGCTGGCACCAGAAGAAAGCCCCTCTCCCTTCCTGCTCCGCATCTGGTTGCCTGGCAACAAGGACAGAAGCCCGGAGCATCTTGGGTTTCTTCCTTGTTTCCCCGCCGGGTCCCAAAAGCAGCCGTGTTCGCGTTAAGTGGCCCTCTGCGCTCGGAGACACGCCTCGGCCGCCCGAGCGATCTCTTCTGCCGGGTCCCCGCGATGCGGGCCCGGGTCCGAGCCACGTGGCTATCGGTGCAGAGGCATCGCTCACCGGGAAGGCCAGAGGCGGCTGGTTGCAGGGGGAGCCAGGGGTGGATTGGCTGTGTGTGCCAGGGGGCGTGTGCACCAGGGTGTGTGTGTGCCAAGGGGCGTGTGTATAAGGGTATGTGTGTCAGGGGGCGTGTGTGCCAGGGGGTGTGTGTGCCAGGGGGCGTGTGTGCCAGGGGGCGTGCGCCGAGCACACGCGGTGCAGTTGGCTGCTCTGTGAACTGAGCTCGCCAGGCCATGTACAAAGGGAAGAGATTGTTTCCCCCAAGAACAAAGGCCCGTCTTGAAAGCGAATGTCATTCAAAACCCACACAATTCGGGGAAAGGCTCCCAGACACGCCGGCTCCCGCCCTCCGCCCAGCTGTGGTCCACGGACGTGGGCCATCTTCCCACGGGGCGTGGGAGCGGCGAGGTCCCCCCTCCACGGGCCAGGCTCAGCCCTCAGGGGCCTGCAGGCGAGGCGGAGCCTGTCACCGCCGCCGCCGGCACGTCCACGCCCGGCTCACGCCCACGCAGGCTGTGTGTCCCCGAGGCTCAAAGGCCTCCGGCGGGGCTCGGGGCTGCACTGCCCTCCGATCAGGGTGGTGCTGTTTCCAAAGTCTTTTTAAAATATATGTTTATTGGTCTCAGAGAAGAAGGGAGAGGGAGAGAGAAACATCCATGATGAGAGAGAACCATGGGTTGGCTGCCTCCTGCACGCCCCCGACTGGGGTTTGCGCCCACACCCGGGCCTGGGCCTGACCAGGAATCAAACCCGGACCCTGCAGTCCGCAGGCAGATGCTCTAACCACTGAGCAAACCCGGCCGGGGTGACGCCTCCCTTGTCCGTGCGTTTGCACGGGGAGCGGGTCGCTGGGGGGAGGAGACGTGGCTGAGGGTGGGCCAGACGTGGCTGGGGGAGGCCTCACCGTGGCCGGGACACTTCCCTGCCCTCCGGCCGCCCTCGTGGCCCCTGGACGAGGAGGAGCAGGCAGCGCGGCATTTCGTGTGGAGGCCGTTTTCCTCTCGAGGCCACGGCTGCAGGTTCTTTCACGGAAGCCAGCGTGTGGGGCCCGTGGGCGGGAGCAGGGCCGTGGTCTCCCCGAGGCCAGTGGCAGGAGCCACGAGACAGAGCCTCGTTGTACCGGGAGCTTCTCGGAGCCCCCCTCGCAGGAATGCCGATTCCTGCTGAGACCTGCCCACGGCTTCCCCACAATCACTGAGCAGACGGTAACGGTGGAACGGTGGCCGCCCGTGGAGGCCTCGCTGCGGTGCCACGCCGACGGAGTCACGTGTTCCCACGCCGACGGAGTCACGTGTTCCGTTTCTGTTCTTCTCAGTCCTCGGGCCCTGCCACCCTTTCCCAGGTGCCAGGCCGAGCTCGCCTGTGTCCCCTGTCCTCGAACCGCACGGCGAGAACGGCGAGGCCGGGCCAGAGCCACGGGCTTCGGCTTAACGAGCAGGAACAGACAGGTCCCCGTCCTCACCAGGAGGGGAGCCACAATGGAGGAAAGTGGACCCCCAAGACCCAGCGGGGGACACGGAGCAGGGAGGTGGGCAGGTCTCCAGGCCGGGCACAGAGCGAGGACGGCCCGCACTCCTCTCTGCGAGAAGCACGCCTGAGCGCCGCCTGGACTACCGAGAAGGCGGCCACGGCCCTCCCGGCGGCCACGGCCTCCGCCCGTGGCTCTGCTCCACGTGTCCGCGGGGCTCAGGGCTTCCCGAGGCCACAGCATCGCCCTGCGAGACCTCTGGACCCAGGAAGTCAGACAGCGTGTTTGTTAGCATGACTTCCCCGTAAGCCACGCAGCCACGCGCGGTGCAGCCGGACGGGGAAGGGGCTTGGCCTCAGCCTTCCCACCTGGGAAATGGGCGAGCGCCGGCTGGGGTGGGGCAGGGAGGGCAGGTGCTCTCCGACCTCTCCTGGGAGCGTCGCCCTCGGGGCACCTGGCGGGATGGTTCTCTGATGTGGAGCCTGGCCCGGTGGCTCAGTGGTGACCGTCGACCTAAGGACCAGGCCCGGGTGTGGGCTCGATCCCCCGTGTGGAGCGTGCAGGAGGCAATGGATCAGTGATCCTCTCTCATCGTGGATGTTTCTTTCTCTCTCCCCCCCTCCCTCCCTCTCCGACATCAATAAAAATGTATTTAAAAATATATTTAACACCAAGAAGCCGATGTGAAGGGCCGGAGCCTCCACCCGCGGCCGTGTGAGGACGGGGACGAGCATTCGGCCACTTGCCGGGGCCCCGGGTGGGCGGCCGAGTTCCCAGCCCCTCCTCGGACCACCCTGCAGGCGGTGGGCTGTTGGCAGGTCCCTCACCCTCAGGCGGGCGGGGTGGTGGGGGGTCGTGGGGGGTCGTGGGGGGCTCCCTTGTCTGGTGAACAAATGTCGGAGCGGCCTCCTGGCTCCTGGGGGCTCCCCTGCGATGCGATTAGGGAGCCGCCGGCCGCCCGTCTGCACTCCCGGCTTGTTTGTGCCCCGGGTCTCGGCCACGGCTGCTCGGCCATCTGGGCCGCCTGGCACAGGCCGGGCTGGGGAGGGCGTGGTCCACCCCCCGCCTGTGGCAGGGGTGGGGCCCCACCGGCCCCACGCGGCCCACGGGCAGCTGCCCCGGCCCAGCTGCTGCCGCCGCCGCCGCCACCGGGCGGAACCCCCGCTGGCCGGCTCCCGCGTTAGCTGCCTCCTTATCTCCACGTCCGACGGGGCGAGGGGGCTTTGGCTGCCACCGGTCCCCGCCTCTTGGGCGTCCACGGTCTCGAAAACGAGACAGAGGGTGTTGGTGGACGCGGTTCGGTGACAGTTCCGGCACTGGGAGCAGCGGCGGCCAGCTCGGCGTGAGCGTGTGGTGACACGTGCACACGGCACTGAGTCTTTATTTCTAAAAAGTGCTCGGGGCTCGTTGGATGTGAGCTCCGGGAGCAGCCTCAGGACTCTCAATCCCACGGGAGTGGGAGGTTCTCCCGTCCTCGGGGGCCGGGCCGGGCTGTGGGGTGAGCTCCCCCGGGGACTCGGTTTCAAGCCGGAGGCCTGGCCTCGAGAGATGCCGCTTGGGGTTTGGTTGTTGAACTGAAGGGGCAGCGAGCGGAGGTTCTGAAACCCCACTTTCCCGGGAGAGTGCCCCTGCTTTCTTTTTAAATTGATCTCAGAAAGAAAGGGAGAAGGAGAGACAGAGGAGCATCCACGATGAGAGAGAATCACTGAGGCTCAGCCCACAGCCCGGGCACGTGCTCTGACTGGGAACCGAACCCTGACCTCCCGGTTCATAGGCTGACACTCAACCACTGAGCCACACCGGCCGGGCTGGTCCCTACGCGTTAGAGTTACTTTTCCACGGGGACAGACAGACAGACATCACTGTGGAGGAGAGACATGGACCGGCTGCCTCCTGAGCTCACCCTGTGTCTGGGACGATGCTCCGACCAGCGGAGCCGCAGGGGCCGGGCCTAAGAACATGTAAACGCGAGGCAGGGAGGGGTCACCGTTTGTCCGCCCCCCCCCCCCAGGTGTCCAGCCTGATTCTGTGGTGAAACCTGAGGCGCTTGGTCGTGGAGGACTTGCAGGACCACGTGGAGGTGCTGATCGCGGCCCCGGCGGGAACGCTGCGTAGCTGTTTCCACCCGGCCGGGCCCTCAGCCCCCGGAGGTGGCGGGGTTCACTCTCCAGGGGGAACAGGCGCGAGCACCCGGGTCTCCGTGGGTCCGGGACTCGGTCTCCCACGCGGGACAGGAAGGCGGCTCTCAGCTCCCCGGCCCGGTCGGCACTGAGTGTTTGGCGAGTTTCTCAGAGACGTGATCTCACCCGTTTGCAGAAGCAGAACCAGCAGCACAGCCACGTGACCCGCACCGGAAACCAGGGTCTGGGGTGGCTTCTGGTATCTGCCTTCCTCTGATAACTGAGCGGCTTTGGAGATAACTTTCGTGTCGCGTTAATGATTGAGCCGGCGAAGAAGGAAGCACGTTGGCCCTGAGTACTTGCTCATTTCAGGGCGATCGAGGTTTTAAATATTTAATGTGTAAATACTGGGTTCAGACAAACATCGCTTTGTGGACACGGAAGTTCGGGAGATTAGAATCCCGGGACTCGGCTGTGCTGTGGCCACGCCGCCCGCTGCCCGTGGGTGCAGCCCGCAGTCATGGGGACAAGGGGCGTGGCCGCGTGAACAAGGGGCGTGATCGCGTGAGCCGGGGCGGGCCACGTGCAGAGGCAGCGGAGATGGAAGGGATGTGGCCCGGAGCCAAGGAGCCCCGGGAGCTGCTGGAGCCGAAGAGGCAGGAAGGACCCGCCCGAGTCCCCCTCCCTCCCTCACCTTCCCCAGGGGCACAGCCCCTGATCTCTGGTTCTGGCCCAGCTTGGTTCTGGCGAGTCTTGGCGTCGGAGCAGCAGCCCCGGGACACGGACCCCTCCAAAGGCCCCGTTCTGGGGAGACCCATCGGCACGCAGACCCGGTGGGCACACTCAGCCGAACATCTGGCTTGTCTTCTGGCGCGGTGCCGAGTGTCCTGGGAAGTGCTCTGTGGCCGTGACAAGATCCTCAGACTCGGTTCTGGACACCGGCTGTGGGGCCCGTGTTCTGCTCCCCACCCGCTGGGCAAAGTGTCCCCCTTCTTAAGCCTCAGTTTTCTCACCAGTGAAATGGCCTCAGTGAGATCGGGCACCTGGAGGTGCCAGGAGCCGGCAGGGGCCCCCGGGGGGGGGAGGGGAGGGCAGGGTCCTCGGTGGGTGCACGGACTCCCCGTTCTCCGACCCCACGCTCACGAAGAGGCAGCGCGCGGGCGTGCCGTGTAAAGGCCAGGGGTGCCAGCGTGCTCGCGGGCTCATTAGCCATCTCGGTGGGTGTCGGCGTCTCACTAAACCCCACGTGGAACGCGTCAGCGTTTCATCTACGTCCTGACTCCTAGGTTTGGGGAGAGAGAAATGACGTGCGTTGGGCCGTGGCCATGCTCGCTAGCAGAGGGCGCAGAGGAGACGGTACCTGCTCACCGGCACTGCCTCCACGGCAGCCGCAGCCCCGGCGCAGGGGACACCAAGCCCTCGCACCCTGGGCGTCCTCAGGTCCCGGAGAGAGAGGACCCTCGTCCATGGAGCAGCCTGTGGAGGAGACACAGGCACAGGTTTCGCTGAAGCCCAGCAGGTCAATGCCGACCCCGTCTCAGCCGCAGGGAGACCAGGGCTCAGAGCCAGGAGGTCAGAGACCCGAGCTCGGACCCGCCTGACTCGGCCTCCGCCTGTCTCGTCCCCTCCCGTTCCCCGAATTCCGTCACCGTGGAGCAGGCAGCAGCCGCACGAGGGTCCGGACGGAGCCGGTTGGCAGTGAAGCTCCGGTTGGTAAAATTCTCCGGCGATTCATTCCTTCGTTCTCCAGTGACGTCGAGATCAGAAGAGCTGGGAGCGAGATCCAAGAGAAAAAGGTTTTGGCAAGCGTCTCGGCCATCTGCCGTCGGTCGGCGCTGGCTGGCGTGGAGCCCCTCGCCGGAGCCACGTTCACGCGGTGCCTCTCAGTTCCCCTCTGCCATCTGCGTCCGCCGCGCCGCCGCCTGCCGAGCAGGCTGTCCGCATGTTTATCTGGAGAAAGGAAGTGCCCTCCGGATAACTGTGTTCTTGATTGAACGATCAATTGATGGAGACTGAGCGGCAGGGAGGGGGGAGCAAGAGCTGTTCACCATTCATGTATTCGCTGGTTGCTCCTCGTGTGCCCTGACCAGGACCGAGCCACACCCTGGGGTGTCGGGGTGCTGCTCTGAGCCGCTGAGCACCCGGCGAGGCTGGGTGACCTGGGGAGGACGTGGTGGAGAGTGAGCACAGGAGCTGGTGAGGCGGGAGATGCGGGGAACAGCGAGGATCGATCGGGCAGGAGGCAGGTCTGGAGCGGAGTCCCCCCTGTGGAGCGGCGACACACCTCCCCCCCCCCCCCGTGAACCGTCTGGGGGGGTCGGGGGCAGCGGCCGAGGGGCTCCCGCTCCCAGCCCCTCTCGGGACACATCCAGTGCCTGAGGGACCGCTGTGCCTCCGGCGGTCTCTCCTCGGGGCCTGCGCTGTGGTCTCCGGGGAGCAGGCAGGGTCACGCGTCCCGAGGACGGCGTGCAGGCTGGCTGTCGCTGCTCCTGGAACTCACGGGTCTGTCCCCGGCTCGTACGGGGGGCCAGGCCTGCCGGACCAGAGAGAACGAGTGAGCCCTCCGGCGCGGCGGGCTGCCTGACCTCGGACCCGCTTCAGTTCTGTGGGTGCACTGCCCCCGCCTCCCAGCCACCCGTGTCCCTTTAACAGCCAGTGCAGTCACGGCATCACACGCTCTGTCAGCTTACAATCCATGGTGCCGGGGGCGCTGTTGTCATAGGAGAGACGCGTTTCTCCGGTGTCTCCCAGTTCGCTTGTGTTTATCAAACACGAGTCCCTGTGCACGAATACCTGCATGGGCGGGGTCCCTCGGCCTGGCCCATCACGGCCAGTCAGGGCTGGCCAGCTGGGGAAGGGACTGCCGGAGGTTGGCTGCATTGAGCGTCTGCCCCCTGGTGGTCAGTGTGCATCATGGCGACCGGTCAGCGGGTCGTTCAGTCAACCAAGCCTAACAGTCACTTAGACTTTTATATATATAGATGTTCATGTTCACGTTAATCCCCTCCCCAGCTTTGCCCACCCCTCCCCCTCCCTTTACACACACACACACACACACACACACACACACACACCGTGCGGTTGTGTATTGCTTTCTCAGGTTTGGCCCAAAGGGCTCACGCTCTTTGTTCCTGATGACATTCCTAAAGATGATGGTGAGTCTGAGCACTGACTGCAAACAGCTCGGGGCAGCGAAGAAGCCTGTCCCTGTGGTAAGAACGGGGAGGACTGGGGCGATGGCAGCCCACGAGGAGCTGAGGGCAGGCCCAGGAGGAGCCGGGGCGATGGCAGGCCCAGGAGGAGCCGGGGCGATGGCAGCCCAGGAGGAGCCGGGCTGATGGCAGGTCCAGGAGGAGCCGGGGCGATGGCAGCCCAGGAGGAGTTGGAGCTGATGGCAGGCCCAGGAGGAACCAGGCTGATGGCAGCCCAGGAGGAGCCGGGGCTGATGGCAGCCCAGGAGGAGCCGGGGCTGATGGCAGCCCAGGAGGAGCCGGGGCTGATGGCAGCCCAGGAGGAACCAGGCTGATGGCAGGCCCAGGAGGAGCCGGGGATGAGGGCAGGTCCAGGAGGAGCCGGGGCTGATGGCAGCCCAGGAGGAGCCGGGGCTCGGCGGCAGCTCCGCGCGGCCGCTCTGTCCGGCCGGACCCGCCTCAGGAAGCCCGTCATCGCCGCTCGCCTGCTCCTTTGAGAAGAGCCGTGCTGGGTGCTGAGCCCAGAGGAGTGCCGGACGTTGGAAATGCTGAGCCGTGTGCCGCGGCTGCGACGTCGCCACGGAGACAGCGCCGCGGTGAGAACACTGGGCCCCTGTGCTTGGCGCCGGCGCCTTCGGCCCGCAGGGAGTCACAATCCTGCGTTTGTCAGCGGCGGCCCGGAGGCCTGCCGGGACCCTTGGCGGCGGTGGCTTTATTGTTCACAGAGCGCAGAGACAGCGCCGAGTGGTTCCAGATGTGCCGCCAGCCGCCCTTCACGATGGCATGGAGAACGCGTGTAACGCCCGGAGGCGGCCGGGACACTCCGAGGCCTTCTGCAGGGGACAGCACGTCCACCGCCTGCGCCCCTCACACCCCTTCTTTTGTATTTTTAAAGTATTTTTAAAATATACCTTAATTGATTTCAGAGAGGGAGAGAGAGAGAAACATCCGTGATGAGAGGGAATCATGGATCGGCTGCCTCCTGCACGCCCCACACTGGGGATCGAGCCCCAAACCGGGAACCGCACCACGGCCTCCTGGCTCCTGGTGGCCGGCCGGCCCCTCGCTCGCTCTGTGAAGTGGACAGGGCCCTCGGAGGCCGTGCGGGGACGGCTGCTCTGAGGCGGGGCTCCCGTCAGCGATAAGAGGTGATTGGAAGTCACCGCGGCGAGAAACAGATACTCGTGTGGGCTCAGCGCCGGAGAGCATGGGGGGGGACGGGTCACGGTCACGGTGACCATCTGACGGTGTTTGCCTCGGGCCTGACCGGGTCCGGGCCCGGCTCTGCTTGCCGGCGCACGGTGACATGGCACCGTGGGAAGTAACACGCCGGGGCCGGGGCCGGAGGCTGAACGTGTTGCCGAGAATCTGGAACCGGTGACGGCGTCTGATGCCCACGCCGATCTGGCCGCCCAGAGAGCAGCGTCCTAGGAGCCAGGTGCCCCGCCCGGCACAGCCTCACCGAGGACCCGGGGGGTCCACTTTCTCCACAAGGCCCTCCCCGAGCGACCGGTTACCCGGGTACGATCCCGGCTCCGAGTCCGGGGCCGCAGCCACAGCGTCGCCCGGGCTCCCGGCAGGACTGCTGGGCCTGTGAGCCGGGCCTGTCCTCACCTGGAAGCCGGGGACGGCACCCCTCCGCCCCGCTCCGGCCCCGCTCCGGCCCGGGCCGCTCTGGGGTCGCCGCTCTGTGGTCGGGCACAGCTTCCTGACGGGAAGTCCCGCTGAGCTGACGCCGGAGGCTCCGTCACACGCGTCAGCGTCTCACGGCGGGACCTCTTCCCTCGTCATTCTTTGCTGGCTTTCTTGGAAATCTGTGCAGATTTGTTCTGTTAAGTACATTTTTGAATAATTTTCGCAAGTGAAAAAATCCCACTAGAATGTGGGTGTACGTGACTGTTTATAGATTCCTCCAGGAGCGCTGGCTGTTTTAATTACAAGCCACGTTGGTCCCGGGTAAATCTGAGCTATCCGGCCGGCTGAAGTAACGGTTTAAGACGTAATACAATTGTCTCCGCATCCACCGCTTGGCCTCCGGGTTCACGGCCCAGAGCGGGTGGTGGTGGCTCTTCCCCGAGCCCACCCTGTCCCGAGCTCCGGGGACTCCGTCTCCCCCCCGGCTCCGCCCTGCACCTGTCCTCTCTCCACCGCCCCCCGCACTCCGCTACCTCACCGGCCTGGCTCACGGACACAAGGGCACGAGGCAGCGACTTCGGGGTGTTATCCTCGGAACCGGGGAGTCAGACCGGCTGCCCCCCACCTCCCCCGCCATCCCCGTCTCCCCCGCCTCCGATGGCTCCTGCCCGAACTGACTCCTGGTCCCGGCGTTGGCGTGTTGGTCAGAACATCCTCAACGCCCCCGGCCCGGCCTCTCTGAGGTTCGGAGTGCAGTGCCCAGACCGCCCGCTCGGACCCGGGCCTCCCAGGCTCCTGGGCTCTGAGGTGGTTTCACAGCCTCGGCTGCGGAGGCTCTGAGGGGGGCATCGCACTGGTCGGGGCGGCAGCTGTCCTTCCAGTGTTCTGGCCTCCGTCCCCGCGGGGACGCCGACTGGAGGCCCCTTCCCGCAGCAGCCGGTCCCTGTTTCCCGTGTCTCTCCCGGGCCCGGGCGCCAGCGGGGATGGACAATGAGACGGGTGCCGGTGGGTACAGGGCGCCCCGTGGGAGCGGCGGGTTCGGGGTGGCGGGTACGGGCGCCCCGTGGGAGCAGCAGGTACAGGGCGCCCCGTGGGAGTGGCGGGTTCGGGGTGGCGGGTACGGGCGCCCCGTGGGAGCAGCAGGTACAGGGCGCCCCGTGGGAGCGGCGGGTCAGGTGCCCCGTGGGAGCAGCGGGCATACAGCAGCACTGACACGTGGCCCATCCTGGGGGTCGGCACTGAACCTGTTTTGCTTCCATTTCTACAGAACGAGGCCGCGCCGCCGGCCGCGTGGCTCGGGCTGAGCGTCACCAGGAGGTCGCGTTGGGTCGGTCGGAGCCCGGGCCGGGTTGTGGGCTGGGTCCCCGTGGGGCGTGCCGGAGGCAGCCGGTCCCTGGTTCTCTGTCACTGATGTTTCTCTCCCACGTCAGTAAAGATTTGTTTTAAAAAACAAACAAACCCGTGGTGCCGGCAGCGGTGAGAAAGCGCCGTCTGGGACCACCCACGGGGACTGCGGGGAGCAGGGATGAACTCCCACGTGCAGAGGGGAAGCAGCCGGGCCAGGCTGTGGGGCTGGTGTGGCCCAGCACGTGGCGGTGGTGTGAGACGCGGTCCCTTTGGGGGGGGGGGGGGGCTGGAGGGACAGCGGAGGGGCTTCCGGAGCCCAGAAAACTGTTTTCTGGATTCAGACTCAGCCTGTTCTCTCCCCGCCTGGCTCTCCGGGAGCTTCAGTGTGTGAGGGGGTGGGGATAGGAGGGGTGAGGGATGGGGATGGGAAGGGTGAGGGGGTGGGGATGGGAGGGGTGAGGGCAGGGGGTGGGGATGGGAGGGGTGAGGGCAGGAGGGTGGGGATGGGAGGGGTGAGGGGGTGGGGATGGGAGGGGTGAGGGGGTGGGGATGGGAGGGGTGAGGGCAGGGGGGATGGGAGGGGTGAGGGGGTGGGGATGGGAGGGGTGAGGGCAGGGGGTGGGGATGGGAGGGGTGAGGACGGGGGGGGGTTGGGAGGGGTGAGGGCAGGGGGTGGGGTTGGGAGGGGTGAGGGCAGGGGGGTGTGGGGGTGGAGGTGGGGTGATAATTCACCCCTTTAGCTCCCCTTGTGGAACTGAGCTGATTGTTAAAGGAGGAAAAGTAAATAGAAACCCGGGACCCCTCCCCCCCCACCCCGTGCCCGCACTCGCACACACACGCACACAGGTGCGCACACACACATACACACACACACACACACACACACACACGGGCTCTGTGCGTTCCTGGGAGGAGGAGTGGGGTGGGCGGTGCTCCCCGCTGAGAAGGGCTCAGCAGGTGGGGGGCCCCCCGGGGGAGGACGGAGGAAGGACTCTCAGGGGCCAGGCCCCGCTCGGGGATCGCTGAAGGCTTCCCGCTCCTGGTAAATGATTAACGTGGGGGGTGGACGCTGAGTGTGGGGAGGGGAGGGGCCGCAGGGGTCAGGGCTGGGGCAGGGCTGGGACGGGGGAGCCCGGGGGGCGGGCCTGGGAACCTCACCCAGTGAGCCCCCCCCCCCCCCCCCCCGGCCCGCCCTGGGTGGCTCCGGCTCCCCGCGGGCCGGGTCCGCCTGGCAGTGAGCCGCGCCTCCTGGGGCACAGCCTGTGGGGAGCAGCTCCCGCTTGGTGCCGCCTGGGCCCGTCTCCCAGATTCTGGGAATCACACAGAGAGGTCGGTCCGCCCCCAGGGAGCCGACACCAGCCGGACCCCACCCAAGACTGAGCCGGGGCCCCACACCCGCCCTCTGCGTAAACGTTAATGGTTGAGCCCCGTCCCATTACCGCCCTGGTCTGGGGGCAGGAGCCTCGGCCTGAGCCCCGCACAAAGCTGACCAGCCCCTCCTCTCCGTCCCAGGCCCGGGTCTTCACCTCGGGGCTGGGACCCTGGTGGGTCCTGCTAACACACGGCGCGTGGCGGGCGGCGTGGCGGGCGGCGTGGCGGGCGGCGGGACCAGGACGGACCTGGGCAGCCCCAGGCGCACTCAGGGCGGCGAGGACCGGACACTGTCCTTGTTCGGGGTCACCCTGAGGGCTGTGACCATCACCCCAGAGGAGTGAGAGGGGATGGGGCCGTGGGTCACCCTGATCCTGCGCCCACGCGCTCCCCGGGGCGGCGGGGGCACCGGGACCAGCAGCCTCGCCTGGCTGTGCGGTGTCAGGGCTGCAGCTCGGGTGCAGGGGGCCAGGGCGGCTGCCACTGAGGAGCCTGGCCACGGGCCAGCGGCTCTGGACGAGGTAACCACGGAGGTAACGTGTCCTGGCCACACCCCCGCCTGAGGCCGAAACCCCGTGCTGACGTCAGCATCCACAACTCGCGTGTGCGCGCACACACACACACACACACACAACACACACACACACACAGCACACACACACACAGCACACACACACACACAGCACACACACACCACACACACACACACACACACAGCACACACACACACACAGCACACACACACCACACACACACACACAGACACACACACACACACACAGCACACACACACCACACACACACACACACACACACAGACACACACACACAGCACACACACACACACAGCACACACACAGCACACACACACACAACACACACACACACACACACACAGCACACACACATAGCACACACACCACACACACACACACACACACAGCACACACACACACACAGCACACACACACACACAGCACACACACACAACACACACACACACACACACACACACACACACACACACGCACACACACCCCGCCCCAGGGTCCTCTGTGGCTCCTGGAGGCTGAGGTCAGGCCCAGCCGCCACGTAAATCTGTGTTTATCTGCGGCCAAGCAGGCGCTCTGGGTTTCTGATTTACAGCCTCGGTCTCCATAAAAGCAGTCGCTGCGGGAGGAATGTGGGTCGGGTTTATGGGATGGGGGCTCGCCGGGAGGCCGGGCTGGCCTGGCCTCACCCCGCGACGCTGGCGCTGGGTCCGCAGACACCCGTGCAGAGGCTCCGGTCGCGGAAAGGCGGCTTTCGGGCTGATCACACGGCGTCAGAGCCGTCGTAAACCTGCCCGGCGCCCTGGAGCCTGCTCTGCGGGTTCATTCCCCGTAAACGCTCTGCTCTGCGCGAGCGACCGGCCGTTCCTGGGAACCAGCAGCCGGTGCCCCGAGGCGATCCGGGAGAGGAAGTGGGAATGTCTGCACAGACACACACCGGCAGAGGAGCCGGCGGCCCTGCCTGCGGGAGCCGCCTGGGCTGTTTGTATTGGGGTCTGTGTGTGCCCGGGTGACACGGGTCCAGGCTGCTCCCCGAAAGTGGTTGGTGTTGCCTTGGAGATGTTTTGTGTCCTTTCCCCCCTTCCTGCCGCATCCCCGGCCCCCAGCCCCAGCCCCCAGCCCCCAAACCCAGCCCCCGCCCAGCCCCCGCCCAGCCCCAGCCCCCAACCCCCACCCCCAGCCCCCACCCCCAGCCTCCACCCCCGGCCCCCAGCCCCCATCCCCCATCCCCCCCCACCCCCAGCCCCCACCCCCAGCCTCCACCCCCGGCCCCCAGCCCCCAACCCCCATCCCCCCCCAGCTCCAGCCCCCAGCCCCCAGCCCCCGCCCAGCCCCAGCCCCCAACCCCCACCCCCAGCCCCCACCCCCAGCCTCCACCCCCGGCCCCCAGCCCCCACCCCCAGCCTCCACCCCCGGCCCCCAGCCCCCAACCCCCATCCCCCCCCAGCTCCAGCCCCCAGCCCCCAGCCCCCGCCCAGCCCCAGCCCCCAACCCCCACCCCCAGCCCCCACCCCCAGCCTCCACCCCCGGCCCCCAGCCCCCACCCCCAGCCTCCACCCCCGGCCCCCAGCCCCCAACCCCCATCCCCCCCCAGCTCCAGCCCCCAGCCCCAGCCCCCAGTGTGGCACACGCATGTGCACCGGCTGCCCCCATGGAGTGTGGCCAACATCAGCCACCACGTGCCAGCTCCCCCCCCCCCCCCACGAGGGCAGCGTGCAGGCAGCATGTCTCAGCCGTGCGACATGACAGCGCTGGCCAGTGATGGAACACGGCTAAATGGGGGACAGGGGGAGGACGGGGAGGAGATGGGGGGAGGCCGGGGAGGATTGGGGAGGGTGGAATGAGGGGGACGGAGGGGACGGGGGGAGGACGAGGAGGGGACAGGGGGAGGATGGGGGGATGGAGGAGGGGACAGGGGGAGGATGAGGGGGACGGGGAGGATGGGGGGGGGGACGGGGAGGACAGGGGCACGGGGGAGGGGACAGGGGGAGGGATGGGGGGAGCCTGTCTGAGCTTCTCCGGAGCAAACCTCAGCGAGGCCCGCGGGGAGGGGGCACGGGCTGGGCCGGCGTCCAGGTCAAACAGACGGAGGGCGAGCTGGCCGCCGGTGAGGAGGAGAGGAAGGACTTAAAAGGATGGAGCCCCGAGCTCCCCTTCTCCTCTCGGGGGGGGGGGGGGGGGGCGGGGGCCGGAGTGTCAGCGTGGGCGCGCCGGGCGCCGGGCGAGGGCCTGGGCCGTGAGGAGAGGAGCTCAGTCCTCGCTCTCCGTCCCGGTCGGGTCCTGGGGCTGCAGGCGGGTGCGGCCCCGGGGGAGGGTGACTCGTCCGTGACGGAGCCGACCGACCGAGGTCGCAGGAGGAGGGAGCATGGCACCCAGGAGCCTTCAGGTCCCCCCGTGTCTCCGTGTCTCCGTGCAGCTGCAGTCAGCATCCTGTGGGCTCGCCCACCTCCCCCCGCAGTGCAGGTCGCAGCGGTGGGTCTCAGGCTCCAGAGGCACGAAGCCGTGCACAGCCCACGGGGCGGCCACGGAAGCAGAGGAGGCCGGTGCATCACAAACCCGGGAGGGCTTCCAGGGGGAGGTGTCTCCACTGTCGCTCGACGTGTGGAGGGGACGAGCCCGAGGACGCGCTGGGGGAGCGGACAGATGCCGTTGTCCGTTCCCATCGAAACGAGCATCCGATGGCAGGTCTGCGGGCGGAGCGAGGAGGCTGTGAGGGCCGAGAGCGGCTGCTCCGGGTGCAGGCTTCTCTGGGGGCGTGAGGCCGAGGCGGGATCGGCGGTGACCAGCTCCTGAGCGTTTACAGAAACCGTGGCCTTGTCCGCAAGAAGCACGTGGGTGCTGCTGTCGCCACGAGGCTGCGACCGGTGAGAGCAGCCACAGAGCCTGGCAGGCTGCCCGGTCAAACCCCCTCGACCCCGACCCCGACCCCGACCCCATCCTGCCTCCCGCTGGCTCTCCCTCCCCCTCCTGGCTGTGCTCCAGGGGAGCTGTCCCCACATGGCTCTGCCAGGACCCCTGCCCTCCTCTCGGGCCTCACCCCCCCCTGCTCTCCCTTCCCCTCTTATCCCTCCCTCCCCCCTCCCTCCCCCCAGTGCACGAGCTTCTTTACCCCAGTGTCTTGGACGCACATGCCGCCGCTGCCGGGAGCCCTGGAGCCCGCCTGCAGCCTCCTGGCCTGGGAGGGGCGGCAGGTGCGAGCTCACCGCGCCACATTCCTGGCGCCTCCCCTCGGGCGGGCTCGGCAGGCAGGCCCGGGCGGCGGGTCCAGGAGGCAGCGCCGAGGCGCCCACCGCAGGCCTCGCTCCCCTCGAGGGGCCTCCCGTCCATGCAGGGCCCCGGGCGGGCTGAGCTGGGAGGGCCGAGGAGGGACGTGTGCACCAGCCAGAGGCGCCGGCTCTCAGCTCCTGGCTCTCGGGACTCGGCACAGTGTGAGCCGGGCGAGAGGCGGACAGGCCGGAGGGCGCGAGAGGCCGTGAGCCCCGGAGCCGGCTCCTGCGATGATGCTCTGATCTCGGCGCCCCAGGTGCCGGGGGAGCCGGGAGGAAGGGGGCGGAGGGTGGAGCCGCTGGGACTTCAGAGTGGATTCTCACGGAGCCAACATTCACCGGGTCTTGGGAACTGGGTTCCCTGAAAAGGGCCATAAATGGGCCTAATTCTGCCTCGTTCTCCACGTGGTCTGAGGAGCTGCACCCAGCCACCACCCACCCCCTGGGGCCCTGATGTGCTGCTTTATGTAGGTCGGCGGCCCTGTGGTGTCAGGTGGTGGGAACACCCTGTGGGGGTGTGAGGTGGTGTGAACGCCCCGTGGGGTGTGAGGTGGTAGGAACACCCCTCTTCCCATAGAAATATCCAGGAAGCTCACTGACACTGAAGGTCCGGGGGCTCTTTAACCCACTATTTTCTCTGCGTTGGCCTCACACGCTGGGTTTGCCCTAACAGATGCAACCTTTACCTCTGACCGTGCATCTTATAACAGTCAACAAATCAAAACACGGCCTGATGGTTAAACCTGTTTTTTCCGACAGTGCACTGAGGCCGGAGGGGTTAATGGCTTAGCTCCGGGCACGAAGGCCCTCTGCCCTCAGAGCCACGGGAGAGGCTGGGGGCTGGGCCGGCGGGAAGGGTGCCCTCCGCGGGGTGGGCACCGAGCAGGTCCCCTGTGCCCCTGCGGGGGGTCAGACTGGCAGAGAGACCAGCCGGGGACCCAGCCGTGCTCCTGAGTATGGATCACGAACAGAAACTCTCACGCCGATAGGTCTCCCTCTGCTGAGCTGGTCCCTGTGCCGCCCAGGCCTGGCCACCGCGGGTTCTGGTCGGGCCCGGCACGGCCACCGCGGGTTCTGGTCGGGCCCGGCACGGCCACCCCAGCCCTCCCCCGGCGTCTGCCTAGCTCAGCTCCTTGTGGCTGGGTCTTTGAAGAAAACCAGATAGAGCTGGGCCAGCCCAGGCTAGGCCGGGCTATTTCTTTTAAAAACAAAGACGGAGACAGAATTCCTGCCCGAATCCGCGCCCGTCCCGTGGCCAAGCCCCAGGAATCCGCCTGGCTGCCGGGCTCGGGCCTCAGCACTTTCTGCGCCCGGCCTGGCCAGGCTCCTCAGCGCTGCCCCGCGTGGCAGCGGGCGGGCGGGGGTGGGAAGGGGCAGGGCGGCTGCAGAGCCTCCTCTCCACGCTGCAGCCCGAGGCTGGGGGTTCGAGGCTCCTTCTGTTCTTATTGCAAATCACGGAACAAACAGCCATCATCGCCTCATAGAATGTCTAGAAGGTAAGAGTTTAGGAAGGTAGCTCAGTGCCAGGCATGGGGGACGTGACCCCAAAATGGTCATTTTGAAAATTGTACATTTCTGGTGACACGGCGGCTCTCGCTGTCAACAAACCCAGAAAACACGGGGAAGTGCCCGGAATGCAGTCTCAGTCCTGACGGGGTGCTCCTCCCTCCGGGGATGGCTGCCTCTACACGCAGCCCACCCAGAGCATGCACTGCTGACACGCATAGAGAACGTGCCGTGGGGTGTGTGCGTGTGGCTGTGTGTTCACGCTCACAGGTGCTTGTTCTCCGTTCTTTCCCGCAGGCGGGTGTGTTCCCGCCGTGTGCACAGTGTCAGCCTCGCACGCTCGCTCCCACCGGGGGTCTCCTCAGGATGACCCTCAGCAGCTGGGCGCCCGGAGGACAACCAAGATGGTGGTGTGGATCAACACCGCCCACACTCACATCAAAATTACAGCCAAAATACAGAACAACTATTGCCCTTGCTGCTTTGGCTCAGTGGATAGACTAGCATCAGACTGTGGACTGAAGAGTCCCAGGTTCGATTCCTGGGTTGCAGGCTTGATCCCCGGTGGGGGGCGAGCAGGAGGCACCGGTCAATGATCCTTTCTCACTGATGTTTCTCTCTCCCTCCCTCTCCCTTCTTCTCTGAAATCAATAAAAATATTGACGACTAGGGACAAGCCTGCCTGGGGGTCTGAGTGTGGAAGGGGGGTGTGAGGGGCGTTTCCGGTGAGAACAGCCCCCCTCCCCGCCCAGCTCCCAGAAAGTCTGCCCCACTGGCCCAATGGGGTCTGTGTCCCGGAGTCGGACGAAGATGATCAAGTGATTTTCAACAACCTGTTTTCTGTCATAAACCCATCGGATTTTTTTTTTTTTTAATGGGGAAAAACACATAAAAGGGGAAAATATAAGTGACATTCCATGCCCAATTTCTACTGAAAACTTTAGGGTATGTTCTCCCGTCTTTAAAATATATGCACAGGTTTCCTCTCCAAAGCTTCCACTTAGCACAATATCCTGGTCATTTCCCCATATCCTTAAACCTTTAATAATAATAATGGCTGAGCAATGGCCTGTCAGGTGGGTGATCACAGCTCTGAATCCTGGGCGTGCAGGCCAGCTCCCAAAACGCTGAAGGAACTCCGAATCGGGACGCCTCTGAGCCGAGCCGTGGCGGGTCTGAGGGGAGGGCTCGCGGGAGCAGGAACACATCCCGAGAAGCCACGGCTGGGCCACGGCGCTCCCTTCACTGCTTTGCAGTTACATTTGGGTTCGAGTTACTTTTTTAAATTCATAAATTTGAATAATTTTTATTGAATATTTGTACTCCTTTGCCCATGAATATTGTTCATTTTTGTCTTCTCCCTGTTTTGCACTCGCCTTTCACACAAAAATCAGCTTAACTCTGGTATTTCCCACCAACGCCTCCGATGTACCATACACAGTTTCCGTGTTTCTGTGGCCAGCCCCAATAATCGCTTATTTATTGGCCTCCCTTTAAGCATTTACAGCGACAAAGCCCTCCTGCTTTTGTTGTTTTTGCATAACCGTTAAGTGCACGTGGAACTGATTTGGTATATTGGGAGAGCTGGGGATTATCGGTAATGTTTTCCACATGCCGGTCCTCACATCATCTACTGACTAATCTCATTTTCTTCCCGGCCCTTTACCGAGCATTAGCTCCCCCGGCCCGAGCCGGAGGTGTGGCGATCGCCGTCACCTGCTGATGCTTTCAATTGGCGACTGGCATTTTGTTTTCTTTTCCCCTCAACGAGATAATGCTCTTAACGTGCTTCTTTCCCCACGTATTCTGGGCCGGACTGACCTCCCGGGATTTCCTTAGAAGGAGCACCGTGCTACACCCGGCTCGTCTGAGCACAGCGTGTTCCGTGGAGCAGCCGCCCTTGTCTCTGCATTCAGTCAGGTTTACAACGGCTCCCGAAAATGCCTTCAGCTGTGTCTGTGTGTGTGTGTGTGTGTGTGAATACATTTTTTTCATTGATCTCAGGGAGGGAGGGAGAGGGAGAGAGCAAGAGAAACATGAATGATGAGAAAGAATCATTGATCAGCTGCCTCCTGCACGCCCCGCACTGGGAATCAAGCCTGCAGCCCGAGCCTGTGCCCTGACCGGGAATCGAACCACGATCTCCTGGTTCCTAGGTCAACGCTCAACCACTTAGCACGCTGCCTGGAGGAAGATGCTCTTTGGGAGCAGAGAAGGAAACGCGGCAGAATGGAGACAGGGCGAGGGCCTTGCTGGGCCACTGGGACAGAAAAGTAATCCGTGGTCTGTCACCTGACGGTGTCCTCTGCGCGTGGCTGGCAGGGATGGCTTGCATTTGGCCACGTCCGTCTTCACTGCTCCTGGCAGAGACACCAGGTGGGCGACTCACAGCAGAGGGTGTGAGCTCCCTGGTCACAGCATCACTGTTCTCTCAGGTGCTGCTGCCGCCCATCTGCAAACCAGGCTTCCGGACGGACACCTGGCTCCAACACAGGGCAGCTGGCTGCTGACACCGCCCTCCCCCTCACGCAGCCGCCATGTCTTCCCCGAAGCCGGCTTGGCCAGGACTTCCAATAGCTCTAAGCTCAGCCTCTCGGCTTCCGGGGCGTCTAAGACCTCAGGGAAGAAAGCTCCCCAACGTTCCAAGCAGAGAAAAAGCAATAGTCGCATAGAAGACCAGGTGGCGGGCTTCTCCCCGCCCCTCCCCTCCCCCACCCTTCCATCCTCTCATTAGTCTAAGTTCTGACTGATTTAAACACTTGTTACACTTTTCCTGGAAACCTAATAGTTTGATTTGGAATATGGTCACGGAGCAAAACTTCTGCTGAGTACAACGCAGAAACATGGTTGCTAATGAGCAGGCCTGACTGAACAGGAAGCAAGGAAGAAAATGCAAATTTTGGAAGAAAATAAGCAATTTCACAATGTTTCCATTTGCTCCAAATCCAACTCCATTGCTTCAAGGGACAGCCTGGAAATTTTCTCATGAAAGCGCAGTAAATATTCCTGTAGACCGTCTGTTTTCTGGCCTGCAAGAAACGGGTAGGAATGACAAATTTCCTAGAGCCACTTCTGGGAAATGTGTGTTGGTGCTACCTCTGTTTTAGACTCATTCTTTCCTCCAGTGAAGACACACCAAATCATCCACAGCGCAGAACAGAGCACACGTCGCTGCTGCTTTAGTAAAAAGTGTGTTTTTTTTATATGTTTATACATTGTAAGTCTCTGTGGTTGCGGTCGCCCGTGTGTGTGTGTGTGTGTGTGTGTGTGTGTGTGTGAATGCCTGTGTGTTTTGGATACATTTTGGGATCATTTAAAAAGCTATTGCAAAAACCTTACTCCCCATTAGAAATTCTGATTTTTTAAGTAAATTCTGATTTTACACCATTAATTGGCATTTTCAAATGCCAAGCACCAGTTTGAAGTCTACAAATAAAATGAGAGCTCAGATGCCCCTGCCCTGCCTGCATTTCACACTTCATAAGCAGCTCGTTACCCTGATAAACTCACACAGTAACTCCAGTAACTCCGGCTCTCCCAGCCCAGCCCGTCCACGGGTGGAACTCCTGGGCTGGGAGCCCCAGCATTGACTCCTGACGGGCCTCCTGATTATGCCCTCTCCCCCCTGCCCACCCCCTCCCGCTGACTCAGGGCCAGTTCCAGCCTGCAGCCCACTGACCGGCACGCAGGGACCCTGCAGGGGGAGGGGGACCCGGACCACCAGGCACAGGCTGGCCCCCGGCCCCAGCGCAGCCCCTCCCGCCCCAGGGCCTTCCCCTCCAGAACCCGTGTCCTGAGCGGCTGCCCGTGGTCCCGGTCTGGGACGGAGGCTCCGCCCTGAGCTCTCTGAAATCCCCTCCAGAAAACGGCCGCGTGCAGAGGGCCTGCAGGCCCCGGGCTCCCCGTGCACCCAGAGCCCGGCGAGGGGCCTGGGCTCCCGGATGCGCCAGCCCAGGAACAGCTGTGCGAGCGGGGCCCCCAATTCCGCAACAATCACGGGGTGGGGGGTCCCCCTTCTCGGGTGCTGATGGCAGGGAGGTCGATGCGGGGTGCGGGGCGCTGTCAGCCTCTCCCAGCTCCCGCTCCGAGCGCCCTCCCCACCCCGCACCAGTCCGGCTTCTGCAACCGAGGAAACCGGGCGGGAAGGCAGGGATGGAGAGGAAACCGGGCGGGAAGGCTGGGATGGAATGGGCATTCGGGTCCGCCTGGTCTCAGGACGGGGTTAGAGGCTCTCAAAGCCGGGCTCCCGGGGCGCCCCCTCCGCCCCCACGGCACCCCCAGGCTGGAGACCCGGCCTCTCCCGCCCCCCTGCGGGGCCCACGCCTCCGGGCTGGGGGGCCGGGGCGATCTCCAGGCCGGAGCCGAGGAGCCGCGGCGGGAGGCGCTCGGGCCGCAGCCGGGGGCGCAGCGCCACCGCGTGGCTGGGTCGCGCAGCCCAGGCCGAGGGCTCCGGCCTCCACGTGGGTGAGCTGGCGGCGGCCAGGAGGAACTGGGGTCCCTTGGGGAACCCCTGGCTCACCAGGGCGGCGGCCTGTGGCTGCAGCAGCAAAAGGAATGGCAGGCGGGCCCTGCCCGGCGGGGGCTCCTTGGGGGCCCGCACCCACCGAGAGCAAGGCCCCCTCTCCCGCGGGGCCGCGGGCTCGTCCCGCAAAGGGCCCCCCCTCCCTCCTCCCTCCTCCCGGGGACATGCGGTCCCGAGCGGGGAGGCCGTCTCTGCCGGACGCTGTCTGCAAACTGTCATTGCAGCCGGCACCGCGGCCTGTCCACCCGGAGCGACCGGACGTGGACCTACGGGCCAGGCTGCATGAAGGCTCTGCCGCTGGGCCGTTCTCAGGCGGCGAAAACGTAACGAGCACCTACTGTGTGCCAGGGCCTGCGGGGGAGCTGAGGTCCGCGCGGTCAGGAGGAGCCCTGGAACGGGAAACCCCCAGGGAGCGCTCAGGGCGCACAGCAGCCGCGGCCCTGGGCTCAGACTCGGCCTGACCTGCTGGGCAGCCGGTCCTCGAACCCGTGAGGCCGGCCGGCAGACCCGCAGCTCACCAGCTCACCGCAGGCCCGGGACGGACAGGCCTGGGGCAAAGGCCCGTCCTGTAGCCGCGCCAACGCCCTGCGACCCGGAGCAGCTGCGCCCCCTGCTGGCGGCATCCGCACGGCGTTGTGACAAAGGTCAGTGCGAATGAGGAGGCTCCTGCCGCCCGTCCACATCGCGGAGCCCAGCTTCTGTCCGCGGACACCGGTTAGGAGGTCAGCCGTGAGCGGACAATACCTGGTGAGAGGTAGGCAATGGCCACCAGAGGTAGGCAATGTTCAGCCCGTGGCCCCACCTCGTCTGAACACTTGACTCGCCTGCCAACGACCCCAGTCTGAGCCCCATCCCCCCAATTCTAAGCCAGTCAGACTCACGTCTGTGCCTGCCCGGGTCCTGCAGGCACTGGGATTTGCAATGTTGCCGCAGGGGCAACCCGGCCGACCACAGCCATCAGCTGGGGAGCAGAGCCTCCTGGAGCTGAAGCCCAGCATCCGGGTCCTTCCAGCCTCCACCACGCCCACCCCATGGGACCCGGTCACTCCGAGGCCAGCAGGGAGGCACCTGCTGCCACCAGTCCCACCGGCCACAGCACCACAGGCCACGTTCTGGGGGGCGGGGCGCGCCGGGCTGGGTCGGAACCGGCGAGGCAGGCTGCGGGTGAGGTCAGAGCTGGCACCGGCAGGAACGACGCTGCTGACAAGATTAACCAGACGAACCTGGTGCCCATCCGTCACCACGCCGCCTCCTGGGGGTGGCTCCTCAGGCCTTTGCTAGGTTTTCCCATCTTTTTAAAAGAAAGCTTAATCTCCGCACGAGGCAGCCAGCACACAGCTCACGGCGTGCCAGAGAGCAAGTCCCTGCAAGCAGGTTCTGGGGAGGGTTCCTGGAGCCGCGGGCCTCGGGCTGACAAAGCCCTGAGCCGGGCGGGCCTCCTACCTGCAGACCCAGCCCCGGAAGCTGGGCCCTGAATCCCCCACCAGGGATGCCCACCATGAGCTCCCGGTCGCTCCCTCTCTGTCGCCCACGGGTGGGCGTCCTTGAGGGGCGGGCAGCGCCACACTGGGCCTCCTGGCTTAGTGCTTCCGCCGCCTACGCCTTCCCTGTCAAATGTCCTTTCTCCAGCATGCCAGCGCATGTCCATGAGACGGGGCCTCACCGCCATGGGACAGACACGCACCGGCCTCTTCTGGCCTGGAGGGGGCGCCGAGGGACACAGCAGAGTAAACTACATACATGCAGACGAGCTGCGTGTGCCTGGGTGGAGGCCCACAAGGCACGGAGGGGATGGTGCAGAGGGCCTGGGGGCAGCTTTGAGGAGAGGCCTGGGTGAGCAGGAAGGTGCCAGGGGAGGGACAGGAATCTGAGGTGCAGGCGGGGAGGCATGCTCCTCGAATGTCTGTCGACTGGATACAAACAGGCTTCCGAGCCGTTTGCTTTGAGAATAGGTTCTTTGGGGCCTTGTTAAAACACAGACCCCCGGCTTCACTGACTCAGGAGGGGCCCGAGAGCTGCACTGAACAGCCCCCTCCCCCACGCTGCTGCCGTGGGTCCTGCCGGAGGCTCCAGGCCTGCCCAGGCAGCCTCCCCTCCAGCCGCGTCTGCCCACAGCCCCGCTCCAGGCAGCCTGCTCAGTCCTGGGTGCTGCCGTCCTTCCAGCCTCTGAGGTTTGAGGCTCGAGAAAGCCTCAGTCCAACTGTGGCCTCCCACCGGCCGCAGGCCCCGGCCAGGCCCGAGGCGGCCGTCCCGGCCCTGCCGTCTCCGGGCACCGGGCTCCGGCACGCTGACCCTGGGCCTCTGCACACCTCCCGGGACTGGGGAGGCAGCGGCAGAGGCACAGCTTGTCTCTGAAGAGGTGTTGGGGGCCCTGAGTCAGACATTTATAGGGAACCTCCTTTCCCAGCTGCACATGGAGGGACCAACCCAAAACACTCATGCCCCCCCACACCCATGGCCCTGGGCCTCCTCCGGAGCCCAACCCCGGAGGAAGCGCGTCCTCAGGTCTGCTGGCCGGTCCCCTCCCAGGACAGGAAGCTCCTGACAGCCTGTGCATCCCCAGCCTGGGGCCACAGCCTCGGCAGCCCGCGTGCAGGGGCTGCAAGGCCACGTGGAATGTGGGCATGGATTCTCTCCCCCGCTGAGCTGCCAGACAAAGGGCAGTTCCCTAACAGGAGCTTCAGGGCTGCAGCGAGGCCACGACCGCATGTCCCTGTCTCTGCTGCCCCCTGCTGCCCGGTGCAGGCTGGAGCGCCATGCAGGCAGAGAGCAGCGAGGCAGAAGCGCGCTGGAAGGGTCTCTTAACCATGGGGAACCTGAGGCTCAGATTGGGCAGGGGTTTCCACACAGCACGTCTCTGGATAACGGATCCTACAAGGAAGATGCGGGAATGGGCAGCACCCGCTGTCCTGGGAACTGGCCGACAGGCCGAGTCTCGGCCCCATGTGGCCCTCGAGGTAGGAAGGTGGTGGGGGGGCTTGGCCTGGGGGTTCAGTCCCAGGGATCCCCTGCTCTAGGTGGAGCCAGAGAAGCAGCGTGGATTCTGACCGTCCTGCACAGCTCAGTTCAAACAGGATGGCACAATGGGAAGCGCAGGAGTGGGATGGAGCTCTTGTTCTCATTCTACGTGGGCAGGTCTGTGCCGCCGAACGGCGACTCAGGCCCACAGCGGGCTGGTCGGAGCTTCTGCGAGAACAGACTCCTCGGCAGGTGGGAAGTCTTCTGTCCTGGGTGACGTGGGCCCCACTCCGGGAGACAGAGCCTCCCTGGGTCTCAGACTCGGGAGAGACAGTCCACGCACACGTCAGGCGTGGAGGTTCGATCTTTCCGGACAGTGCTGATCTAAGCTCGCTCTCACCCACTTGGCAACCTTTCCCTGAGCCCCAGGCATGTGCCCTGCAGACCAAGCGAGCTGTTAGCGCTGGTTCCAGCCCTGGTTGTGGGTCGGGGGGTGGGGGGGAGCAAGGACAGACGGTAGACTTGCAGTTGCACATGAAGTGAATCAGCGAGGGTCACTAGTCACGAACCCGAGGGGGACATTCGGTGCTCGACAGTCAGCCACAGCGCAGCCCTGGGAACACGCACCTGGACGGCCCTTCGTGGCTCCAGTTCCTCACCGGAGGAGACAGGCACCTGAAATCCTGTCTGCAGGTGGGCATACACCTGGGAGGGAAACCTCCAGAATGCGACCTCCTCCTCACCTCTGGAAGCCACACAGAGCAGAGGCTCAGGGTCCAGGCACTTGGTCCTGCTCCGAGCCGCATCCTCGGACCACAGCCTCTGGGTTCGGGGTGCGGCCTGGACTTCGGAGGGTGGGCGGCTGGCTGGACTCCTGAGGAGCCGGCACAGCGCCCGCCTTTGGCACAGAGAACACAGAGCCTGGCCGGGACTTCCTGTTTATTCCTCATTCCTGTGCGTATGGACATGGAATTCTCAGCAATAATTTGCAATAGTCACATCTCATGTTGAGAACACAGACAACATTAAAGTACAGGTTTCAAAAAGGAGGCTTCAGTAATGCATCACAGGAGTTAACGTTCAAATATCAAAGACCCCGTGTGGAACCACGCGCACAGGGTGAAACTCCCCGCGATGCAGCCCCCGCCTCACCCGGGAAGGGGTGCACGTGTGCCCCAGGTGAGGACGCAGGGCGCTTGGTGGCCTCAGCACTGCTCCGCTCTGTCGTCTGTACCTTAAACGGCTGCGCGCACGCACACACACACACAGGCCAGCACTGACCCGAGAAGAGGTCTCACAAACTCACCACGGGTTCTCCAAACATCTTTAAACGTAGTAACTGATGAGAAAAGTAATTCAGTTGCTTGAATTTTAAGTTTAAAAAAATTAAAAGTCTTCCCAGGGACTCTTAAAGCTCTCTCTCCAAAGGTATGAAATGGCACACCCTCTCCTCTCCTCTGAGGCAGCTGTGCACAGGGGCTGGGAGCTGGTGCGAGCTCGAGGGCCTGAGCGATGCGTCCGCCAGTCTGGGCTGTGACCGTGACCGTGACCACGGCCTGACCGACGCCGCCTCACCTGGCCGGCGAGGTCAGGTTTCCTGGAGCCTGCGGACCTGTCACTCTTCAGCCAGTTCCTGTTTGGGGGATTCCAGCTCGTTCAATAAATCTCTGCCGGCGGCTCCAGCCTTTGAAGCGAAAAGAACTGCTCCCTGTTTAAAACCGAGGCTCTTCAAGCTCCGGGCATAGTCTGCGTACACGGCGGAGACGAGTCTCTGTGAGCTGCAGTCAAGGAGCTAAAGGCGGCAGGCCTGCCCCCTCCCCCAGCTCCCGGCGTGGCGAAGGCGGTCCCACCTGGACAGCACCCGTGGGGCCCACTCTCCCCCAGGACTGCGGTCTCCAGCCTTCCGGACCTCATGCACCACCAGTGTCCACGCTGGTTGGCGACCGCTGTCCTAGATCTGCTAACGCCGGCCCAGGTCCCACGACCCAGCACAGCTCCCCCCGGAGAAAGCAGGAGCTGCATGCCCGTCCGAGAGGCTGGCGTCGGGGGCAGAGGGAGGGCCAGGGAGAGGCCAGTCCAGGCCTGACCCCGCAGGAGCCTGCTTTCTGGGCTTGGGGCTCTGATGGCCCCGCTCAGAATGTCACAACGGCTCCCCTGAACCAGCCGCTTCACCAGTGCCGGTGCAGGGCCCCGAGGAAGCTTGTAACAAAGACGCACAGAACAGTGTCTGCGATGCAGTGAGACCACGTCCCTGTGGGAAAGTGCAGCGAAAACAGGCAGGGCTGCACAGGGAAGGAGCGGGAGCTGGCGTCTCACGGTGTTCCCTCTCCTGCGGGGACAGGGCCCGCCCGCGTGGCCCATGGCGCAAGCCCATTTACTCCTGGAAACGTTTTCCAGAGGAACATGCAGACTCTCCGGAGGGCGGAGATCTGGAATGGTGCCACATGAAAGCAGCAGGCTCCTTTCCTAAAGGACCCCCCACCTTCTTTAAGATCAAACCCGTATTACAGAGCCCGCGACCCCGCCCCATGACTTCCTGCTCCCAGAGCTGCAGCAGCAAGGCCGCCACCGTTCCCCTCCTTCCCTCACCGCCCCTCGGCTCGGGGATCAGAACGGGATCTTCTGGAGGAACTACAGCCCCTGCCCAGGCAGCGCGCCCTCCTCAGCAGCATCGCCGGAAAGGATATGAGTGTCCTGGCCGACCTCCAGGGCCCCGTGCTGGAGACACGCCTCCACAAACAGGGCGGCGCGGTCGAAGTACCTCATGCTGCTCGACAGAACACACAGTCAGGCTCATCGTCCTCGGGAGAACGCCCAGGGAGCCCGGGCGTTGCGCCTTTCCAAGCCCGCTTCCGAGGAGAGGAGGCCCACTCCGCCCTCCCCGAGCCCCTTCTACTAGCGCGGGTCCGTGAGGAGGAGCCCAGTCAGACACCTTCAGAGCCGGGCAGCCTGCCTGCGCCGCTGCCCAGGTGTAACACATCCTCTCTCCCGTGCTCACCTCCCGACCTCCGTCCTTCTAAACACGTGAAATGTCCCCTAACGAGTCCTGGCGGTGCTCCTCAGACTCTCAGGCGACCCCACGGCTCCCCACGCTGCCCCTCCCCACGGCTCCCGGGCCTTCCCCTCGGGCTCGCCTCAAAGCTGAACGTGCCCACGTCTCTCAAGAGGCACCGTAGGTCTGACCGGGCCGCAGGCAGGAACAGAGCAGCGGTACCTGTGCAGCATCTCGGCGACGCTGGAGAAGCAGCCCAGGGAGAGCAGGACCAGGAGGGCCTTGGACTTCTGGTTGACTTGGGGAGAGCAAAGGTGGTCCACCCACCGCTTCAAAACATCGGCGCACTCCTCCGAGCTCAGGCGGACCTGGAGAGATGCCGGGTGAGAAGGACCTCCGCACAGACACGAGTACCAATCACGACACCGCTCCCACGAGACCACGGCTGGGCGTGGCTTCACTGGCAATGCCGCTGCTGACCACAACCGGGAGGGACAGGGCCGGCCTGCAGGGCATGAGGGCTGGACTCGGCTGCAGTGGGAACTGCATCTTCCAATAAGAAGCAATGCAGCCTGTGCTCAGAAGAGCAGGAGGATGAGTTATAAGAAAGTATTTGCAAAGCATCTCTGCAGCCAAATTGCTTCTAAATCTCGAGTAAAGGTTCAAGATTAAAGTTTCTCCCAAGTGCTCAGGGCACCCACAGGGGCCCCTACCTTTGCGAGCCACGCGGCCCGGCTCCACTCCCCGTAGGTCTGCAGGTAGCGGCAGGCATCCGCAGCCTTGTCGATCAGGCAGAGCAGCTGCACACCCTCTGCAAGACCAGGCAGTCCCGTGAGCCCCGCGCCCTCAGTCCCATGAGCCCCTCGCCCTCAGTTCCGTGAGCCCCGCGCCCTCAGTCCCGTGAGCCCCTCGCCCTCAGTTCCGTGAGCCCCGCGCCCTCAGTCCCGTGAGCCCCTCGCCCTCAGTTCCGTGAGCCCCGCGCCCTCAGTCCTGTGAGCCCCGCGCCCTCTGTCCGCCGCTGACAGACAGATCACGCCTGACTCCACCTGCTGGAGACCCCTGGCTCAAGCTCCACGCGGTTGCCACTCCAGTGACCAGCAGGAGCACAATCCAGCCCGCAAGAGGATCAGCTGGTCAGGCACAGCTCCCGCTCTGGCTTTCAGCAGGCAGTCTGGTTTGCCCAGAGTGTCCACGGGTGCCCACTGTCCTGGCATCTATTTCCAGTGCCCCTTTCACTCCTACAAAGTGCTCTGGCCCAGGCAATTAAATCAGAGCCGCCTCCTGAAGAGCCAGCAACAGCCCTCTGCCTCTCCAGCACCCACAGAAAGGCAGAAACGCCCCATGACTCCTCCTCTGCTGGCAGCAGCCCGACCTCCCCGGCCTGGAGAACGGGCTCCGCTCCTACCTGCCAGCTTGCCGCTGGCGATCATGTGGGTGGCCACCAGCTTGATGGTGCTCTGGGAGGGCCCGGAGGAGGTGACGGTGGTGACCAGGCAGGCCTTGAGCGCGTCGCAGTAGTAGTGCTGGTTGTCCGCACTCGTCTCCAGCAGCAGCTGCACGGCCCTGTCTGTCTGCAGGGACACGGTGCCTCCAGTGACCCCCCAACCCCACCCCAAGCTCACCACCTGGACGCTGACGCTCACAGCTGCAAGAGGACTTTCCTCTCCAAGAACTCCCGACCCTCAGTTACAAGACAAACACTGAGCGTGTTCCCCGCTCCTCCGGGCAGCGTGACCCGCCTGGTCTACAGGCGTGTCCGTCGGCTCAGGCCACCAGCACCACACACTGAGGCCTCATGCAGCACCATGAGGCCAAAATCACAAGCGGGGTCACCATGGCTCCGTTTTCTTAGAAGATTTGCTGGTCTTACTTTGAGAGAAAGCCCACATTTATACTTACACTTTCAGAGAAATGCTATGGTGTGTGTGAGAGAGAAAGAGAGTGAGAGAGAGTGAGAGAGGCAATGCTCTGAAATACTAATCAACCAGCAGCTCCATGAGCACAAAAAGCTAAAGAAACTGGCGTACTTGTCCCAAGAGCAGAAGCTGGTCCGTGCACTTGCGCGTGTGATCGTAAGTTGACCGTTTCACCTCCTGCAGATTAACCCTCTCCAGCTGAAATTTCTAGAGAGGGGAAAAGAAGAAATGAATCTGGATTAGAAGACTTGAGTTATTTAAATTTTACTACTTAGTAACTTTATTTTTACTGACATCACTGACTTCTGAGTCATTAACCACTTTGCGGAAGGACTGGGCAGGAGCGGTGAGCCTGCCATCCGCGCAGGCTGCGGCTCAGACAGCAACTGCAGAGGGCGGGAAGCCCAGTGAGCGCTGAGGGTACCACAGGTTAAAGGTCAGGAAGCTGCCCTTTGGTTTATAAAAAGCACATTCAAACCAAGAGAAAGAAATCTTTGTTATTTATAGGAAATAATAAAAGAGAGAATAAACTTAAGTTAAAAATTTTTAGGCAAAGAAAAAAATAAAAGACTGCTAATAAAATATCATTGTGTATTAAAAAATCTAGAACCATCCATAAACGTTTCAAGTCCTGGGTCCGGCCTTTTTGATGCAAGTGTGGGCGTGGGCTCATTCTGCTCTGCGGGCTGTAAAGCAGCCCAGTTCAGCCACAGCTCCCCAAGGTGAAGAGACTCAGAAACACGGAGTGCCCGGGGCACAGGCTCAGGGTCCTGTCTGCACCACGGCACCTGGAAGTAGGCGTTCTCACAGAGCACGTCGTAGCAGATGTCCAGCGGGTTGCTCGCTCTGTCCCGGGGGGCAGCTTCCTGAGCAGCGGGGGTGCTGGCCGACTTCTCCTGGGACCAGCTGTGCAGGTAGTGGGCGGCCACGGTCCAGAAGTGCAGCTCCGACTCGTCGCCGTAGAGCCTGCGAGGCAAAGCCACGTGTCAAAGGAACCACCCGGCAGACGCTGGACAGGCTCTGAGCACCTGAACGCCAGGCTCAGTGCTGCACGTGACCCGGGGGGAGGAGAGAGAGGGGGTACCCAGCTCGAAGAAGGTGCTGAGGCAACAAGTCCTCCGGCCCGGTGCCCGGCTCGAACAATACAGGGGCCTGGCTGCAGCGGGCCCCTCAGCCCCAGACCTCTCCGCTCTGTGCCCAGAGCAGTGCCACCTAGAAGCCTGGGCCATATGCCCAGTTTGCCATAGCGCCTTTTGCTCGGAGCCGCAGCACCACACGGAGAGGCTCCCGGGGTTAACTGCCTGCACGAACGGGGTCTGGGGACAACGTCAATCTGTCCTCCGGGGAGTGGAGGGAAGTGTCTTTTTCACAGGTGACAACTCCACTGTACGGTGAGAGTACCGGTGATCGGGTCTAATATAAGTCATCGGTACACTGAAGTATATGACACTGTAAAAAGCTGTCTGAGGAGGGAGTCTTTTCAACAGAAAAAGGCATAGATCTCACATTTAAATGTAATGTTTTTTCTATTTGTGTCCCTACTTTAAAAACTGTTATATTAAAGAATAAACCACACTATATTTTTCTAATCTAAGAGAGTCTGGTCTTAACGAAAAATCCATAAAAGAAATGAGTTAACCAACTGTGACTCTTATACACAACTCTTTTCTTTTAAAAATATGGCTCTTTAAAGATTAACCTTAGAGGGGTAGGGAGAGGGAGATAGAAGCATTGATGACAGAGAAACATCCGTGGGCCATCTCCTGTAACGCCCTCGGGGGGTTAAGCCCACAGCCCAGGCCCGAGCCCTGAATGGGAATCAACGCCACCCCTTGATGCCAAGACAACACTCAGCCAGCTGGGCCACAGAATTCTTCAGAAAGCGTTACCTTGAAACCAGCAGGCATCTTTGCAGAAGAGTGAATTCTGGATCGAGCAAGAGTTTCTTTATGTCACTGAAGACGAATCAAATGCAAAAAAACACATTTAATTGGACCATAAGCAAGGGGGTGAATGAACAGGCTCTGGAGATGGAAACTCCACTCAAAGGCTGTGTTCAGAACTCAGAAGCTCCTTTGCCCGTCCCTGGCATTACAGGCGCTTCTGGAGCCTAGCGCGTGTGGCCCGGAGAGGGTCCGTCACACTCAGGCTGAGGCTCTGACTGTGTCTGACCTTCCCGCGACACCTGGACTCAGTTTTGAAAAAGGGAGCAGCTGCCCAAGTACAGGATCGGGGACGTCGCTGCCAATAAGATGACCCGCTAGTCACCAGCAGCAGCGCGTGCCTGAGGAGCACATCCAGCACTGATTCAGAAACGTTTGATGTAACATATTTAAGGAAGAAGGGCTAGTGTTTTTATAAGCTGGTATTTCTAAGATAGCCAAATATACATTCATAAAGGAGATATATTCTTTAAACCTATCCTTTTCCATTCAAACACAAATGGTAACCTTTGACTAGAGAAAACAATAAGGTAATTATGTGGCATTTGACCTCAATAAAGCATTCTATTATGGTAACTGTTAACTGTTACAATTAAGTGTAACAAACTCTGGGTTGCATCAATGTGTTAGGTGTCACCCCTGTGCTTCCACTTTGTCTGCAACATCCTTCCTTCGTGATCTACCTGCTCTTGGCTTACGGAGCACTGGCCCCCTCGCCAGACTATGCCCGGCCCTGGACGAGAGCCCACTGTAGGAACAGGAAGTGGGCACACAGACCACCTGGGCATGTGCTCGCAGGAGCTCGTGGGTTTGTGGTGGATGCAGCCTGAGCCGGGGACCGCTCGACCCCAGCTCTGCTCCTGCCCGGACAGGAGACCAGGGCCCCAGTCCCCAGGAACGGGCTGAGGCAGGTCAGCGTCCCTTCCCAGCCACCAGGCCGGGGACACACGACTCCTGGGGGACACAGACTCCTGGGGCACACGTGTTTCCGGCGCTGCACCTGTCCTAATTTTAAACAGCCTGGCGTGCACTATGTTTCCTTTTCACCTTCTAATAAAACATGACTGAAGTGCTTACTTGGACAACGAATTCAACTGCTCTTGAAGAAGGCTCTTTATCTCTTCATTTTCTGGATAATCACTGCACAGGAGAGATTTGAATGAGTTCATTATTTCTTCAGGTACAACCATTCATTTGTTCACCATAAAAAAAAAGGTTAATTAGAGAAATAACCTGTTTGTAGTCCTTGGTTAAAAGCTGGCTGCAGACCAAAGCAGCAGCACTGTTCTCAGGGGACCCCCCCCCCAATCATCTTTGGTCCCAGCTTCTGCCTCATCATTACACCAAAACGAGGACATGGGTAAAGAGAGCCCCTCTGCCTTTTAAGAAACCAGAAGACGTATCAGTGGGTGCCAAACCCACCAGGTTTAGATCATGTTAATGACAAGTCCAGCGATGACCAGTGGAGTGAGCGCCCTCCACTCCACCAGAGGGTGCTCCTTCCCAGGCAGACCCTCCCTGAGCGCTGGCCCCTCGGTGGATCAGGTGTTCCTCCCCCAGGAGAGAAAGCCTGTCTTGCACCCCCCATGGCACAGGTGCAGGAACACTTGTGGGTTTACACACAACTGCCAACCATCCTTCCTGTGAATACTTTTGTACAACGAGGCAGGTATGAAATGTATAAAACAAGAGGCGCCCATGCTTGATGCTCTTAAAGATGTCAGTCTGGCCCCAAACCCTCGTGGCCTCCACCGGCCGTCTCACTCTCATGCTGCCTGTTCAGACTGCGGGGCCACAGGGCTGCCGAGGGCAGCACGGGCACCCAGCTAACTTTCATGGACGTCCTTCACCCCCAAGGAGATGACAAAGGAAAACACAAGTGCAGACACTCACACGTGAGAAATATCCAACGAGTACTGTCCGCTCCACGGCTGGTGCAGCAAGAAAGCCTTCAAGGCGAGGGAGGCTCTTGGGACAAGGAGATACGGGCACCACACGGGCTCTGGACACACAAACACAAAGGTTGGTTTACGAAAACACAATTGCTATACTACTGCTAGAGGCCTGGTGCACAAATCCGTGCACCAGTGGGGCCTGGGCCTGGCCTGCGGGATCAGGCTGAGACCGGCTCGCCAACATCCTCCCAGGGATTCCAGATTGTGAGAGGACAGGCCAGGCTGAGGGACCCCACCGGTGCACGATCAAGGCCGGGGAGGGACGAGGGAGGTTGGCCAGCCAAGAAGAGACCGCGGGAGAGCTCCAGGGTGTGTCCGGCCCATCTTGCTCAGTTCCAATCAGCTGGACCTCAGCAGCAAGCTAACCTACTGGTTGGAACTCTGCCCCTGGTGGTCAGTACACGTCATAGAGAGCGGTTGAGCGGTCTTAGCATATTATGCTTTGGTTGGTTCAATGGACGACTGGACACTTAGCATATTAGGGTTTTTTAGAAAGGATGAAGCTTCAGCTACAGACAGTTTACAGAGTATGGTGGCAGGTGAGACAGTGTGGCTGACGTAATCACCACTTATCACACATGTGGAGAGATTCTTCCTCAAACTAAAATGTTTCTCACAGATCCGGTGTTCTGCGAGGTACAGGATAATTATCCCACCTGAGTGCAAGGCCCAGTGCAGCAACCCAGCAGGTGCCATTCGGGTCATTACTTGACCGTCCTAGCAAACACTCACCCGTGCCATCTTCCCATCCGATGGCTGCTTTTCTGAGACCATTAAGCCAGCGTGGCCCTCGCCCTGAGGGCCAGGCCACTCGGGCCAGCATGTGCTCAGGCCTCACTGAGAAGGGGCCCTGAACAAAAGCCCATCTTCCCAGGCCCTGGGCCCTCGAACCCCGACACACAGTGGTTGGCTTACTTAGGACACACCGACAATCTGCCTGTTTTCAACAAGTTCCTGTGTAAACCAACAGGAGATCCAGAACTCCAACCTGACATCTGGTCTCTGACTCCCTGCAGGACCGCACCCCCACTCCTGCCTGGACAGTCCTCTCGGATCTGCTGCCCCCCCCCCACACACACCTCCCTCCCCCGCACCCCGCAGAGCCCTCGCCAGGACCCCGTGGACAGCTGCACACAGCAGCAACAGGAATCCACGCCCGTGCTGCCTTCGTGAGACACGCAGCCACGCGTGGTGTCCAGTCCCAGCCTCGGCCTCGAGCTACTGAGCACTGGGAGCGTGGCCACACAGGGAAGCAAGTGAACTCTCCTCTCATTTAATTAATTTACACTTAAAATATGACACCCGACCAGTCATCTAGGAACCCTGGGAAGAGTCTGGCCACAGCACTACGCTCCGAGCGGTGAGTTTTATAAAATCTAAATACGACTAACACGCGTTCAGTGGAGAACCTGCTCTGAGCTGAGGTATGCTCCACGTGACAATACACTGGATTTGAAGACTAAGTCCTAAAATGTAAACTATCTCATTAGTAATTTTTAATAATGATTTTATGTTAAAACGATATAACTTTGTGTATACTGGCTTAAATACAATTCTTATTAAAATCAACTTCATCTGTTTCTTTTTTATGTGGTCCGGGAAATTTAAATTTATGTGGTCCGCTGTGTTTCTATTGGACACACGGCTGTAGAACACTTCATTCTATGTAGTTAGGTATAAATTAAGTCACAGATAAAATATTTTATGTGGACTTTTCAATTTCGAAGTTGGAAAGTGGTCAAGAGTATTTCTCATTCTACTTTTTTCCACAACCGACAGCGTTACTATTGATCCAATGAAATTACCTAAAACGCAGTTCACACTCAACAGTCCTCTGCCACCCTCCCGTCCCCAACAGCTGTCTTCCTTTCAGAAACCCAGGCCTCGGCAGGGCCCCGCCTGCACTGGCTTGTCCTGTCTCTCGTCTCCAAGGCTACAGGACAGACCTCCCACTTTGCTTTTGATCTCACATGACGTTTTCATTTTTAACGAGTCGTAAGATAGGCATCAGAATTCGTTAACTCTCTGAACGCTTTCCAGAGCGACTTCCCAAGACGGAGGCTCGTCACTGGAAGCAGCAGCCCACCCCCAGAGCTGTGCCCGCTGATGAGCTCTCCCAAATCCCGAGGCAGCCCTTCCTGTGAATGCAGACTTCTCTCATCTTTGAAAAAGCCCCCAGAAAAGGGTCAGAGAAGGCACGTGGGAAACTGGAGGTGGGGAATGACTGGCACCTGCAATTAGAGTCCAGCACCTCCGCGGAGCAGCGCCCCAGCTTCCACCCCTCCAATCAGACCTCGGGAAGCAGGGCTGAGGGAGCACCTCCAGCCAGGCCAGCGTGCGTACCGGTGAGCTCCTGCTCGTCCACCCGGACGCTCGAGGACTTCATGGACATCTCCAGCACGCGGAGGCAGCCGTCGTCGGACGCCAGGATCACTTTGTCGGACGTGCACCAGTCCACGTCCAGCATCCGGAAGGTCACGTTCCTCCCGCTCCTTAAGCTGCTCACCATCTGCACCTTCGAGAGGGAAGGGCTGTCACTTTCAGGAGGAGCAGGGGGCTCACCTTCTGATAATCGTCACAGACAGACGGTGCCTCAGCCAAGGCGCAGGGCATCTGTCTGCCCCCCAGGCAGCCGCACTCTGAAGGCCCCAACGGCAGTGCTAACTAACATCTGACGGGCGCTGCGCTGTCCCTTCGGAGCAGAAACACTGGAAGGAAGCTGCCAGCGGAGAAGCTGCTCCACGCTGACGGCCCACGTACAGGTTCACCTCTGAAGCAGGGGCGCTCCCTCCGCGGCGCCCGCGCTGCCTACCTCCTTGGTGTCCCACACTTCAGCTCCGTCGTTGTACATGGCAACCAACTTCTGGTTCCCTTTCCCAGGGGCAAATCGGATCTTCCTCACCCAACTGCGGTGGGTCGGGACCCCTCTGAGGACACACAGACAGAGCCCAGTGTGAGGAGATGGGCTGGGAGCTAGGTCCACGTCCCTTCCTCTTTCCGCTTTGGACAAGGTCTGTGATGGGAGAGCCCCTTCCCTTCCTGGGCCGGGCGAGCTGACAGAGGTCTGCCCCTTCCCAGCAGCTAGAATAATGTCCCGCACCTCGGTGTGGACCGCCTGCAGGGGTGAATGATCGAGAGGCGGGCTCGGCCCAGGGCCTCCCCCCCCCCCCCGAGTTCAGTGACAGGAGATTCATCTCGAGAGGTCACTTTTTAAAAACCAGATAAGAATGCATTCTTAGCTCATACCTGGACACTCTGCCTTTCAAGTCCCAAAAATTTAAATTCCCGTCCATGTCTCCAAGGACTAACATATCCCCTTTCCAAGCGATGCAGGTAATACTGCCCATGCTTCCCTAGGAAAGAACAGCAACAAGTAGACAAAAACCCTACCCATAAGCTGTCCTAACAGAACAGTGTTTTACTTACTAGCCGTGACAAGCTAATATTTTAATAATACTAATTATAAACGGTCAGCTTTATTATGCATGCAATCAAATCACTAGCATATCACTTTCAACAGCGAAAAGCCAGATTTCAACTTGATGGACAGTAAGTTATCTGAACCTGCTTTATAGAGAAGGGATGTCCTTGAGAAAGAACTATCTGAAAGGAAAGAAAAGGAGAGAAAAGAAAGAGAAGGAAAGGGAACCCTGACCAGAGAGCTCTGGGCTCCAGCTTCTCTCGCTGCACAAGAGAAATAATCTCCAGTGGAAGCCAAAGCGATTTCACAACAACCGACAGCAATTTTTCTCCTGAGGCAGAGGATCCAGCCTGTGGCTCCGGGAAAGTGGGGGTGAAGAGACTGCAGCCCGGGACCCACAGAGAGCTGTACAAAGCAGGCACGTGCAGAGGCAGAGGGGTCAGACCGACACGCCTGGGCCCTCGCGGGGGGAGGACTGCAGCGGCCGCACAGACCCCAGGCTGTGGGATGGGAGCCGAGGAGCCTGGGCTTGAACCCAGTTTGACCACGTAACTGGGCAGGTTCACTCCGTCTGTCTGTCTTGGGTTTGATCATCAGTAAAGTAGGGCAAGTCATGACACTTAGGAGTTCCCATGAGTATTAATAAAAGTGTGCAGGTCAAGGCCTCAGAATAATGTCTACCACACAGTAAAGGGTCCACACATATCTGCTATTAAATAACATTATTGCTCAATTACTTCTTATTAAAAAGCATCTGGTGTTTGCTTCTATAGAGCAATATAAAACCCACACTCAGTTCTCTGGGGAAGCAGCACATGGAAGTACTGGACCGCAGCTGTAATGCTCCGGCAGTGTGAACAAGCTCAATCAATGACAATGTCTCCTTAGATACGGAACTTATTCACATTAAATTTTCTGAGTTAGTTTTCCAGCTTAGGCGTGGCTTCTCTGGGTATGAACCAGCACCCTCTGCGTGCTCGGCGGGACTCACGTCGGGAGGGATCCGGGCGCTGTCCTTCACGGAGTTGCCCTCGACGGTGAAGTGGTAGACCTGGCCGTCGTTGTCCGTGAACACAAAGTGCTCCCGGGCCGAGATGTTCTGACTGAGCTCAGACTTACTCTCCGCCTCCTGCAGCAAGCTTTGGGCAAAACGAGATAAAAATACTTCATCTCCTTAGAGCCACACCTTGACTAATTAACTCATCCAAAATGCAGATGCATTAATGGGGGAGGGGGTGTCCAAAACCATTTTTAAAAAGCTGACACTAATAACATGAAAACAGGAGCCCCTCCCCGGTAGTCCTCCCGGGAGGACACGCACCGCGTGGAGGAGCAGCTCCATCCACACAGGAGGTCCCTCCTCACTGCTCTGCTCCAGAGCGCTCTGCAGGGGCGGGGCCCACCCTGACCCACCTTCTCTGGGGAGGTTTTCCTGGGAAAACTGGTGGGGATGGGGGAGGACAATGCTATGAGTGTTTTCTTTGCATATCGACGACAGCACGACCTCTGTATGTTCAAGGCCATGCTGTGTTACTGTCAGAGCAGACGGTATGGGACAGAGGATCACTTCACGACGGACGTGACGAAGGCACTGACTGCGCTGGCAGAGCGGCAGCGACGTGACTCTCCCCCGTGACCCGGGCATCCCAGGGGCAGGCGGCAAGGGCACACGCACCTGATCACAGACGACTCGGCGATGCCCAGCTCGGCGTCGGAGACCACGGTCTGGCGAGCCATGGCCTCGCGGGTGGCCAGCTGCTTCTTCCTCAGGCTCTTGAGGTTGTGAGACGGGGACCACTCCTGAGAAGGGAGACACGGCGTGCTCGGTGCCCTCCCAGAACAGCGGGCTCCAGGGGTGCCACGGCGACACTGATTGTCAATTATAACTACTGAGCGTCGCTTACTATTGCTGCCCGTGAGTTACAGCTGTTCCTGGGGCTCATTACTTACAGGAAGGCCAAAGGAATGCATAATCTACCTCCACCCCTCGCTACCTTTAATTAGAGCTTAAGGCAGAAGAATTTAATGGCGAACTTCTAAAAAGTCTAACCCTTTGATACTATCTTTTTATGAACTGGAAAAATAAACTCACCGGTGTATCTCCCAGGCACACTCCCCACCCCTCCCACAGCCTTGGTGCCAGGGAGAGCTGACAGTGTTCTCTGCTCACTGTGCTATCACCCGCAGGTCCACCTCCAACCTCGCACTTTACTTATTGCTCCTTTTATACGCCTACCTGCTTCAATGCATTTAGTCTAATATCCTCTCGTACGTATAAACTAGAGGCCCGCTGCGCGAATTCGTGCACCAGTAGGGTCCCTCATCCTGGCCTGCAGGATCGGGCCAAAACCAGCTCTCTGACATCCCCCGAGGGGTCCCGGATGTAGAGAGGGCCTAGGCCAGGCCGAGGGTTCCCACCTGTGCACGATCAAGGCCGAGGAGGGGTGTGGGAGGTTGGCCAGCTGGGAAAAGACCGTGGGAGGGCTCCAGAGTGTATCCAGCCCATCTTGCTCAGTCCCGATTGGCCGGACCCCAGCAGCAAGCTAACCTATTGGTCAGAGCATCTGCCCCTGGTGGTCAGTGCATGTCATAGCAACTGGTCGACTCTGCCCCCTGGTGGTTAGTGCACATTATAGCAAGTGGTTGAGCAGCCTTAGCATAGCCTATCTAATAAAAAATATGCTAATTGACTGTCACACCCTCAAAAGCTGGTGGCACCCACAGCCAATAAGAAGGGAATATGTTAATTGACTGTCACACCCTCAAAAGATGGCAGTGCGCATAGCCACAAGATGGCAGCACCCAGTCCCCTCAGCTCCGCCAGGACCGCCCCAAGGCTGGTCCGCGCCTGCCTCTGGAGTCCCCAGTCCCTTCAGCCCCCAACCCCTCAGGGCTGGCCCGAGGCGTAGACCTCGGATGGCGGCTGCACTGCCACACAGGGCTGCCCAAGGCTCAGTTACCAGGGCTGGCTGAGGCTTGTGCTGCCGGCAGTGGCAGCAACAGAGGTGTGATGGGGACATCACCTTCCCCTGATCGCTGGGTCGCCTCCTGCCCCTGAAGGCTCCTGGACTGTGAGAGGGGGCAGGCTGGGCTGAGGGACGGCCCCTCAGTGCATGAATTTTCATGCACCAGCCTCTAGTCCTATATAATAAAAGGCTAATGTGCAAATAGACCAAACAGTGGAACAAGTGAACAATCCGTCGCTATGACGTGCGCTGACCACCAGGGGTGTGCACAGAACATGGCGGGCATTGGCCACAGCAGGATGGTGGAGCAGGTGAGCAGGGGTGCCAGATTGGGGTGAGCCTCTGGTGGTTAAAGTTCTTTGCTGCACTGGGCCCGTAGTTATTAGCATATTACACTTTGATTGGTTAAATGGCCAACCAGACAACCAAACACTTAGCAAATTAGGCTTTTATTATGTAGGATTATATGTAGTCATTTTGTACGCATTTGTAACTTACATAAGTAGCACTATGCTATCCATCCTGCTCCTCAAACATCTAAATAAAATTTTAATTGGAATTGCACTAATGTAGTATTAGCTTAACACATCCAAGAATAAGAGCTGTCTTCATTTAGATCATTTTCTTTGGACACGCATTTTTATAAGAAAACACACAGCAATAACAATTTCAACTCAAGCTAAGACAACTATTCACCACACATGCCCATCCCTAAATAAACGATTTCGTTCTTAAGGTACAACTTACCAAAGCGGTTATCCCAGGGAAGTTCTTGGACATTTCTCTAAGAATGGTACAGGTCCTAACATCCCATAACTCGAGTGGTTTATCTTTGAATACAACTGCCAAATACTGCCTAAAACAAACAAAATTACTAAATAAGTGCCTTTTTGCAAAATGTTCACATACGGAGTAAAAAGTTCAGAAAATCACAAATGTACGGTCAATTGAAGCTTTCTCTTTTATTAGTGTAGATAATCCTGCTGAATATTCCCCCTTGGAGCAAAAAACTAAGAAATGTCCTGGAGGTAAAATGAGTATAAATTACAAATAAAGTAAGTTCTTTCACTTAATAAACCACAATCAGGTGGAAGTGCAAGAGAATTTCAAGTCGTCTTCCTTTCATTGCTGACAGCACTCGCAAACATGGTGAACGTTCCTAAAACCCGCTAAACTTTCTGTAAGAAGTGTGACCAGCACCGACCCCACAAAGTAACACAGTACAAGAGGGCCCGGATTCTCTGTGTGCACAGGGAAAGCAGCTTTATGACAGGAAGCACAGAGCCTTTGGTGGGCAGACTAAGCCTATTTTCCGAAAAAAGGCTAAAACTACAAAGAAGATTGTGCTGAGGCTTGAATGCATTGAGCCTAACATCAGATCTAAGAGAATACTGGCCATCAAGAGATGCAAGCATTTTGAACTGGGAGGAGATAAGAAGAGAAAGGGTCAAGTGATCCAGTTCTAGAGTGTCGTATTTTGTTTTATTATATGATTATAAAATCGTGATATGTTAACTTAAAAAGAGAGAATTTCATCAAGTAACGAACTGCCTTTTCCTAGTGGCTGGCGGAGTTTATGTCAATTTGCAGAGAATAAAACAGGCTGCTGTGGTCACCAACCTAATGAACTATGGTCCACACAGTCCCCTCCTCTGTAGGAGTGGAGAAATGGAGATGGCAACTTGTCTTAGCTGGTTTGGTGCAGCGGAGAGAGCCTGAGCCTGCAGCCTGAAGGGACCCGGGTTCGATTCCAGTCTAAGGGCACAGGCCTGGGTTGCAGGCTCGAGCTCCAGTAGAGGGCATGCAGGAGGCAGCCGATCAATGATTCTCTCTCATCATTGATGTTTCTATCTTTCTCTCTACCTTCCTCTCTAAAATAAAATAAAAATATTTTTAAAAAGAGAGACAGCAAATTAATTTTGTGGTTAAATTATTTCCTTTGACATGGCTGCATGTCACCATCTGCTAACATAAAGAGCTCCCCTGTGGACTTCAGCACATTAAAGAGGACAGAGATTCCTTGAGATTCCACTGCAGTGACACCAGAGATGTGTTTAGACTGATACTTACTTCAAATGAGATACTTTAATCATTTCGATGGGCGACTCATCATTGCCTCGTTCTCCTCGAAAAGCAATGCTCCTGCCTTTGATTGCAAACATTAAAGACAAGGTGAGAAAATGGCCCATAGAACATGAGAAACTAGGAGCTACACCATGTACTCTGACCCCTGCAACCGTCTTCTCCCCTCTGCTTCTGCGTCGAATAATCAAATTCAAGCCCTATTCTCAAAGCATTACAAGTTAAAGACCAATAATATATTACTTATCATAAATTCTATTTTATAAAAAGATATCTTCACTTGTTATAGTTTCTTATATTTCTTCTGTGGTTTCTTTCAATAATTTAATTTTAGAAATTTAGAAATACCAATTTCTAAAGTTTGAAGGCATTACAGGAGAGCCTGTAAAAACTACTGTACTGTGAAAACTACTGTACATTCGAAGGAATATAAACATCCCCATGCTGACAGAATCCAACGAGTGGGAAAAGATGGCCGGTATCGAAGAGTTCTTATTCCAGGCGCAAAGTACCCAACTGAAGTATTCTGACTGTTCCTATCAAAAGTTCCCTACAAGCTGGAATAGGGAATGGCAGGAGCTAGTGAACTGCCGAGAAGCCAATGACTTCTCTAACCAAATGAGCGGCCCAGCTGAGCGGCTCAGCTGGCGGAGCGGCATCCTGTGCGCCAGGGCTGCTGCTGGCTCCGGGCAGGCACACACCTGGCTGTGGTTCGATCCCAGTACAGCAGGAAACCAATGGGTGTTTCTCACATCGATGTTTCTCCCCGCCTCCCCCCTCCACCCCACCCTCTCAACCCTCAGCATGTCCTCAGGTGAGAATTTAAACAAAACAACAACAAAAAGCAAATTCTACCTTATGTCTGAACATATATTTTAATGTTTTCCTAGTGTTTTATTCACATTAATCAAGAGAGAACATGCTCAATTTAAAGACAACGACGCCTGCAGGCCTCCCTGCTCCTCATCGCCAGCCTCCCACTTAGACATTTGTTCCTCAAAAACAGGTTGTAACAGTTATCTACAAGTCCTGAACCGGAGCGGTGGGAAAAGCGAGCAGGGTTGAGCGGCATTTCATCCCAGCGACCTTGTGACCAGAGACAAGCCGCCTGGAGGGCACCTGGGGAATCTGGGACCTAGTCACACTTCCAGGGACTCGAGAGCAACACTGGCCTGCAGGTGGCGCCAGAGTGTCAGTAACACTGATCTGTACCTTCGCTGTTCTCAACTCTACCTTGGAAATACACCTTGAGAATATAAGGAAGCAACAATATACCTGATTTACCACACACACTACACACACATAAGCTTTTTATTGGTTAAAACCATCTACATATATTCATATTTCTATGGCATTTTAAAGAAACCACAATTTTGTAAAAAAAAAAAATTATTTGAAATCAATGCACGTGTTATAAAATAATTTGAAATCCTCACCTTATTCTATTTTCAAGTTTTTCACTTTGAAATTCTTTGGGCTGTAGGCTTTTAACAATTCTGAGCAAGTTCTTTACAGGAAGTTTCCTGTGGTAAAATCTCCCTATTTAGTCAGCCAGAGACTATCAAATGTCTAAAATTTCATCATTTAGAATCAATCCTCACCTGTAAGTTTTTTAAGGATTTCCTTTAAAGTCCAAAACTCTGAAATAGAATCTGAGTTGAGCTACCTGGGTTCACTTTAAAACAGTCCTCTGGCTATCTATCTGTAACAGTGTGTAAAAGAAGAACTGATGTCACATGTGTTTATGAAACTCCGGTCCAGGCCAATGGGCTCCCTTCACCACACACCTGTGGTGACACCATCTGCATACAAACAACGCCGAGTCCTCCCCAGGACACGGTGAGAGAACAGCAGCAAGACATGCACACACAGACACAGCACACGGGGCTCTGCGGGGAAGCAAGAGCTTCAGAGCGCGTACAGGAATGGCAATGGCTCTATCAGCATGGCCAGCCATCGGCACCGGCACAGGCCCAGTGCCCACACCTGGGGGAAGGTCACACACCATGGGAAGGTCACACACCTGTGGGAAGGTCACACACCTGTGGGAAGGTCACACACCTGTGGGAAGGTCACACACCTGTGGGAAGGTCAACCAGTTGAAGCTCATTCCTCACCAGCCCCATATTGTTCGGTGTTGAGGTAGCAAAAGAAAGGAAGCCAGTCAAACTCGTCCACTCAATACCCCTAGAATGAGAGATTAAACAAAGGTTAATCTAATACCTTTTCTGTTTGAAAAAGTTATTTGATAAGTAAGTTTTCCCAAGACCTAAATTATACAGGTTAATTAAGAAGTAATATTAATATAATCTCTTATTTGAGCCTAAATTACCATGTATTTCCAACACGTATGAAATTATTTCTAGCTAAATTATTTTTACCTCCAGATACTGACAAGACAGTTTGGCTACCGGCATCGTTAGCAGCAATAAAGAAACTTAAAATCCGGTAAAGGCGTCATGCTGCACTGGTTTCTGGGAATTCCTCTGCTTAAAAACAAGCGGTACAGAAATATTCGGAGCAGACTGCTTGAAGTTGAGTCCACTTAGGAATTTTATCAAATTTTATCAACATTCTTGGTCAGGAGGCATCAACTCCCAAAGCAAACCACACACACTGAGCCGTGAGATCTGGGAGAGGCCTCCCCCCTTGTCAAAGGCAAACCGCACGTCCGGTGAACACACTGTGATGTGGTCAGTCACCTCTGGGAAGGTCCCGCCTCCTGTTTCTCTTTCTCCTGACGGGTAACACCTTCATTCCGTTTTCTCCTCAGACTGAACAAGAGGAGAACCAGCCTGGGCTCATTCTGCTCCTAAGTCTGAGGCCTCCATCAGACAGGAACCTCAGGGCACGCTCCACGCCTCGCTGTTGGCATCTGAACCGCTTGGCTCCACGCAGGGACACTGACAATTCCAGCCGCCAGCGCTCCACTCCACGTTTATAAAAACACACCCGCTGAGTACCCGGTGCATGCCAGTGGGCGCTAGGCCCTGGGAACACTGCCCTCCCGAGCTTCCGATGCAGCAGGCGCAATCGCTCGGTCATTCTAGTTCCCGAGGACCGGAGAGGCGCAGAGGTCAGCAGAGCTTCAGTCCCTCGGGCAGGCGAGGCTTCCAGGACCAGAGGGCACACAGGGCTGTGCCTGGCAGCCCGCACCATGGGGGACAAGGGGCCGGGGGACGAGGGGCCGGGGGGACGAGGGGACGGGGCAGCTGGCTGAGAAACGGCACTAGACCTCCACGTACTCTCTCTCTGAAGGGAGGTGCCAGCGCGTCTCACAGGCACAGGACGCGCCTGCCCCGGCGGTCAACTCCTCAGCTTAAATGAGCGAGGTGGAGAAAAGCCCCGCATTCTGTCTTGTGTTAGTCCCCCACGTATTCAAGGAGTACTTGCCCCTGGCTTACAGGATGTCCCAGTGTCCCAGGGTTCCCACGTAACAGAATGGGGGTGGCTATTACTTGATTTTGTTTTATTCTAGCACCAGGCGTGCTGCCTTTGCGCCAATCGATTCCAGCGGCAGCTGGTATATCCATCCCACACCTGTTGATCAACTGCAGAGAAAGAAAATCAGGTGGGAACTCAGAGTAGATGAGACGAGGGGATTATTTCTCAAAAGAAAAGAGTGAACACTCTTGTCAGACACAGCTAGACGCCCAGTGCTTGCTCTGAGGATTAGAAACCATTGCTTAGGTTACACTGCGCTCTGAGCTTCACACACATGGGAGAGCAGCAGCTCACTCTCGGACTGCATCCGGCATGTTCTGCAGGATTCCTAACTACAGAGCAATGTAACCTTACTGGTGGGATCTGCGGTTCTGACCCCCTAAGGTTTCCTGCTGGGCCTGTGGACCCCCACGGGGGACGGATGCCACCATCTATTCTAGTCCTCCCCAGGACACGGTGCGGATGCAGGAGGAGCACATGCTTCCTGACAGGCCCTAAAGTTCTGGGATTATATAAAATGAACGTCTGCAAATTTATTGAAAGAAAAAACAGAGATCGTTTTACTTTCCACAAATCACTCCATTTCCTCAAAACAACACTGAGCCAGTCAATGTTCTGATACCCATATAAACTACTGTTCTAATAATTTCTGATACTGAAAATAGTATTGGGCCATCTATATATATAAAAGCCTAAGCGACCTTTGCGACCAGTTGCCATTATGAGCACTGACCACCAGAGGGCAGACGCTCAATGCAGGAGCTGCCCCTTGTGGTCAGTGTGCTCCCACAGCCAACCTCCCTCAGCCAAACAAGGGCAAGCCAAGGAACTCCACCCATGCACGAATTCATGCACCGGGCCTCTAGAATTATAAATCTAGTCTACTGGACAAAGACACAAGCTAATAATCTAAGAAAACCGACATGTATCCACTTTACCTACTTCTAGGAATCTTCCAACAGATCATGAGCCGGACCTGTCTGTTTGCAGGCACAGAAGCTACTCAATACCTACTTGTAAAGGTAACTGGTTAAAACACCATGGCTTTCAAAGACCACACAGAGGCAACTTGCAGCTGGGAGGTCCCTGGCCATGAGTGTGCGTGAGATTCAAGGCTTCAGACTAAGTGGTTTTACACAACACATTTAGCATGGGGTAGAAAAATAACTTTCTAAAAGCTGGCCTTTAATTTGCATGTGAATATCCAGAGTGCAATGGGTTGATTGCTAATAAGTTCAGCAGTTTTTATAACATGCTGTGAGATTTTCATAATGGCTTTTGTAATTACGATGCTATAATTGCATTAATTGAAGCACAGGACAGCAGGATGTTAGCATCTTCTTGGGTACCACCTCTGAATATGAAAGGTGAATTATCTTCAAAATTAAGAGGGAGAATCCATATGAAATCGGGTGCAGATCTGTGTATCCTTCACACCAGCACGTGTGAGGAGTGTACCCCTAGAGTTGTCTGGAATCCAGGTAACAGTTTCTAAGCACTTTCAGTGTCACTCAGTAATATTACCATAACAACTGTAAGTTATGGACTGACTGACATCTAGGACCCAATGGAGCCAGGAGAACAAATCTGACGCTAAGAAATGAGCAGCTCACTGGGAGTAGCTACTGCCTTCATTCAACACGTCAGTGTTCAGAGAGAAGGAAAATGTGCTTGATTTTCCAGAAGCCAGAGTCCTAACATGGATGCTGGCTTGGCCAAATTTTTACCTTACTGTTAAACTGTCTCCTGCTCAGGTGCACACACCATCCATGCAGGAGGCCTCCCTGATTCCATCCATGCCTCCCAGGGAACCGGAAAGGAAGGCCTCTGGCCTGGAACTGAGTGGCGGGCGGTTCAATGGGAGGAATGCCTACCGAGTGTGAGTACCTAACCTGAGAGCAAGTGCTAGGCAAGTGGAGCCTGGCTGCTGGTGCTGCCACCGAGGGAAGGTGGAGGCTGTCAGAGCTGTGGGCACACAGACGCCTGCAGAGGAGGAGGCAGAGGCCAGCTTCTGGAGACAATCTGCTGCACGGCGCGTCTCAGAGAGACACTGAAGGCGGGGCACAGGGTGAACAGTCACCCTGGCTGCACACAGAGCTCTGCACCTGGGAGGAAGAGGCCATCGAAACTCCTCAGGAGCATCCATCCCCATCAGCAGCTCGGATACCCCAAGGGCTAACCTCTGCCCCTTCAGACACAGCGTTTACTCAGAGTAATGTGCTCTTTAAGGGTTCACTAACAATTATAACAAACGTATAGAGAAAAGTATAGATGATATTATAACAAAAGTATAGAAAAAGTACAGATGATACGTTTATTATAATATCATCAACAATACCGGCAATTTAATGACTTTACATTACACAGTCCATCCTTGCTTGGGCACAAAAGGGAAACAGACATACAATCAGCAAAGCAAGGCCATGCATAGAGAGAAAGCAAGAGGCATGCACCCCTCTGTCACTCTGGCCCTCCCTCCCTATGTCTGCACACTCACAAAAAGACCACATCTTGAAAGTTTACAATGCTAGCATTTGGTCCTGTTCTCATGGTGCTTAGACAAAAACATAAATGAAATTATTAAAATGACCTTATTAAAATTTTCATCAGCAGTTCTATTAAGGGATCTTTATAGAAATGAAAAGCCAGGTGGAATATGCAGGAGGCAGCCAATCAATGATTCTCATTATTGAAGTTTCTCTCTCTCTCTCTCTGAAATAAAAATATATTTAAAAGAGAGACCGAAGCAAGATGGCGGCCCAGGGAGTCTCCTGGGCCGCCATCTCCTCAACAATTTGGAAATAAACAACAGATAAAACCAAAAGGGATCGCACCAGACCCACAGGAAAGCTGGCGAAATGGGAAGGCTACATCTAAACGCAAAGCAGGACGTCGCTGCTGCCATGTGGAGTTTAAAACTACAGCGAAACTGAACCTGCCGGAGCCGCTGCCGCCGGGAATGAGGGAAGCCAGACCTCGCTCCACCTCGGGGCCCAGGGAGTGGGCCAGCCCCGCCGGCCGCCACGGGAGCTGATGGGGGCCTACGCCGCCGCAGCCACCGCCACCGCCGCAGCAGCGCCTTCGGCTCCTGCCTGGACGAGAAGCCCGTGAGCGCGACCTCCCAGCCCGCTCGCAGTGCTGGAGAGAAGCGGGTGCCAGGACTCGGGCCCCCGCACTCGCCGCTGCCGGGCGGGCGAAGAGATGGTGTAGTATCTCCCCGCCGGCCCAGCCCCCGCGCTTACTGTGCAGGCGAAGAAATCGCGCAGCGGCTCCCCGTCTGCAACCAGCCCAGAAGTGGGAAAACTAAACTAGACACCAAGCAGGGCGCCGCCGCCGCCATGTGGAGTTTAAAACTACAGCGAAACTGAACCTGCCGCTGACGCCGGAAATGAGGGAAGCCAGACCTCGCCCTGCCCCGGGGCCCAGGGAGTGGGCCAGCCCTGCCACCACTACGGGAGCTGATGGGGGCCTACGCCGCCGCCGCCTGGGCCGCTGCCCCCGCGCCTTCACCGCGCCTTCGCCGCGCCTTCGGCTCCTGCCTGGACGAGAAGCCCATGAGCGTGAGCAAGACCTCCCAGCCCGCCCACAGTCATAGAGGAGCGGGCGCAGCGTCTCCCCTCCCGCACAACCAGCTCGCCCCAGAAATGGGAAGGCTACAGTTAGACACCAAGCAGGGTGCCGCAGCTGCCATGTGGAGTTTAAAACTACGGCTAGCGGAGGACTGAGAAGGTGGGGCAGTTCTGTACCGTGCTGCCTTCCACTGGTTAAGACCTCCAAGAGCAAAGGCCTACCGAGGTGAGGATGCCCCTACTGTCACCTGTAGAGGGGCAGCACTGAGCTGGCCAATATTTGTGGTGGTGGTGCTGCTTGTCCTGGCTCAGAGGAAGCGTTCCACTAAGTCTGAAAGACTAAGACATCGCGGGGACTCTCCGCCACCGCCCGCGGCCTGCTCTGCCAGACCTTCGCGCACGCTGTGCTGGCGCTGCGCCTTCCGTTGGCAGACCCGGAGAATCCTCTCTCCGCTGCCACATGGCCAGGCCAAAGCATCAGACACTACCACCACGCGGATTTTAAAACTACAGGGGAAATTGAGCCACAGGAGCTACCATCGCTGCCGCACCCACTGCCGCCCCCAAGAATGGGAATCCACCGAAATCAGAGCTCACTACACACCGGGCTCATAGAGAGTGTGGCTTCAGAAATTAGCCTCTGCATCCACAGAAGCTCCACATCCGCAACAAAGAGGACGCGATGGAGGGCGGACTCTCCCCATGCAGCCATCACAGCCCGCCCACAATCTCCCCAGCACACCCACCATGCTGGGAGGGAAATGGAGCGCGCTGGTGAGGAAATGGCACGGTGCCTTCCATTACCCACTCAGGCGAGCCCATCCTCCGATGCCACATGGCCAAGCCGAAGCTCTCACCACCACCGCCATGTGAACTTTAAAACTACAGTGGTAATTGAACCACAGGAGTGACCGTCAATATTGCACCTGGCACCGCCACTCGCCACTGGCGCCGAGAATAAAGGAAATCCACCAAGAACAGAGTTCACCACGCCTTGGGCTCAGGGAGTGGGCGACCTCAGAACTTAGCCTCCATGTCAGCAGCTGCTCCGCTCCCACACCGAACGAGACACCGTTGAAGGTGGTCCCCCCGCCTGCAACCATCTCAGACCAACTGCAGCTGTCCCAGCCTGCCCCCCATGCTAGCAAGGAGCTCCGAGTGTCCCAGGGGGCCGAGTGCCCCGGGTGAGCCGAGTGTCCCAGGGGGCCATGTGCCCCGGGTAAGCCGTACCCCCCAAAGGGGAAGGGGGAAGGGTGTCCCGGGTGAGCCGGGTGTCCCAGGGGGCCGAGTGCCCCGGGTGAGCCGAGTGTCCCAGGGGGCCGAGTGCCCCGGGTGAGCCGAGTGTCCCAGGGGGCCGAGTGCCCCGGGTGAGCCGAGTGTCCCAGGGGGCCGAGTGCCCCGGGTGAGCCGAGTGTCCCAGGGGGCCGAGTGCCCCGGGTGAGCCGAGTGTCCCAGGGGGCCGAGTGCCCCGGGTGAGCCGAGTGTCCCAGGGGGCCGAGTGCCCCGGGTGAGCCGAGTGTCCCAGGGGGCCGAGTGCCCCGGGTGAGCCGAGTGTCCCAGGGGGCCGAGTGCCCCGGGTGAGCCGAGTGTCCCAGGGGGCCGAGTGCCCCGGGTGAGCCGAGTGTCCCAGGGGGCCGAGTGCCCCGGGTGAGCCGAGTGTCCCAGGGGGCCGAGTGCCCCGGGTGAGCCGAGTGTCCCAGGGGGCCGAGTGCCCCGGGTGAGCCGAGTGTCCCAGGGGGCCGAGTGCCCCGGGTGAGCCGAGTGTCCCAGGGGGCCGAGTGCCCCGGGTGAGCCGAGTGTCCCAGGGGGCCGAGTGCCCCGGGTGAGCCGAGTGTCCCAGGGGGCCATGTGCCCCGGGTAAGCCGTACCCCCCAAAGGGGAAAGGTGTCCCGGGTGAGCCGTGTGTCCCAGGGGGCCGAGTGCCCCGGGTGAGCCGAGTGTCCCAGGGGGCCGAGTGCCCCGGGTGAGCCGAGTGTCCCAGGGGGCCGAGTGCCCCGGGTGAGCCGAGTGTCCCAGGGGGCCGAGTGCCCCGGGTGAGCCGAGTGTCCCAGGGGGCCGAGTGCCCCGGGTGAGCCGAGTGTCCCAGGGGGCCGAGTGCCCCGGGTGAGCCGAGTGTCCCAGGGGGCCGAGTGCCCCGGGTGAGCCGAGTGTCCCAGGGGGCCGAGTGCCCCGGGTGAGCCGAGTGTCCCAGGGGGCCGAGTGCCCCGGGTGAGCCGAGTGTCCCAGGGGGCCGAGTGCCCCGGGTGAGCCGAGTGTCCCAGGGGGCCGAGTGCCCCGGGTGAGCCGAGTGTCCCAGGGGGCCGAGTGCCCCGGGTGAGCCGAGTGTCCCAGGGGGCCGAGTGCCCCGGGTGAGCCGAGTGTCCCAGGGGGCCGAGTGCCCCGGGTGAGCCGAGTGTCCCAGGGGGCCGAGTGCCCCGGGTGAGCCGAGTGTCCCAGGGGGCCGAGTGCCCCGGGTGAGCCGAGTGTCCCAGGGGGCCATGTGCCCCGGGTAAGCCGTACCCCCCAAAGGGGAAAGGTGTCCCGGGTGAGCCGTGTGTCCCAGGGGGCCGAGTGCCCCGGGTGAGCCGAGTGTCCCAGGGGGCCGAGTGCCCCGGGTGAGCCGAGTGTCCCAGGGGGCCATGTGCCCCGGGTAAGCCGTACCCCCCAAAGGGGAAGGGGGAAGGGTGTCCCGGGTGAGCCGTGTGTCCCATGGGGTCGAGTGCCCCGGGTGAGCCGAGTGTCCTAAGGGAAGCAGTGGGTCCCAGGGGAAGGGGCGGTGAAAACCAGAGGAGGAGGGGACTCTATTCATATGAGCCTGAGATGGTCACCATAAAACAAGCAGATTGTCAAATGACAGGGGGGAGGGGAAGGAGACCTGGGGGGAGACAGGAGAACAACCGAGGGACTGGTATCCATGAACATAAGTACAACCAATGAACACAAAACTCTGGGGAGGGAGGGCATAAATAGGTGGTGAGGGGGGGCAATGGTAAACTATGTACACAGAAAATACCTTAATAAAATAAAATTAAAAAAAAAAAAAAAAAAAAAAAAAAAAAAAAAAAAGAAATGAAAAGCCAGCTGATAAACCTGAACAAGGAAACGCCGTGATTTCCAGTAAGAAAACAGCCCGAGCCTCAGGAGAAACAATAGTCACAGCGACTGAAGTGAGGAGCAGCGCTCCCTGCACATGCCCTTACGGAAGGCGGCCTCGGCACCCATCCTCGCTGAGGAGACCCTGCTGGCGTGACTGCTGACCGTGCGGAGCTCTCGGGGGCTTACCCACACGGCAGAGCACCCCGTGCCGAGCGCCTGGTGTGGTGTCGGGACGGACACAGGGCACTCACCTGACTTCACACGAGTGGACGCTCAGCTCCTTGTGCAGCAGCCCGCTGGTCAGGTGGTACACCAGCACGGAGCCGCTACCTGTACCTGCAAACAGGAGAGCAGCTACCTAGCGGAGGTCCACATCTTCCCAACGTAAGTCTTTTCTCTAGGTTTCAATCATTTACAACAGTTCTCTTTTATAAAAGGGACCAAAGCTATGTGAAAAAAAAAAGTAAAATTCTGTCTCTTTTCCTATCAAAAATGGGCCTGATCTTGTGTGCTCTGAAATCTAACTGAACCTTAAAATTCCAATCACTTTCAGAAGATAGTAACGAAAAAAATGGGGGGGAAGAGGGAAATGTTGCCAAATAGCAATATTCAAATGAACCATCAGTACTCACATGTCAGCCATTTAGCTGACATACTAGCATAACTCAGACATCCCAGCAACAAAATAAATGTGGTCAGGTTTTCATTTTAGAAAAATAAAAACAAAAACAGAAAGCACATGTTCATAGACCTGGGGAGAAAGCCAGAGGCCAACAAATCACAGCTTTAAAAAAAACAATTTCACTTAGCCTCTTCCTCTTTCTTCTCAAAGATAAACAAGGATTTTTCAGTAACTAGCAAAGTTAAAAGTCTTGTAAAACATGCATGATGAATTAAAGACAAACAGGTCCTTACCCTGGCCGGCCTGTGTGGCTCAGTGGGTTGGCATTATCCCCTGCACCAGAGGGCTGCAGGGTCAATTCCTGATCAGGACACATGCCCGGGCTACAGGCTCCATACCCATGCGGAGGCAACGATCAATGTTTGCCTCTTAAAATCAATGTTTCTCTCTCTCTCCCTCTATAAAAACCATAAAAATGTCTTAAACAAACCAGCAAAAACAGGTCCATTACTCACCAACAGCAAGCAATGGCTGATACATCTTGATGTTCTTTGTGGTCAGCGGGGGACACATCCGGACAGTGAACGGCGGTGCGGGCAGTCCTGAAATCAGTCCCGTGAGCAGGAATTTGAGGTGCACTTCCTGCAGAGCGGAGCCTTTGGGATGCTCTTCCCCGGCAATTGCGCTTTGCCCTGATTGGTAATCAAGATCAATATAGCAATTACAATGTGTGCGATCGTCAGTGGAAGCACTCTGGAGGCCCAGAAGAGCGTGCCCAGGTCCGAAGGTGAGCTGTGCCCAGGCTGAAGCAGGAGCAGCCCGCCGTGGCTATGGCCCACCGTGCACTGCCTGGCGCCCTGAGGCAGAAACTCCCGGGCATGCTTCCAGGATGCAACCTGTCTCCTAAGAAACACTGTGTCAGCAGAGCTCCTGGAATTGGGGCACCGGAGACAAACCAAGGCACTCGGTTAGACTCTCAGCCAGTGAGTCGGTAAAAAGCACCCAGGATCAGTAATCACACAACAGGCTCCAGAACTCACATGCATTTCTAATAAGAAATCTTACAAAATGTAAGCTTTACAACTAAATCCACTGTATGTTAATATATAAAATGTCTATTACGTATAACCTGTAACTGCCAAGAGTTAGGTATTAAATGGCATAACTTTCAGATATAACATTCACACTTAGGAAATCAAGTCTCAAACTAGAAAGATGACTCCAGTCGAAACCGGTTTGGCTCAGTGGTAGAGCGTCGGTCTGCGGACTGAAAGGTCCTGGGTTCGATTCCGGTCAAGGGCATGTACATTGGTTGCAGGCACATCCCCGGTGGGGGTGTGTGCAAGAGGCAGTTGGTCGATGCTTCTCTCTCATCGACGTTTCTAGCTCTCTATCTCTCTCCCTTCCTCTCTGTAAAATATCAATAAAATATATTTTAAAAAAATAAAATAAAAAATAAAAAGATGACTCCAATAAAAACGAGTATAACAAATATGAAGACTACAACAAAATCAATACTGTTCACTAACAAGGGCAAACAAACTTTCTTCCTATACACCACTACTGATGACTGGATTAAAATGTCAAAAATACTACAGTAAAGAATATGTGAGTGCACAGATGAATACACACATACATATACATTTTAACACGTTAAGCGCCCAGCTGTTTTGCCTTGCTGACGAAAGCAGTATCAGTCACCGGTGACTGACAAGGCGCTTACCTGGGAAGGAAATATGTAAATACTAGGTGTGTGTGTTAGGACTCTGAATATAATCTTTTGAAGCTATGAAGTTCTTTTAATAGTAAGTTGTTCTAAAATCTGTAAAATATACAGAAAAAAATGGCCATCAATTTAATGCAAATAAAGTGATCCCTTAGGAACAGTGCTACATTTAGGATCAGTCTTTGGTTACAAAGGACATATCTGAGGGAATGGGAAGTTCACAGGCAACTATAACCTCACCACCCCCAGCATCATACAGTGACTCCCAAAACTGCCACACGTCTGTGCGAGCACCTCCCACAGGTCTGTGTGAGCACCTCCCACACGTCTGTGCGAGCACCTCCCACACGTCTGTGAGAGCACCTCCCACAGGTCTGGGCGAGCACCTCCCACAGCAGCAACTCCCCGGCAGGGCAGAGCAGGCCTTAAGCAGCAGCAGCATTTACCCAACAAATAGAAATCAGGCCTCGTATTTAACTGAACTGCTTTCAATTATCATTAAGGACATGATGAATTTCAAATTAAAAATTTAATTAAAAGTTTTAATTAACAAGTAACAAAGATTTAATACTTTTAAATCAACTACACTGTCAAGAACTAGTACACAGTCTACATCCTTTTGTCTCTTGAACGTGTAATTTGTATCGCTTAGATACTTAAACAGCATAAAATCCCAATGTCTTTCATATTACTGATTAGTTCTGTGCCTGTGTGTGTTTGTAATTCTTTTCAATTTAATATTTTTATCAAGTGCAGACAAGGTCAATTAACTCAGAAAATTGTGTTACTGATAAAATGCATTTTGCAAAAACGAGTATGTGTCCAAACTTCCTAATATGGATTTATGCCTGGAAGGTAAGAGGGAGAATCGGAGATTTAAAAGCGTCACTGAGCAAAAGGACTTGACGCCTTCAGGAGCCATGAGAACCGGTCTGGAGGGTCCATCCAGCTGAGGTCACACGGGGCGGCCGGAACCGGAGGCCTTGGCCAAGGCGCAGCCCCAGACCAGGTGACGGGTTCGCTCTGGCTCTCCCACGGACTGGTTGTGTGGTTCTAAGACAGTTTTTAAAATATCTCGGGGTCTCAGTTCCCACAAACACAAAATGGAAATAACATCACCTACCTGCAGAGCCCTTAGCACAGCACCTAACCCAATGCTGGCAACCAATAAATGTCATCTCTGATTTAAAAGATTACTAAGGGCCTAGCTGCTGTGGCTCAGTGGTTGAGCATCAACTATGAACCAGGAGGTCAAGGTCCAATTTCTCATCAGGGCACATGCCCAGGTTGTGAGCCTGATCCCCCATAGGGGGTGTGCAGGAGGCAGCGGATCAATGATTCTCTTATCATTGTTGGCGCTATCCCTTCATCCCTCTCCCTTCATCTCTGAAATCAATAAAAAATAAAAAATAAAAACATAAAAAAGATTAATAACGTAATGCACTTTTCTTGTATATCATGTAGCAAGCATTTCAACAAAACAACCTACTAAATTTTCAATTACATTATGGAAGAACAAATAATGATACAGAAAATCCTTTATAAACCACAGCTATAATTTTAAAAGAATTAGACATCAAAATTCCTTGGCATACAGTATTTATAATTTCTAGTTATATAATCTTTATTCTTCGTTTAATTTATATTGGCCCTAAGTTAATGGGATAAGTGGGAAGCAATACTTTAACTGCAAATAAGCATTTGAAAGTAAGGCTCGCCAGCATGTGAACAAGACAATGTGTGTCTCCAGTTAAAATAATTGCCTCACTCCTTCCCAGCTCCTACTGCTCCTCCATCAGTCACTGTGCGTCTGGGCTGCACAGAGCTCCCGCTCTCTACACTGTCGCTTTCTCAAGCATTAACTTCGCCTTTATAACTGCAAATCCTGAGACTATTAACTTTGCCCTTTAGTAAGAATCCACAGCATGGAAATCAGGGAACAACAAAAGCTCACCAATCATGTTGTCCAGGGAGAGGTCGGGGAGTTGGTTCTGCAGCACCCCCACTGGAGCCCCACAGAAAGACACTGGGGCGTACAGAGGCGACACACCAGGGCCACTGCAAGGACACCGGGATTAGCTGGTTCACACCCTTAAAACCTGCATCCCATGACAGCAACCAGCAACCACTCACTTCAGATCATGGCATTCAACTTTCCTCACCCACAAGTAAAACATCTCCAGCAGCTTTACATAAAGTCTTATCACTTTAAAAGGCCCTGCTATTTTTATAGGATTCTGGCAATGAAAAAACAACAACAGAAAACAAAGGAACAGCCCTACTGATGACTTGCCTGCTCCGTGCACTTCGATTGCAAACGGCAGACTTCAGCTCCCATATCATGACCCGGCCGTCGCTCACCACGAGGGCCGCGGCGTTCTCGTTGACGGGGCAGCACGCCATGCTGAAGGGGCGGACGGTCTTGGTCACGCGGATGGCGTCACACTGGCTGCGTAGGTCGTAGGTGAGCTCCTGGACGGGATCTGCCTCTGACACAGTGGTGCCTTCTCGTCAGCGTCAGTACAACCCATCACCATCACTCCTAGTCCCTTAATTCAAATGAAACCTCCCTAAGAAGGTTACCAGTCCTTCACTATGAAAAGTATGTCAAGAATGGCTTCTCTTTCAACCATTTCATCATAATACATAGATAATTACCTTATTGATTGTCCACACCAAGTTTCATTTCCAAAGTGACAATTATAATCAAGATAGCTTGTTTTTTGTTTGGCTCAGTGAATAGAGTGTTGGCCCGTAGACTGAAGGGACCCGGGTTCAATTCTGGTTAAGGGCACATGTCCCCGTTGCAGGCTTGATCCCCAGTAGGGGGCGTGCAGGAGGCAGCCAATCCATAATTCTCCCTCATCATTGATGTTTCTTTCTCCCTCTCCCTTCCTCTCTGAAATCAATAAAAAATATACTTTTAAAAAAAAGCCTGTTTTTTAATGTCTCTAAAATAAAGGCTCTGAGCGGTGATATATGATTACATCATGAACATCCTAATTTACATGTCTGTAATAAGCCTGCAAATCACCGTACTTTACAGAAGATGTTAACGTCACTCATGACTAGAACGCAGTACATGACTTCACAAAACAGAATTGCTCTTCTCCGGTAAGACTGCGCCTGACGACAGAAGGACCTAGAGCCTTACTTCCTGCCACTTTACAGGGAGAGTCCTGAAGCACAGGAAAGGCCAGGGGAGTAATGACCGGCACACAAGGTTGGGCTTGTGCTGAGAAAAATTCATAAGGCATCACAGCTGCTTGGCTCTGGAAGCCATCAGGAGTGACAACCGACTGTCCTTGTGGTACGTAGGGGGACTGTCCTCACACCAGGAGATGCTCTCGGCCTCACCCAGTAACATTCTGCTTTCTCAAGGCCGGGATTCTCGTTAACTCTAAGATTTGGCTGGTACTTGCTTTATGAAATAATTCTGAAAAAAGGTAATTAACATTACTGTGAGATAGAAACTCACCTGGCTCCTCATTTGAAGTGGTGAAAACACTATTATAAGATCTTCGAACACGTAAAGTTATGCAACCGTTCTCATGTAGGCAAAATAAACCATCTCGTTGAAAGCAGGGTATTACCTTTAAACAGATGATTCATTTATTTTTTAAAATGAAATAAATTAAAGAGTATATACCCTGTTTCCCCGAAAATAAGACAGTGTCTTATATTAATTTTTGCTCCCAAAGATGCGCTAGGTCTTATTTTCAGGGGATGTGTTATGTTTCCATTAAGTAGGCCTTATTTTCGGAGGATGTCTTATTTTCGGGGAAACCCGGTACTGTGGAATTCATAAGTTCATATGTAGAGAATATAGGCTAAAAGAAAAAGAGACAAACACAAAATATACTACATAGTTCTCAAGTTTTAAAACTAAATGAATATTTTAAAAATCCATTTATAATCATAAAAAACTTGTCTTTATTCATGTAACTTAAATAGTTTAGTAAATACCTCTAGATCAGTCAGAAGAATTTCTAGGATGCATCAAGTCAATCAAAAGTGTAAAAAAATAAGAAATGTACAATAACACTGTTAATTTTTAATAAACAGAAAAGCGGGAGTCAAACTAAGGCTCTTTGCATGGTTATACTCTTTCCCCCACGACGACTGGTGGGGAGACAAGGACCAGCTGCCGGTACCTGCAGAAACGGGACGCCCGTGCGCTCGATTGCAATCACGCCCACCGTCTGGTTCACCTCGAGGTCCAGGATCAGGATCTCGCGGGGATAGAGCAACAGCATGTGGCTCCTTTTGGAAGGCAGATAGGCCAGCTGCAGGCAGTCGTTGAGGGTTATGAACTCAGCACTGAAAAAATCAAAGAAATGAGTCAAAGACTTATTCATATCAGGCAAAGCTAATAAAGAACTGCACTTTGTAATATATTTTTTAAAAACTGTCAATGAGAGTGCACAACTGTTTATGAAAAGACCAACAGAGGCGAGTACCTAAACTTACACCTCCTCTATGTGCCAAAACCCAAATTATGACAATATTGTATAGGCTGAGTGAGATGTGTTTCTAAATACTTAAAAATATAGAGTAGTAAGAGTAAGTCTATGATATAAGATGACAGGTTAAGTCTACAATATATTAAGCATTCATAGGATAGTGTTTTATTTTCACTTGCAATTAGAAGTACTAACAGATGCTGAAATCCAGACTCAGGATAAAACAGAACGCTGAGTAATGAGGGACACGGACCAGGAGTCCGTGGGCCCTGTGTGGCCTTGGGCAGGTTACTTCCTCTACTGTCTTCATTTCCTTCTTAAAGAAAACATATTTATTGATTTCAGAGAGGAAGGGAGAGGAGAGATAGAAACATCAATGATGAGACAGAATCATAGATAGGCTGCCTCCTGCACACCGCTCACCGGGGATCGAGCCCACAACCTGGGCTCCGACCAGGAACCTTGACCTCCTGGCTCATAGGTCAACACTCAACCACTGAGCCACACCAGCCTGGATTCTTTTCCTTTTAAGCTGCCTGAAATCTTTTTTGAAACAAAGTAGGGCAATTTACTCATTTATCATAGCATTTTCTTGTGTGTAAATAAAACATATACAACTCCATGAGGATTGTAAACGATTGTTAAAGAGTCTCAAAAAAGCATTTTAGTAATCTGTGATTATTGCTTATACTTAATCATAACCTTTTTATAATAAATATATTTCAATAGAAATAGGCATACAGTTATATTCTATTTTCTACATAATAATACTATTAAAAGGTTTTGAAATTTAAGATAAAGTTAGAGGACTAGAGAGAGGAATGTGGACTGCAGTAAACTCCTGGCTCTGCCAGTTCCTGTTTGGGTGAGTTGAGTAACACTTAAAACAGCGTGTGACACAGTTTCCTCATTTATAACATGGGACCAATAGTACTGCCCAGGACTGTAGCAAGATTAAAATATAATAATGTATGTGAAAACCCAACGCACTTCTATTTGAAGGTTTTCATAATTCATTTTCCCTAAACTCAAGGGGAACATGATTCATATGAGAAAAAATGTAATATATGTAAATCATAACTTATAAAACTACTCAGTCCACAAAATAATTATTTCTTTATGAGACAAAATCAATGAAAAATAAATATAAAGTTCTCATGAGCTATTTAAGAAGCTATCTTAAATTATTTTGGCACAGGGTGGGGGATAAATTAGTGAACTTAATCAGCCTGTAGCTTAATATATAAAAATGATATTTACATATAAATTAAAAGTGTATTTGTAGAGCAATTTGTATTTTACCATATATTTTTCAGGTGATTACCACAAAGTCTAGATAGAATAATCTTAGTATATTAAAAGTAAAGCTCTTTTAAAATAAATGCCAAAAAAACTGCCAAGGCAATAAAAATGAAAGTATAATCATGATTCTAGGAAGAATACAGAAATCTACTTCCAATGCATAAAACTAGTTATGTAAAATGAAATCTTATTCAGCTGCAGTTTCTGATATGAACAATGATCACTAGGATTTACCTAGTGAACGCTCATGAAGTATCAGCCACTGTGGTAAGTACTTAAGTTACCACATCTGTTAGCCCTCACAGCATCCCTGGGAAATCCCCAGAACACGAGGTTAGAGATTGGGAGAGTGAAATCTGAGCAAGAGGGAAGAATCTTCTGAGTCAGAGAGCTACCATTTCCTCTAGAATCCTGGCCCTTAACCAGTCTGAGGAACATCTTTACGTGCATAAGAAAAATACCCATATTTTATAGCTCAAAGAATTGCCCAGCATTTAAGTCAGGGAAAATTTATTTAAAATAAAAGCCAGATTTTGTCCTCAAATTTCAAATATATTCAATAGCCACAATGTTAGAACGTTCATTCAATATTTCAAAAGTAAACATCAGAAGTAAAAAATGTTAATCAGTAAAAAGTCAGGGGGGGTCGGGGGTGTTTGGCACAATGAGTGGAAACCAAGGAGCCACGTTAAATGCTGAGTCTCGTCTAAGGGGAGGAGACAAAAAGAACATTTTTCCTCTTATAAATTCAGCAGTGGAAGGGAGAAAGGGTGAGATGAAGAAAACAATCACAGTACAAGTTCAAAACTGATTTTTTCAAGAACAGACGATAAACAGATGAAGGTTGTTGTCAGCCTCACACCTGTAACTCACCTAGGTTTCTCCTGCGTGATTAAGATTTTGACTTTATTAAGAGCCTTCTTAGCCCCCGTGGTGGCAGCCAGCTTGCCGTGAGCTGGGCTAGAATGCGGGCTGGATATGTAGACTTTTTTCCCAGGGCCTGAGGGAGGCTTGGATGGGGAGAAGTCTGTGATGAACACAATGCCCTCGCTGGTGAGTACTGTAGGGAGAGAAGCAAGTTTAATCAAGTTTAGCACAATTTTCTCCAATATGATTTTGAGAGCAAGGTAACGATAATTTTAACAATACAGAACTGGCAGTGTTTGCAGTCATAACGGGAATGTTCTCCAAGTTGAAGTGAAACAGGTGGCCAGTTACAATTCATCTGAGGCCTCCAAACTCAGCATTCTAAATTAATGTTTTATATTAAAAAGATACCAGAGCCCTAGCCATTTGGCTCAGTGGACAGAGTGTTGGCCTGTGGATTGAAGGGTCCTGAGTTCGATTCCGGTCAAGGGCACATGCCTGAGTTTCGAGCTCAATCCCTAGTAGGGGGTGTGCAGGAGGCAGCTGGTCAATGACTGTCTCTCATCATTGATGTTCCTATCTATCTCTCCCCCTCTCCCTTTCTCTCTGAAATCAATAAAAATATAGTGTTTCCCCGAAAATAAGACCTACTTCATAGAAACATAATACATCCCCTGAAAACAAGACCTACCGCATCTTTGGGAGCAAAAATTAATATAAGACACTGTCTTATTTTTGGGGAAACAGGGTATTTAAAAAAAACAAATACCAGAAGGTTCCTGGAAGAAAAAAACAAATGTTTGTTCTTTCAAATAATTCAGTGCATGAACTTCCATTAAAAACCTTCCCTCATTATATCCTATAGCTACAACATCTAAACACTTTTCTGAATATAAAATCACAAAAATCCCATATATACAGGGTGTCCCCCCAAAATGTATACACTCAATGTAGATTCTATTACATTTCAAAATGAAATGTATTTTAATAAACACTTAAATTATCCAGTGCGTATACATGAGGCCCTGCTTATCACACTTAGCTAGGTTCAAATATTTGACTTGATATAAATTTATGATTATCATAAACTACTCAGTCTAAATATGTCTTTTCCTTCTTGATCGTCAGACGGAATCTTAGGATGTCTAGAGTTCTTTTTCTCTGTGGATCTAGAGGAAAGGTAGAATACCAACAGGGGCGTACATCCAACAGGGCTGGCCCACTCTCCACCCCCTTCTCCTCTGTTCCCTTTATCCTGTCTCACTGTTATGCCACCTACAACCTCTTAACACGCTAGAGGCTACTAACTCATTATGCTCTGAGGTTAGGCCTGACTCCCTCTCACTAGAAGGCAAACTTGATGCTGGAGGGAGTCCTTGCCTTGTCTCACAGATCTATTCGAGGCCCCAGAACAGGCCTCCCATACAGTAAAAGCTCAAGAAACGTCTGTTGGATAATTGGATAAAAATGTTTTCTAAATAATTCAGTCATAAAAATATCTGTCTAAAAACAAAACCTCGTTTCTCCTGTTTTACTCTGCACGTTGGTAAAAGCAGCTTCTGCAGGAAAAAGCTCCCTTGGGCTTCCTCTGTTCCCTGCTTGCATCTGGTTATGGCCCTGGTTAGAACAATGTTTTTTTTAAAAAAGGAAGGACTGAATTTGGCCAGATTAAATGAAACCCTTAACTCAGATTCTTTACATGTTCCAGAAAAAACAAGTTTAATTAAATTTGAGTTAGAACAGCACAGCAATTCTCTCTGGCTAACCTAATTCTATACACAAATTCAACAAGTGGAGTCCAGCTGCTGAATCCAACGTCTAAGTATCAAACACCTGCCTACGCTGTGGGCTAAGACAGCGCTGGCAGTGGCAGGTTACGACTCGCGTCTGTAGGGGGAGCTTGGAGGGGTGTCTCCCCTCAGCTCAGCTGCTTGGGCAGTGTGGGTGCAGACGCATGTGACTTATGTACACAGTGTCACTACATTATAAGCACCTCAACTCGTTATTTCCACAGGAACGGTCACTCACAAGTTAAATGGGAGGAGTCAAAGGGGTCGAAAGAAAAGGAAAGGATGTTGTCTGCGTAGCTCTTCTTCCAGAGCTTGGTGCCGGTGTCCGCGTTCCAGAGCACAATGTAGTTTGGTGGGTGGATGGCGAGCAGCAAGTCTCGGGAGGCGTCTTGGCTCCACAACCACTGAACATCTGAAAGACCAGACCGGGCAGAGCTCAGGGAGCACCCACCTCAAAATCCTCGGACACTGACTGTCCTTGATATTTAGTAGCCTGGTGTTTTTTTACATAATCCTTAAACTCTTTTAACTACCCTCCCATTCAGTGTTGCATATATGTGTCTATGTGTCAAGATTGCAGAGGAAAGTTAATTTTATATAAAAATTAGATGTGTGGACATTGGCATTTTAAGGTCAAAATTGGCAAGTAACCTGAAATATTACTTCAAAGAAAATACAAGGCTATTTGCAAAAACCAATACTTAAAACTTTATGTCAACGACTGTCCCAGGCATGATCTCTGGTGCCAGGCTTCCCTAATGTTTTTGTGGAATTACTTTACGGGGCTTTGCAGTTTCACGTTTTTTCACAACCATCAGCAGGATAAAGATCTAGCTCAATACCTCGTACATAGGAAGTACTCAAATATTTTTTAAACTGTCATTTTAAGAAATTCACTCATTCAAACAGCCCATCAGACAAAGCCTTGAGTTCATAGAATACTCTTACTGGTTTTAAGACAAGTAAACAAGCAAACAAATTATCTACATAAAAATGAAAATAACATTATGATCATCTCTATTAATGGAAAGTAAGCACCGAGGGCTAATATAAAATAGCAGCTTGGCCAAGTTTACTTATCCTAGAGCCTAATTTACAAGACTGTTTATCCCGGCTTAATTTTTCTCATCAAGCTTGACTGAGGCAGATGTTGAAATTAATACACTTTACCAAAACTCAAATCAGCTGGGATTTGAGGAAATATGCCCAGAAGTGTAAGGATAAACAACAACAACCAGACTCAGATCCGGAGACCAGGCTAAACACAATCCAGAGCTCAGTGGGAAGTGATGAGATTAAATGAACGGGGAAAACACACTAAGAGGAAGTGCATGAATGCAAACAGCAGAGGAAGCCTCCCTCACCCTGGATGGGCTTGGCGTGCTCCTGGATCTCACACTGAGCCACTCCGGCTGCTACATCCCAAACGATGATTTTCCCACTGGCGTCGGCAGAGGCGAGGCGCAAGGAGTACGGAGAGCCGATGTGATGGTGGTAGTTCTCTCTGGCCCACTTCACCTGGCAGCAAGAAGGCGGGTCAAGCAAACACTGGCTCTGAAGTTAAACAAGTGTATCCCGTGGTTTAGCTGTGTGCACACTGCTTCCCTGCGTGTATATTCGTCCTCTTTCCCACCCTGTGTTCTGTGCCTACCTACAGTTTACAGGGCCCTGAAATGCAGACTTCCGTGATCCTCCTGATCCCTACCACTAGGTAGCGTGTAGCCCCTTGGTCTCCCCACGGTGCATTACACACGTCTCACTCATCACACCGTATTTGTGCTTCCTTCCTCCTCGCTAGACAAATTCAATGCTTGAATTCAATGCTTGAATTTGTCTGAAGGATTTCACTTCTCTCTCCTTGGTACACACACCAAGTGCCCAAAATAATGAATGAGTGGCCCAGCAAATGGTAGCACTGGTGTTTTCCGTCAGCTTTAGAATGAGCTAAGAACCAGCATTTCACAGCTCATCCTGGAATGACATTAAGTCATATGCATGGAAGCATTAGGTTCACCCCAATAGATTATTCTAGTTCACAGCTGTCTGGCATTTATACGAATGACTTAATGAGAGTGTAGTGCTATTGAACATTTGGGAACAGACAACAGGTTACAGGGCCAAAGTGGAATCGGACTTACCTTGACAACATCAGCTTTATGCTTTTCTAAAACTTGAAGGGTTTGGGCAGTGCTGGAATCGATCACCACCACCAGGGAATGACACCCGTACGCAATTAAACCTTGCCAGCCCCTAACAAAACAGTAAGGTGGAGATTCGGGTGAAGCAAAGCAAGAGGCGTCCTAAGTAAACGACATATAACTACTTGGCATTAATTACCATTAGTAGCATGATATATTTAAGCCCAAAGGTCAGCCTTCTACATTATCTCATCTGCATAAATGTTTGCCTGAGTGCAACAAATGCTTGCTGGAATTCGCGTTTCGTGTATGTAAAAAGGCTCTAGGAGCTGTGCCCACAGAGCCGCGAGGAAGAACGAAGCAGCTCCTGTCCTCCATCCTGGAGACCTTGCTCCTCTTCCTCCTCGACTTGGAACCCTCCGCCTCCGCCCGGCGCCCGGGCCCGGCGTGACCTCTGCGATCAGTCCCGGTCCTTCCCACCAGGCGACGGGACGGGAGGCGGACGGGGGGCGGCGGCCCTCCGGCCATCGTCCCCGGCAACCTCCGCGCGGAAGCCCGCGGTAACGGGTGACGGGAGTGAGGGGTTCGAGAGCAGGTGCCTGGCCCGGCGGCGCGGGCGGAGTGAATCAGGGTCGGGGCAGGGACAGGGGTGAGGGAAGGGCGGACTTGGGGGGCGGTGGGGCAGGTCGGCGGAGGGAGAGCCCGGGGGCAGAGGAAACGGGTGCTTCCGCAGGTGTGGAGACAGAGACAAAGACGTGAGGAGGGACGGGCAGGTGCCCTCGAGGCATTTACTGCTTCCACAGCCACCACCATCCGCGCGGAAGGAAAGTCTCCAGGACGGAGGCGGCCCCCCTCCTCGCGAGGCCAAAGGAAGCGGGGCACCTCGGGCGGCCCCCTTCCCTCGAACCCCCGGCCGCGCCGGCGGCCTGGGGCCCGCGCCCTCACCAGTCCACCGCCGCCTTGTTGTGGGCGTGGAGGGCCCCGGTGAGGGTGCGGGCCGACACCTTGAAATTCACCGTGAGCGGCAACATCGCGGCTGCGGACTGGGCTCCCGGCCGACCGGCACACCGGAAGCGGGGGCCTCTGCATTTCCGCTCCCAACACCGTCCGGGTGGCTCCGTGGGCGACGCCACTGGTTCCGCGGGATCCAAGGTTCCACCGCCCGTGGATATCCCCGACCTGGTTCCGCAACTCCCGGTTCCGCCTCCGCCCGGTTCCGCCTCCGCCAGGTTCCGCCTCCTTCAAGGTTCCGCCTCCTCCAGGTTCCTCTACCCTGAGTGAGGCTCCTGCTGCTGGTCTAGGCCTGGGAAGAAGTGTGTTCCGCCCAAGCCACGCCTGTTTTCTCCAGCTGGAGACCGCCCGGCCTCTGTTCTTGCTGGAGGTCGTGAAAAGAAGAGCTAGACGCCCCGTTAGCCTTTCTGCCTTTGGCCGGCCACCTGCGGGCAGCGCTGCAGGGCCGCTGCAGGGGGGCGGGGAGCGAGGGAGACAGCAGGTCCTAGAGGAAGTGAGTGGATGGGTTACTGGGATCCGGTGGAGAAAGCGAATTAGATTAACGGCTTGAATATGAAAATGTCTAGGTAGGAGAACATTCCTCATCTGGTTTGGAAATTCTTGAAAAATGGCACGATTCCGTTGGAGGAGTTTTCATTTTGCAGATTCTCCTCTTCGGCCTCCTCTGCCCCTCCCCGCAGCCCTTTCCAACCATGAAGTTTGCTGAAGTCTAGTTCTCCCCTAACACATCTAGTTCCTCCGCAGTTTGTCCCCCAGGTCCTGTGTCCACCTTGTCCTCTTATAAAATGGCTTCCCCACGGACACCTGTGTGGACGGAAGGAGCGACAAGCTCAGGGGCCTGCGTGGCAGTCCTGCAAGAGACCTCAAATAACCCCAAAAAGATGGTCTGAAAACTAAATATTTAACTACAAACAGGTTACAGTGGGTAGTCCTGTCCTAGGCAGGTATTTTCACTGACAAAGATAAACAGATCTTTATGAGCCCATTTGCCTTTTTGCTTCTAAGGTAACATAGCTGTGAGATGTCTGGGTAACTTGTAACTTCCTTTTTACCCTGGACCCCTCAGGGCACGATTACTGTAATCAAGTTATTGGAACACTCATTAGTCAACGGAAGCCAAATATCAACATTACAAGGACTGAAATTTCTTGAGAGCCGAAAACCGACTTCTGCACATGGGCCACGAAGTTTCAATCGCACTGTACATGTGCGCCCCCACATCGTATTTTGTGGAAGAGCCACACTCAAGGGGCCAAAGAGCTGCACGTGGCTCTGGAGCCGCAGTTTACCGACCACTGCGTTAAACTATCCTGTACCCATCTCTGTAAAAGCAGCACCTGTCCATCATTTCACTTTTCGCCCTATCCCAGAGGTTTCCCCGCTTTGCTTTATCCCACCTCCTTAATCTATCACAAGTGAATTTCACGTAACTCCCTACATCCCTTTCCTTTGATTGCAATGTATAAATACAGATGTAACCCTCCATTCTCCAGAGCATTATCTCAGTTCATTGAGGTTCTGCTTCCCTGCAGATGTCGACAGTTTGGCTGAAATAAACTCACAAAATTCTTTAGAGGTCTGTATTTTTTTTTTTTTTTTACGTTAACACCTGCAATACCCACCCAGTTGTTAAAGACAGGGAACGGGGTCTGGCTCTTCGTTGTTCTCTGGCAACAGCACACCTGGCCGCTCCCTGCCCTGCTGTTCCACCTTCCCCGCACCACACCCTACCCTCCGATGCTTCAGGGACAGCAGAGATGCCCATAACCACAGGACTAAATGTATCACTCCCTTATTAAAATTCTTCAATGCCTCTTGTGACCAAAGTTTGCTAAATGGCTCCCCAAATTCATTCTCCCCTTCTTTCATTGGAACATCACCACTATTTGTTTCCAGAAGTGATGGCCACACAATTGACCTGCCAACACATCTCATTCCTGGGGCCACCTAGCTTCTGCCTGGGTGTGCTTATCCAGTTATTGACCTTTTAAAGGAAGAATAAACTGGAGGACTCTCTTATTTGATTTCTCCTTCAGCATTTTATTAGCTCAAATAAGCAGTGTCTTAACATCGTTACTCATGGATAGCACTTCCTGAATTCGATTAACCGAACCAGAATGCATCTGACATGTGATCATGATTTCTTAGGGGGAAAGTGATTCTATTGATTTCTCCTCTTAACAAGCTTGGACTTTGGTGGAAATAGATTGAGGGACCTTCTTGCAGGTTTAAGAAGTCCATTGTCTGCTCTTTCGCAGAATCCTCCAGTGGTTGCAATTAAAAATAACCGCCCACTCGCCACCGTTTCTTTCTACCTCTGCGTGTCGTACTGTGCTTCTACCCGGGTAGGTGACTGACGTGTAATTTAAGACATGACTCAGGACTAGCGCTGTGATTCAGCATGCCCTCTAGCAAGGCTTCAGTGTGGACAGACTGAGTCAAGCAGCCTGCATGCCAGGAAAAGTTAATGCAGCTGACCCCCGAATCTCACTACCTGCATGGACCTCGGGCAGCCTGGGCTTCCCAGCCTCCCCTGGCCCTGGCCATTCTGGTCCAAGGCAAGCCCTTCTGCCTCACCCCTGGGGCGGAAGGAGGCGCTCCAGGTGGAGGGGAGAGGCTGCCGCAGACCGCGCCACACCTCCAGGCAGATCTGGACAGTATCGCCGGGAAGAGGCCCGGGCCTCTGAGGGATATTCTTTTGAGAGTGAAGTCATTGCCCACGGGTTTCCAGCCAAATTAATTAGGAAAGTCACACCTGGCCTTGCTCGGTGCCAAGCTCCTCACATCTGTTCCACTTGCGTGGAGGCTGGCAGGAGGAAGCAGAGAAGGAAAGAGCCATTAATCTTCCTTAGGCTGAATGGTAATTCCCTGGAGGGGCCAGGCCGGCATCTCACATGTAAGTGACGTGTTCCCTTTCAGGCGTTTTAAAAGGGAAAGCCGCCGGGATTCCTGCGTGGTTGTAGGAAAGGGCATTCCTCGAGACGGGGGAGCTGAACAGCAAAGCTGTCTCTGGAAACAGTGCAGTCAGTGGAAATTCCTACTTCTGACTTTACACTCCGTGTACATCATCTATACGTAAAGCCACAAATAAACATTTATGTGAAAAGCACTTCAGCTCCTCCCCCAGCTTGCCATCCAGTAAAACAGCAGAGCTCTTCAAACGTTCTGCGTTTGAACGTTTTCAAACAGAGGTCTTCAAACGTTCTGCATCTTGCGTCGTCAGCTGAGCTCCCTCGGCTGAAAGCCAGGCAGAGAGGGAGACGGAGCAGCCGCGGTCCGGACGGCCCGGTGTCTGGGGGAGAATCCTCGTGTCTCTGCTTCACTCTGCCCATCAGGACTTCCTCACGCGGTAATGAGTTCTTGTCGGGTTTTGTTGGCATCGGCCCATTGCATGAGGGCTCATCTACCCTAGGAGGCTGTCGGCACCTTGACAAGAATGTTAGTGGTTTAAGGAAGTGATAACTACACACCATCAGTTTTTACCCGTGGTTGGAAAGGTCTGTCCTGAACAGGACCTGCTGTTCTAACACAGAGCGTGTCAGGTGCAGTGAAGGGCTCCTTAATGCTTGTAACACCCTGGGGCTCCTCTGTCCTCCTCAGCCATGGCCCCCCCTCTGCCTCCTGTCCTGTCTTCTCCCTTCCCCTCCCCCCTTCCCCCGCCCCCATCCATCCTCACCACACGTGTTCACAGAGCACCATTAGGCTGGGGCGGGCTCCGCGGTAGGCCGCTGCCTTCCCCTGACCCCTGGGCTGCAGCGAGGAAGCGGGCCAGCTCCTGGGGTGAGCCAGCAGCGTGACGCCTCTCTTCTCTGGCTGCTGGCTTTTTTCTACCTGCCCCCTCCACCCGGACTTTTGGGGGCCTTTCTCCTCCTCAGATCTGGCCCAGCTGGAGTGGCTCAGTAGTTGAGCATGAACCTAAGAACCATGAGGTCACATTTCAATTTCTGGGGTTGCGGGCTCAATCCCCAGTATGGGGTGTGCAGGAAGCAGCTGGTCAATGTTTCTCTCTCATCATTGATGTTCTCTCTTTCTCTCTCTCCTTTCCACTCCGAAATCAATAAAAATAAAAAGATCCTTCAGAAAAAAAAATAGAGGTAAGGAAAATTGAGTGTGGTTGTCTTCAAAAGAACTGTTCTTCTCAGCTTCTTATAAACCCACAACAAATGGGAAGTTGTAGCCTGGGGTAGCCTGTGATCGCTGTTCAAGGAGGGATTAGGCGTTTCTCGCTTGCTCTAGGCCTGTGGTCGGCAAACTCATTAGTCAACAGAAACAGATAGCAACAGTACGACGATTGAACGATTGAAATTTCTTTTGATGCCTTTTGATGCCGGCGGGCTGTCACACATACACACAAAAGTTTTCTTTGGAGAGCCAAATTTTTTAAACTTAAACTTCTTCTAACACCACTTCTTCAAAATAGACTCACTCAGGCACTCAGGCCGTGGTATTTTGTGGAAGAGCCACACTCAAGGGGCCAAAGAGTCACATGAGCCACAATTTGCTGACCACTGCTCTAGGCTACAAGGAGCAGAGCGTCGGGGGAGGGAGCAGTGGAGACACTTCTCATGGGCCAGGTGAGTGCTCAGGGCTCCAAGCTGGTCACCTCGTTTAATCCTCACAGCACATGAGGGTCGGCACCCCCGGTCACGGGGGAGGCCACAGAGGCTCAGTAAAGTAGCATGCCTGCCTGAGCTCTCCTAGTGAGTGAGGGGTGGAGCTGCTGGCCCGCAGGTGAGAGGCCCCCCCTGTGTAAGGGGGTGGGGGGTGATGGAGGGAGTGGCTGAGAAGCTGCTCACCCTGAGGGGGTGTACACGCTCCGGTCTGCCCCCTGCAACAGAGTCCGACTGACCCCTCGGGGGGTTTGCAGATTGGGATCCCTGCCCGTCAGGAGAGCCAGCAGGTGGGGCAGAGGGCAGGCACTTGGGCTTCCTCCTTCGTTGCCCAGGTAACTGGAAGCCACGGTCTGCCCAGGCCACAGCACCTGCCTGAGGAGGCGCTAACCACCCACCACATGCCGCCCGGGGCCAGCACACAGCACTCCGCCTTCGGGAAGTCGGGGCAGATTCTTCTCTCTGGCTAATCAGTGGCACTGTTCTTATTTTCATTGTCAGATATTTGACTTTCAACCACAAGCACGTCATAACGAAAGGGGCTGATTATTCCCGCCGAGACTTACTGCACCGTCTTCCAAATAGTGCTTACCATCGTTCCTGAGCCCCTCGACAGCCCAGAGTGGCTAATGCCTGTGCCAGCCTCCCCTGAGCCAAAGCTGACAGCTCATCACACCTCCTCCCCCACGCCCCCCCCAGCTCCTGTGAAAGCAGCCGTGGCTTTTCATCGTGGCTCAGAGGATCGCACCGCCACGGGAACTCCGTGGGGACGGCGTGTGAAGACGGGCTGTGTTGCGAGTAGATGTCAGTTACACGTCCTCAGCGGGGCGTCGGGCAGCAGAGGCGTCCCCCGTGTTTAAAGGAGGCTCATGCGACGTGACCGGTGGAGACCTCGGTTCCTGGGGAGGCACCCCTGGGGAAGGGCTGGGAGGTGAGAATCCAGGAGAGCGCTGTTCCCGGAGACAGCGTGCCCCTCGGGGGCGCAGGTCGTCCAGGCCCCGGTTCCTGATGGGAAACACCTCCTCTTGTGGCTCTGGGTTTGGGAGTCGGACCCCTCTATCACGAAGAAATTGCCCAGTTTTCACTTGTAATAATGAGATTCGCCAGGAGACTAGCTCCACGCAGTCATCACAGAGCAATTGCTGGGCTGTTGTTATTCCATGTCAGTTGTGGGTAGAAGATTTACAAACTGCTTTCCAGTCATTTTAGGCAGAAAAACAGGAGCTGCCTGTTGCCCAAGAGCGTTCGGGGATCGCTGCCGATGAGGAAGGCCGCCGGGAGGCAGGAGCTCCCAGGAGAAGCTGAGAGCAGGGGCGAGAGCGGGGCTGCTGCACCGGACAGACGGACGGAGCAGCCCGGTCCCGCGCTCGCCGAGGCCACTGGTCCGCAAACCGCTCGTCAGCCGCCAAATGCCAACAGGACAACGACCGACATTTCTTTGGAGAGCCACGTTTTTTAAACTTAAACTATATAGGTAGGAACATTGTTATTAACTTAACTAGGGGACTCCTAAGCTGGCCTTTGCTAAAAACTCAAGGGGCCAAGGAGCCGCATGTGGCTCGAGAGCCGCAGTTTGCCGACCACGGTGCTAGGGAGCCTGGGGCGTCACTCGGACCCGCACTGCATGCGTGCCGCTCTCCACGCTGTAACGCGGAGTCCTGCGCTCCTCACTCCGATGCGTGGCTTTCCGGAGGGAAAAGCCGTTCTACGGGCCTGCTTCCTGCAACTGAGAAATGAGTCTGGCCTTTACCAGCCACGTCCTGGGGCTGCGCTTCCTTTCAAGACACACGGCTCGCCTCCCACCCGACTCCTCCACGCGGGATTACCGTGGTGACGTGGCCTGGCTGTCCGGGACCACGGGAAGGCCGTCTGCTGACCCGCGTGTCTCTTCCCCTCGATCTGGTTTCACGCAGTTGAAGGCCGTCTCGCCGTTTCCCTCTGTCCCTATTTTCATCTCCCGGCTCCTCTCAGGCCCGCCCAGCCCTCCGCGCCCCGCGCTGCTCCGCCCGCGGCTGGCGCCAGAGGCAGCAGGTGCACGCCGCCATCTAATTGCGGAGTTATTGAGAGCATTTAATTCACATAATCGCGTTTGATTAAAAAAGAATGACTAAATCTGGGACCGAGTCGGCGAGGGCGTAACTATTTTAGGGCTCGTGATTAGGGACTTCAATGTGACTGGGCAATTTCTTCTGCCTGTTTGAGGCATCTGTTTTCACTCGTAATAACGAATCTCCTTGTCAGACCCTCCAGGGTTGCATTTCACACTTCGCCGGGGCTGGCGCCTTTTCTGGGATGGGATCGCCTTAATGTTTAATGTTCTGGAAGCTTTTCCTCAGCCGCTCAGGTTGCTGACACAGAGCCTGGGGCCACAGGACCTGCCCAGAGCTGGCCAGCCAGCGGCGGCCCCTCCCTGGCCCTCAGCTGTCAAGGTCAACTCTCCTCCGCTGCCATGGCCAGGCCAGGCTGTCCTGGAATTCGCTTTTCCGTTTGTCTTCAGACAATCTGGGAAGGAGGCTCCCTGCCTCCCAGAAGCCGGGCATGGCTGCTTGTTACGCAACAATTTCTGCAGGAGGAGGAGTCGCCGAGTTTCCCTCGGAAGCTGGTCAGGCTGCAGAGTCGTGGCCTTTAACCGCGACCTGTTCCCCTAGACGTCCTTGCCGGGATGTGGGCACCAGCGTCGAATTACCATCAATGCTTCCTGCGAGATCAGTGACTACTTCCCCTCTTACTGCGGTTTTTGTTTTTGGAATTGTAGGTTAGGGGTTTCTAAACCTCGGCCCTACTCACATATCGAGGCAGACATCCCTGTAGGGGGCGTCTGAGGAGGACAGGATGGTTGACCACACCCCTGGCTACTCCCCACCAGATGCCAACGCCCCCACCTCCCTGGCTGGACGACCAAACCGTCCGGGGCTCGGAGCGCCCGGGGGAGGCCATCCCTGTCCGAGAGCCACGCCTGCCGAAGGCGGAGGCACCGAAACACCGTGCTCTCTCCCGCGAGAGCCTCTAACTCAGGACACGCAGTTACTAGGAGCACCGTCTGTATAGGTTCTCTTATCCACGGGAGGAAGCACTCAGAGAGAAGGACCGTCTAGTGGATTCAAACATAACTGCTGGGGCCCGGCAATTCAAGGGGCTCTTAGCTGCTGCCCCCCTGAACCAGCACCGCACGGTCCTTCCCCCTTAGCTGCAGACCGTGTTCCCTCAGAGACGCCCCTCGGCCGGCTTAGAACTGGGGGTGGGAAACCCAGCCCGCCAGCCTCTCGGCTGCCCAGTAGGCGTGCTCCATATGCATCGGCCCGATGGCTCTGACAGTGTGATCGCTCTGCCGACTTTCTGTATATAATTTAAAATAAAAGAATCATTTCTGGCACAAAAACAGGGAGGGAAGGTTCCGGGTAAGGAGGGGTAAATGGGAAACAGCTCGTTTCAATACCAGCTGACCCCCCCAACCCTCCCTCTCCTCCCCCTCTCCCGGCCACAGGTGGGTTCTGCCTGGAGACGTGGCCCCAGCGCTGGGCGTGGAGAGAGGAGGGTGCCAGGGGTGGGGCTGCAAGGGCTGTGCGGGCGGTGGGAGTTTTCAGATCTGAACCCACACCTTCTCCCTCCAGAGAGGTCTCCTGAGTCTGCTGGATTATACAGTAAACACGTGGATTGTACAGTAAACATGCGTGTGGGAAAACACAGTCCACAGCAGAGGAACGATCTGTCAGCTGCCTCTTGTGGCCAATGAGGTCACATCTGGTAGCAAAACGAGCGGCTGTTTCAAAGCGGTAAATGCAGAAAACCCTCCCTCCGCAGGTGGAGCTGGTGATGTGCTGAGGGGCCGGCGGAACAGCGGGCCATTGAGAAGGGCTCTTTCCTGGCTGACAGCACGCAGTGGCCAGCTGACTTGAAAAGCTCTTTATTTTCTGAGGAGTCAATCCATGGCAAACGTTTCAATAAACAAAGAGACAAAAAACTGCGGAGGCCCGGGGATGAGCCAAACCCGCCAGCCGCCCTCGGACGGAGTGGAGGGTGCATCTCCCCGGGGGGAGCTGGGAGGCGGCCTGGCCCCACTGTCTTTCTCATCAGATAAACTCAGTGCAGCAGAGCTTTCAGGAATCTGAGCAAGCCGGGAGCGTGGCTCAGTGGTGAGCGCTGACCTAGGAGCCAGGTCACAATTCCCAGTCAGGAAACAGGCCCGGGGGTGGGCTCCATCCCCAGTAGGGGGTGTGCGGGAGACAGCTGATCCATGGTTCTCTCTCATCATTGATGTTCTCTCTCCCTTCCTCTCTGACATCAATAAAACAATATATTTTTAAATCTTGAACACAGGCAGCATTGCAAGGAGTCTGTGGAAAGTGTTCAGATAGACCCTCCCCCCGCTAGCACCAGCTCACCTGATGGAGGCCAGGAGCTCCTGGCATTGCGTGCGTGGACACAGAACCAAATCACGTTTGTTTTTTTAGCTCACTTACTTGGTTGGTTTATTGATTTTCAACCTTCTAATCCTGGAAATTCCATTGCCAACATTAATCTCATGAAACACGGCAGTTGAGTCCTCTTGGTATCTGTTGTTTCGTGTGTTGAAAATAACTATTTATACAAAGGTGACCAGAGAGAACGGAAAGACCCCTGGATGAGTAAGAATGTGTGAAAGCCATGTTGGCGCAGACCTGCAGGGATTTCCCGTCCAGTTACTCTCGGTGCTCGGTTTGCTTGCTCCTCGGTGCATCCGGTAAAGGAGCTGCAGAAGGCAACAAGAGCTTAAGTGCGTCACTCAAATCCGCTGAGTTCCTCTGATTAACCAGTTTGGGAGGAGAAGAATGGTGCTCAGACAAGGTCTAATGCCCTGAGACCAGCGAGACACACAGAACTGCTTCAGTGACACAGCTAACATAAACAGGACCAACTCTTTTGCTGAGGAAAATCAGAAAATTCAGACAAAATATATTTTAAATCTACTTGAAGGCGTTGAGAGCTGGCACGACGTCGAAGCTAAGGTCCTGGCAGTAAACAGAGGCTCAGAAACACGAGTTCAGTGTTGGGTCAGCTTCCCCTTGGGGCCACATGCCAACCCTGAGGTTACGGAGACTCTGAGGACCCAGCGTCACCGGTTAGAACGGGAACCAAGGGCTACACTGAGGATAGAGAAGGCCTGGAAGCAGGCGCTCACAGCACAACTCACCTTTACCTCTCAATTCCCCAATCGAGTTAAAACTGCTTGTAGTGGGGTCACCCTCAGGCTTAGCACAACAAGTCACAGCAATAAACAGACCTAGATACTCTCTGAAGTAAATGTCATCTCACATCGTGTCTTCAAACAGCTCTGCAAACGTCACGCGTGGCAGACGTTCAAAACTAGTCAGACACCAAGGATGTGAGACATCTGAACAACCAGTGGCCACCAGGCACAGAGCGGGCCCACGGAGGCCAAACTGCGAGCGAAATGCCTGCCCCAACGGTTCACAGCAGACATGCTCTCAGCAAAGCACCTGGGCCCTGATTTCGAGCCCCAGACGTTGAGGAGGGAGGAGATGGAGCAGGTGCAGCATTCCAAGGAGAAATGGCAGAGACTGTTCCAGAAGCAGACAGAGCATCAGCCCGAGGCTGTGAGAGGCTCTGTGCAGCCTCAGCAGCAGCAGCACAGATGACAGCACCCAGGTCGCCGTGAACCGGCTGAACCCAATGAGAAGGGGAAATGACACAGGCAGCTGGGGGGGGGGGTGTCTAAAGGAAGGCAATCAGACGTGGAGGTGTCGGAGGAACCATTCTCTGTTTCTGGTGACGATTGGCCACACACGCTGTGGCTGCAGCACCTGCTCAGTATCTCGCCGTTTCCTGGCCACAGTCCCGGCTTGTGAGCGGACGCTTCACTCACCGCAGACCTGACACTGGGGGAATCCCAGCCTCCCGACCAGCAGGCTCCCGGGAACGACCCACCTCATTTAAGCTGATTCCGATTCTGTTAGAATTCACGTCCTTGTAGTTGTAGGACTGGAATCCTGAGCGTGTGAGCGTGTGTGTGTGTGTGTGTGTGTGTGTGTGTGCGCGTGCGCTGTCTTCCAGGAGGGTTGCCAGGGAGACCCCTCCCTTGCCAAAGCCCGCGGTGAAGAATCTCCCTCAGGACAAATCGCTCTGACCCTTTAACTTCTGTCTCTTGTAAGCTTCACCGGGTAAGCCAGGCTGCGGAGGGCAATCTCCCACTGTAGGCGGCTCACCTGGACCCTCGTTCCCTCTGCCGTCCCTCCCGGCCCCACCGGACTCGCTGCCTGAGCAGCTGCAGGTGGGAACCGGACGCGTGGGGAATTCGATGAGAGCGGAAGTGGGCTCTGACCACCTGATGAAACTGGCCCGTTCCCGCCGAGCACAGCCAGTGTAAACATTCCGGCACCAGCTCCCTGGCACAACCACGGATCTCTTCAATCCACCGGCTGCAAAGTCTCACTACGCCTCCCTCTCCCCTCATAACTCCGGCCGTCAGAACGGTCGCCTGCAGGGCTTACTACTAATGGTGTCATTAGGAACTTAACTTTTTGTTAAAATTCTCAGTTATCTATGATGGGTATTTTTCAGGGAGATCTTAATGACTGGGAAACAGGATTGATCTTTGAAACAAATTTCCAGTTTGAAACGGACTGAAGGGACCGGAGGCCAAACAGGAAGGTGGGGCTGGAATCTGCAGTGGCTCGAGGGAGGGGCCCCGGGGACCCCGCGGTGGTGGCCCCTGGAGAGAGGGAGGTGGCTCCCGGGAGGACGACTGAAGGCAGGAACCAGTACGTGGTCACAGACAAGACGCTCTGGGTCTCAGCTGCAATGAGAGGAGTGGCTGGCCTGCACACACCAGCACACATGCACACACACACACACACACACAGAGGCATGTACACACATGCATACATGCAGACACACACAAAACACGCACACACATGCCCGCATCACCACACACAGAGCCACTGCTCAGGAGCAGATCTTCCTGGTGAAAGATTTGGACCAAAAAACGTTACTAGACTTCATGATGTTGGAGGTTGGAAACTGCTCAATACCACGTTGCAGAAGTTGGACCGGAAATAAAGGACCTGAGATTTCCTTTGAGGTGTCCTTTCTGCTGAGGCCACGAGACAGCCAGGGGCCCGGTTCCTGTTAGAACTGGCGGTGTGGAGCCCCGTTTTCTGCTGGGAGCTCTTTGGACTTGGCCGCCCGCCCCTGGGCCCGCCGCATACACGCTGCCTTTGTGGAGGCACCAGCGGATTTTCCTGAGAAACAGAGAAGGCTTTTGTGCGTTTCCCGGTGCACACGGAAGTCCACGGAAGCACACGATGCCGCGGGCATGGCTGCGGCATAATAATCATCTGCCTTTATGTCGTGTTCTGGCGTTTAACGGCACATCCCATGGTATAGCTTGTTTGGGAGTGGATCTTTGAGGCGTTGAAGGGAATTTATGGTTATGATGATGACTGTTAAAGTAATAATATCTATATATGGTCATAAACTAGGCAAAATAGAAATGATTTCATGAAATGTTTGCAAACCCCAGCAGGGTCCATCCCGAGCTGCGCATACTGTTTCCTGCTCCAAATGGGAAAGGATCCCGTTGCTCCTTCCTGGTGGACAAACCCGGGTTTGAGCAGGAAGTGGCCCTCCGCTCCGGAAGTTGCTGGGTTAGTGTCCACATCACCTCTCGGTAACCAAGCAGAAAATGCCAAGTGTCTCGACCAACACGCTTCCTGCTCCCTCCTAGCCCTTCCAAGGTTCCCTGGACCGTTCGCTGACGGCCCAGAGTGTGTGAACGCCTCCCCTTCCCACTGCTTCCTCCGCCTCCTTCAGACGCAGGGTGGCTGCTTCCTGTTTGCTCGATCCCCTCAGCTCCCAGCCCCAGGGGTCCCAGCTGTGTGCCCCGCTCTGCGGGTGCTCTTCGCCCTCCCACCTGCAGACAATCTTTATCCTTTCTGCCTCATCAAATGTCCGTGCCCAGCGTCCTTTCTGCCTCCTCAAAGCCCTCCGGGAATTACGACAAGGGGTGTGGGAATTGCATAGGCAGGGGGGAGTTCCACAAACGGAACAGGTGAGAGAGACAAAACGGCAGGATTCGCGTCACTAAGAGTGTGGCCACTGCCCGTCCACTGAGGTGAACAAACAGCCCCGAAGAGCACGTCTCGTTCCTGAGGAACGGGCTCATCCAAAGCCCCAAACAGTCAGGGCCCAGGGCCCAGCCAGCAAGTGGTGCCCAACCTCACTGTGCCAACGCAGACGAGACACTTCCCAGCAGCCCTCGGACACTGTCGAGGGGACGGCATGCCACTGGTCAAGAATCATCTGAAATCAGTTTCCAGCTGTCCGGGCTGAGGCCGCAGCGTCCTCATGGCTCCACGCTACAGTCACACGTGCCCACAGAGCAAGAGCGGGGCCGCGGGTGGGGGGGGGGGGCTGGAACACAGCCACGGGGTGACTGTTGTCTGACTAACGGGAGCTGGATGCACTTGGAGGCAGGCCCACTGCCAGGATCTCCTCTCAGGTCTGGACAGACGCACCCACCGTGGTGATGGCACTCCCTCTGCCTGGCAGAGGCCTGGGCACAGGCTCAACTGCTCGGCATTCCCCGACCACCCTCCCTCCTAAGGGCACTCACCCTGTCTGCGGGGCTCTGCCAAGTACAATTCCCTCCTTCAACTGTACAAGTATCTCCGGCTCATTAACCTCCCAGAGAAAATAGGAGGCTATTAAAGGCTAAAACAGTCCATTAGCAAGGAAATGTTTTAACTTTAATATAGTGCTTTTTTTAAAGCTTAATTGTGAGAGAGAGGGGGGGAGAGAAAGGAGAGGAGGAGAGAGAGAGGAGAGAGAGAGAGAGAGAGAGAGAGAGAGGAGGGAGGGAGGGAGGGGGAGAGAGAGAGAGAGAGAGAGAGAGAGGAGGGAGGGAGGGAGGGGGAGAAAGAGAGAGAGAGAGAGAGAGAGAGAGAGAGAGAGAGGAGAGAGAGAGAGAGGAGAGAGAGAGGAGGAGGGAGGGAGGGAAGGAGGGAAGGAAGGAAGGAGGAGAGGGCTCACTAACACCCTCGGTCACTGGTTCTGCAGGAACAAGGGCCAGGGCGGGAGCTGTCCGTGGTACCTCACTGTTCACATCCACTGTCTGCCTTCCCCACATCGGAGCGCCCGCCCATAGCCTCCGGCCCAGAATCCCACCAGGTGCAGTTCCAGCCCTGAGTCAGACTCAGAGCCCATCTGTACATGCAGACTGTACAGATGAGAGAGCTCCCAGAAAGGGGCCCTAAGTTAGTGACTAAGGCAGAGATCGATTTCGCTTTCCTATTACTCAAGGGCCTCTCCATTCTGCTCCTTCTTTCTCCTGCTACCTGCCTCCCACCTTCCCTCACTGGGAGACCAGAAGTCCTGGTTCCACAGCTCACACGCTGACATCACCAGACTCGGTCTGGTGGGGTGTGCGATGTGCACCTTCTTTTCTCCTCCAAATCTGCTCCCTTCCCCCTCTTGGGTCCCACCCCAACCTTCATGGCACACAGTGGCTCCCCTGCTCGCCTGTCACATGTGATCAGTTCACCAACGATGTTCCTTGGGAGAAGGGCTCACAGTGGACTGGAGCGAGGAGGGAGCCTCCCACGGACTCGAGAGGCAGCCGGCTCTCCCGGATCCATGGTTTTTCTTCTTTAAAATGTCCGTGCCCAGCGTCCAGTTTAAAGATGAGCACGGGATGGCCAGGGTTCTGTGAACACGTCTCACGGCCAGCAATTGCTGATGCCGCCTCTCCCAGCTTCTTGCTAAAACACTACTGAAGACGCAGAAACGAAAATGCTCACACGGTGAAAACGCACTGGCAGCGATCTCCTGTAAGGATCTGGGGAATGTCCACCACTGACAAGCCCTGTAGAGACGAGTGGAGGCCCACCACTGGAGCAGCCTGTGCTGTGCTGCGTTAAGTGGAGAAAACCCAGCAGCCTACAATAGAGGCAAAGAGGCACTTCCTCTCTCCTCCATGACGCCAGAACTAAGTTGTGCTGGCGGGTCTGGTAGGAGTCTCTGTGACGCTGGGATGTGGCGCAATCCGGACGCCCGCACAGCAGCCACCACCATGCGTGGTGCGGTTAGCACACGGGGGTTTTAAATTTAATGTACCGTATTTGCCGGCGTATAAGACGACCCTTTGGCCCTGAAAAATATGCCTCCAAGTGGGGGGTAGTCTTATACGGCGAGTATATAACAAACTCTGTATTTTTAGTGGAAATGTTAGGGGGTTGTCTTATACGCCCAGTCGTCTTATACACCGGCAAATACATATTTTTCAGGGCCAAAAAATCGTCTTATATGCCGGCAAATTCGGTAAACACAGGTCAGCATGAGATGAGAATCATGTGCAAACGGTTGAGCTGGGTGCCAGCTACAACCACCACTAGCCAAATGCTCTTATGCCGATGTTACTTCTCCAGACATACAGAGGGAGACAGAGAAAGATTACTTCTGCGCTGAGACAATTTCTCCAATGGGGACAGTTTTAATTTTTGAGAAAAATGGGAGGAAACCCCCCGTGTTAGCTTCTACTTTCTTGCTAAGAAAGATTGTGTTAATTAAGCACCCAGAGCAAATGGGAAAGTTAGAATTTCAAACGCTGGCTTCCATTTCTTTCCCGAGGCCAAGTGCCTCGCCACACACACGTCATCCTAAGTGTGATTTGTTACAGAAACCCATGGGCACTTTTTAAAATCACAGCTTTGTTCAGAGCTGGGTCTCCTAAAGGCATCTGAGAAGAAAAGGGCCATTTCCAGGTCTTCCCCTCACGGGCAGGTGAAGCTGCAAAACCCACCCGGCAGCACTGAAGAGAGAGAAATGGCTTTGGGGCCCAGACCTCATGCGGGGCCTCGGTTAGGGTTAGGGTTAGGGTTAGGGTTAGGGTTAGGGTTAGGGTCAGCGGTGGCCGCCGCGCTCACAGGAGCCCGGTCACGGTGTGTCGCTTTGTGTTGCTGTCCTAAGAGCGTCTCCCTGCAGCTGTGGCGACGGCATCAGGAGGCTCATCGAGGCCAGTGAGGGGCCGTGGAGCTGAACACAGGCCCCGGCTCGAAGGCAGTCACTCGCCCGCACGTCACGTCATCGTGGGTGAGGCCCCCAGCTTGGCACCATCGCCTCTGCACTTCCCCGTACTCTCCGTCCTGGACAGACTTCAGAGGCCGCTGGGGGGGGGGGCACTCATCCGCGTCAATGCCACTCCAAGCTCGTTCATCTCGCTCGACTGGGCCTCAGGCAGGACGAGCGGGTCCCCGGCTCCAGTGCAGATGGGGCAGGAGGAGGCTGCTTGACCGGGGCACCCTCAGCGTCCCAGGGAGGCTGGCTAACCGGACACTGCGTGCGACGCCCACTTCTCAGCTGAGGACAATGCACGCCCTCCTTCCCCAGGCGCTCCTGCCCTGCCAGTCCCTGAGAACCAGCTGTGAAGCTCCCGCCAAAAGTGCGGGCGCCTGACGCTGTGGCCAGGGCCCAGGTGGACACACTGTCGCTGTGGAGGCCCCCCTCCCTGGGAAAGGCCACCCTCAGACCAGCCTCCTCCCCATCCTTCCTTCAGGGACCATGGGGGCGGGGGCAGGGCTCCGGCCACGGGGCCGAGGGGCACCTGGGGCGAGGGCTTCCCGTCCCGGAATCTGAATCAGGAGCCGAAGGAGGCAGGTAGGACGGTAATCAGACCAACAAGAAACACCTGCCCCGGAGATGAGGGCCTGGGGGCCGGGGAGGGCGGGCCCGTCCACACAGCCCACAGCTGAGCCTGGCATGGGCCGGCTCTGCCTTCACCGGCAGCTCGGGCAGGGCGGCTCTGGGCCAGAGGCTTCTACGCTCGCCCCCACACCGCGAGCCACTTCCGATGCCACGGGCTCGGCCGCCCGCTGAGGGCGCTGTGGGGTCAGTGGGTCTTCAGGAGACCCGCTCTGCCCCGGGGCCAGGACGCAAGGCCAAGCCACAGCACAACACTCCCTGCCCCTACCTGTGAAACCCGCGCACCTGCCACGACCTGCCACGACCTGCCACGACCCCGCTCCTGTCTTCCACGTGGGGGTTTATTATGTTTCACAACCAGGAAGACACAGGAAGTGGCTGAGACAGAGAACCTTCCGGCGGCAGAACCGACTGCACCCCTGCAACCCCGCACCCCCCACCCCAGCCTCGTCCCCATCTCCCTCCTGGTTGGTCCCGTGTCCTTCCTCTGCGAATCCAAGGACATGCAAGGCCGGCATCTAAAGTGGTGGGAGCCAGCAGCGACATGAGGCAGGACGCAGCCACACGAATGGAGACATGAGGAACCTCGCGTGTGAGGACGTCAGTGGGAGAGATGCCAGCTGGTGTCCACCCCCTGAGCCCCGGTCACACGGGGCCCTCGGTGGCGCCCTCTGGGGGCAGGCTGGGCGTGCTGTCAGCCGCAGGCGCCTCCTCCTCCTTCAGCGAGGCGGGCCCCCGGAGGCTGACGTAGGGCTTGTGGCAGGCCACGTTGGCCAGAGGCGGGTAGTGCTGCCGGTAGCAGATGTAGGCGAAAAGGAGGCCAATGACGCCGCCCACGAGCGAATCTAGGCAGAAAGAGCGAACGGGAGAGGGTTACGATGACTGACGGCGAGTCTTCCAAAGGGGCCGCGTGTGTCTTCCGGGGAGCACGTGTTCCCGAGCCGGCCTGCTGGCTGGGCCCGGACGGCCTCCAGGAAGAGAAGCTGCACCGGGAGAAGCACTTGGTGCCTCTGCAAACTTTCCTGGACCCCTCACACCCCTTCAGAATGTGTCCCTGAGCCCGGCCGGAGTGGCTCAGGGGTTGAGCACTGACCCATGAACCAGGAGGTCACGGTTCGATTCCCAGTCAGGCCAGGTGACCAGGTCGTGAGCTCGATCCCCAGTAGGGGGGGTTGCAGGAGGCAGCGATCGAGGCCTCTCTCTATCCCTCTCCCTTCCACTCTGAAGGTCAAGGTTTCATACCTCATCCTTAACTCAGAGTGTCATGTGCAGCTCGTCTTCCCGTTCTGTCTCTGATCTGCCCTGGATGTGGGGCCTCTAACTCTCATGCATGTGGGTCTCCCGTGCGCATGTACCTAAAAGTGGTCATTTTCTCATATCAATCCACCTCGTGCTGGTTTAATTATTAGATCCGCCGAGAGGACGGCTGAGGAAAGTCCCTTCCTCCCCCACAGCCCAGGTGCGGGGGCAGGAACGGGTTGCCGGTTCACAGCTGTCTCTCAGACGTCTCCCTCCCCTCCCCTCACACCTCGGTGGCTACTAACCAGTGCTGAGCGGCACTCAGGCTCTGCTCGCCCTTCTGCCACCCACACCCAGGCTGACCCTGGCCTCCCATTCCGCTGAGCCTCCATGCAGGTGTGTGAAGCTCTTCTGTGGTGCCTGCCGCGAAGGCAGTCTGTGAGGTCACCAGCGGGGTGGCCTGGCCAGGTGGGACCAGGGGAGTGCGCTGAGGACACCACCCACGGGCCAGTCCTGCAGGGCGAGCAGGAGCCACATGGGAAGTGAGAAATGGAGGCTGGGGGAGCCTGCAGGGAGGAGAGGCTTAGCGAACGTCAGAGACGAGAGGCAGGCAAAGTGGGCACCGAGGGGCAGAGTCTGTGATTCTGCAGGACGTACGTGGGCCCTTCCAGGCTCCGGTGAGCCCTCAGCATGAGCCAGGCCCCCTGGCTCCCCGGACTCCTGTCTACATCTCTTTAGCCCCCTCATCCCCACTCAGGGCCTGAAAGGGAGGCATCGCAATAATCCAGGCAACAAGCAACGGGGTTTGCACTAGACGGGGACGTGGACGTTGGATTCTGGGAATGTTTCGGACACAGAACCAGGAAGAGAAACCAGGGAAAGCCACGGGGAGCGAGGGGAGGGTCCCCTGGAGAAGCAGGGAGTGAGGGCTGGGGAGCCGAATCAGACCCTGAGCAAGGCCGGGAGATGGTGGCTGTTTACTCGACATGAACGTGTTATCAGAAGCCAGACTGACTCAGCAAGAGGAACTCCCACCCTGGGCACAGCTTCTCAAACTGAAGCAGAAATGGAGGCATAGCGGCTCGTCCTATTCCTGTTAATTAAGGACTTGGACAAGGAGCCGCTCGGGCTTTGCTGATGCCCGGGGACTCCACTTGGGTTCTCGTCGTGATGGATGGCCCTGCCCGTGGACGCGGGCAGCTCAGTCACCACAGAAAAGCAGCCACTCCTCTGTCTCAGTCAGGCCGCTGCCCCGTGCCACCTCCGCGGCAGCCCGGCCTCCGGTCGATGGTCCCTCTCCAGCTGCAAACCTGAGCCTCCTTGGTTACCTCCAATATGTGAGTGGGATGAAACAGCCCCCCACGCCGTGAGCATTGCTGCTCCTAACGAGTGACGAGGGGGAGACGGAGCTGAGGCTGTGCAGCTGGGGTGTTTCACCGGCCCTTACTGCTGCCTCCCCACCACTGCACACACCCCTGGGAGGGGGAGAGGGCGTCCCACTGGCCTGGGTGGCAGGAGCAGAGAGGGTGGAGGAGGTGGAGGAGGAGGAGGAGGAGGAGGAGGAGGAGGAGGAGGAGGAGGAGGGAGCTCACCTTGCCAGTGGTGCTTGTAGTCGCACATGCGGGACAGCGCGATCATCATGGCGCAGTACAGGGGCAGGATTGCCGCGCACAGCCGCCAGCTCTTCCCCCGCCCGCTCTCCGTGAAGCAGTGCAGCTTGCCAGCCAGGTAGAACGTTGTGAAGCCCAGTCCCGAAAAGGCAACTGCCGGAGAGAAACAGCAGGGTTACCCAGCAGGTGGTGAGTGGCAGGGATGCAGAGCACCTAGACACCTGTCTGCCCTCACGCTCTTCCCCAGGATGGCACTGGCACCATCTGGGCAACCCGTGCTCTGCTAGGACCAGGCAGGTATGAAGCTCTCAACCATGAGAATGCCCTCCCAGGCTTGCATGTGACTAAATCTATTTTATTTTATCCATCCATCCATCCATCCATCCATTTTTGCATCACCCATCCATCCATGTATGCATTCATTCATCCATGCATTCATCCATCCATCACCTATCCATTCATCATCCATCCATTTATGCATGCATCCATCCATTCATGCATCCATCCATCCATCATCCATCCATCCATCATCTATCCATCATCCATCATCCATCCATCCATGCATGCATCTATCCATCCTGTTGAGGAGCATGGGTTCCTGAGACACACCAAGCAGGTGTGGTACTCAACTCTGCCTTTTGCACCTGTGAGCTCCCCTCCAGGCCTCAGTTTCCTTGTCTGTGCAATGGTGTTAGCATACCATTCACAGAGCTTCCCTGAAGGTTAGTCTGAGAGGAATTGTAAATTGCCAGCATAGTGCTTGGGACCTACTGACCAAGCTCCTTACACTGCTGGCTCAGTAGCCACCGCTATGCACAGCCTCAGGTCTGTAAAGTTCCATCCTGGAGAGAAGCCTTTGCAAGAGCTATCTGCATCCTGAATTATGTAACGGCAGTGCTTGCTTAGAGAGGATTCCAGAGCCAGGTTCTCAAGGTCTCATCATGCTGCAGCCCTCTGGCCTCTCAGCAGATGCAAAACCATCCCCGCTGGTAAAGTAATGAACCCGAAGGCTCGTGAGGTGAATCAGGAGATGGCATTCCCATCCTGCTCTGCAGAACACTGAAACTCAGCTCTTGCTGAGACGAGAGGGACAGCCAGCCAGGAGCCCTGCCTGCTTCTCTCCAAGATTCTTTGGAAACAAATTTCACTTTCGGAACCTGTTTCCATGCCCCCAAGGCCCCAAATTCCTTAATATGGTCAGGTTTTTATTTTTATTTTTTTATTATAGTTTTAATTTCACAGTTTCTCAATCCATAGTTTAGCCTAGCTAAGATGCTTGTTGTTTCCTTTTTTGACAAGCTCTGCGCACTAGTATTCTAGGATATTAAGGAATTTCACTTTCAACAAAAGGGTGAAAGACGACGGTTACAAATCGGAGAAGGCGGGTCTATGGTGCATCTACAGGTGAAACCATTCAAGGAGCACCCGGCAAAGCAGTGATGCCTTCCTCATGAAATCAATAGGAGTTCATTACCATCCAGTGTGGCGACTCAGCCAGAGTTAAAATTTCAAGGAAAATCTTGATGAAAACTGCAATATGCACAATAACTTTTCAAAAAAAAATCTCACTTTTATAAACCCTCATCCATGAGATACTTGTGCTCTGTCTGATGTAGGAAACAAAGATTTTGTCTCTCCTGGGTTGAAGGGAATTCTCAGAATCCTTGAAATCTGAATCCCACACCAATAATTCCTTTAAAATGTCTTTTAAAGACAAGAGTTCATTGCAGTTATTGGTGGCAATAATTCAACAGCCTAAAAAATACCAATTAATTCAACTAGACAATTTAGGGGAAATGATTTGGGTCCTGATATAATTTTATAGGCTTGTTTGATGGATGAGAAATAGAGGCTCAGATAGTCAATTATTTACTGAAGGTTAAAACCGCCCTTACAGAAATGAATTGCCCTGGTGGTGTGATCCATGAACCAAGAGGTTGCTGGTTTGATTCAGTCAGGGCACATGCTCGGCTGTGGGTCCGTCCCTAGCAGGGGGGCATGCATAAGGCAGCTGACCGATGATGTTTTTCTTTCTCTCATTGCTGCTTCTATCTCTCTATCCCTCTCCCTTCCCCTCTCACTAAAATCAATAAAAACATATTTTTACAAAACCACCACCACCTGTGAATTATTTCTAAACAGAAAAGAAAAAAGTACCATAGGATTCCTTGCAGAAGGCAGTCACAGGACTGCTAACTGCCCATTTGTTTCTACGCCCCTGCAGGCTTGTGGCCATCGGGATGGAGTTCATACGGAGGGAAGAGCGAGGGAAGTCACCGTCTGTGATGACTGACTGGATATAAACACGACTGTCTCTGCTAGGGATTCCTGCAACAGACCGCAGTCTTTGGGGGCAGAACAACATACGTGGTCACAAAAGGTCATGACTTTCACTCCTGTTTTGGGCAGGGTGGTACTTACTCTACCTAAGCCAGGTGCAATGTTCATCTCAGAATGGAAATGATAGTGCAACCTTGTTTGAGCATGAACAACGGGGAAAAGGAAAAGGAACTAAAATGCTCGTAATTAGGCTGAAAGCAAATGTCAGCAGCAGGAAATGCAAACAGAAAAGAAGCAGACAATAACCTCCTTCTGTGGCACCAGTTTGCATCTTCCAAGAGGACTGTGTTTTGGAAAAAAGAAAAAAAAATCCCACCTGGGCACAATGCACGAAGGCACTGAGGCAGCATGAGGGGCAGGGAGAACAGGCTTTGTGGGGAGAAGGTGGCTGCCCTTTGGTCAACACTGTGGTCCTGGGAGCGGGCAAGGCCCTGCCCGGGAGGATTAAGGACTGTGAAATGACAGAAGCCACTCCGCCCCCTCTCCCTCCCTCCTTCACCCCACACTGCTCAATGAAAAATTCTTATTAGATGCTGCTCCTTACCCTGGAGAGAGTTAGGACCATCACGGAGATCGGAAGCTGTTTCAATCCCCAGGAGAACCTTAGCATTTCCCGTCTCAAGGATGTGCCACAATGATCAGAAACATAAATATGAGAACAAGGCTTCAGAGGGAGAAATTACCCTGCTCCGTATCACCGTTAGGGGAGCCGGTAAGAGCCTGGGCGGGATTACATAAAGATAACACTTTTATGAAAAATAATTGCATTTTACTTCCAGAGGCCTCACTAGGACATAAAAGCAGTAACAAGATTCATGTGCATGTTTGAGAAACAACTAGGAAGACCGGAGGCCTTATTCACTCAGGCTGCTCATGGGATTACCGTCTCTGGGGGACAGGGACCTCAGGAGTCCTGGAAGCTGTAACGACCGCCACTGCCCAGCCACATCTAAGGAGAAGACCCAGATGCACCTGCCTACCACCTGCACTTGGGTTTGTTAAGAAAAAACAACCCTTCCAATCAGACCTCTAGCAGCCAAGATTGGGGACTTGAGCCCACACAGGAGGGAAGGTATGAGAGAGCAGAAATAGATGTTGCCCTCGGTTCCTGGCACGGAGCTCTTAAACCAGGGGTGGGCAAACTTTTTGACTTGAGGGCCACAATGGGCTCTTAAACTAGGCCGGAGGGCCGGAACAAAAGCAACCTGACCATGCTGGCACTCTCATCTTGGGCTGCTGGTGAAGGAGCTGAGGGGAGAGCAAGAGAACCCTCTGCTCTTTCGGCTCCTCGGGCCGGATAGAACAACCAAACGGGCCGGATATGGGCTGTCAATGAAGGAACACATAGAAATGAAATACACATGTTACCACAAGCTACAGCCAAGAAGGACAGGCAAAGGGCATTGTTCAGGCAGGAGATGGAGCGGCTGGCTGAGGTATTGCATGGTTCTGCATTGCTCAGAACAAAAGGAGATTAACCTCATGTCCAACAATTTTAAAATTTACATTCTTTTAAAGCCATGTGGGCCGTTTATGAAAACCGGCCACATACCAAGCCTCAAATCCAGCCGCGGGATCCCAAGATCAAAGGACAAACCATTTTTACAGATCAATCAACTGACCATCAAGCAGGTAAACTATAAATCACATAAAAATTCAACAGCCAGTTTAGTGTATTTTGTAGGTCTTGTACATCTTTTTTGTACTTCTCTCTGGCGTGGTAACAGAGATTCTAAAACTAGACAAGTGTGGTACAAGAAATGAGAATAATCTACCAATATCACTTAGAAGATATTTACAAAATTCTTAAACAGAATATTATCAACCAAATTTAGCAGCAAGGGAACAGGGAATGCATCTTAATGGAGGTGGGTTAATTCCGGGAACAAACACTGGCTTAATGTTTTAAAAAGTGATTACTATAAATCATCATATTGACACATTAAAGGGAAAAATACCAACTTGTTAGATGCACAACATTCAAAATTCTTCCTTAGCAAACTAGAAATAGAAGGAAATGGGGAGCAGGTGGGTAGGGAAGTCTACAAAAAAGGTCATGCTTAGCGGTAAAATGCTGAAGATCCCCTTCTTAGCAGCAATAAAACATGGGTTCAAGAGGGTCACCCGGGCAATTCCGGTTGGTGAAGTGAGATAAGAGAACCAAATGAAAGGCTTACAATGGAAAGAAAACAAACAAAACTGTAATTATTTGTAGGTGATATAATTATCCGTGTAGAAAACCCAAATAATTGACAGACAAGGAATTAGAATTACTAGGAGAGTTAGAAAATTTATGCATTAAAAAAACTAATATACCAAAGTCAATTGCTTTGCGGGACACCAGGAAACCATCAGCTAGGCAATTCAATTTAAAATATAAAATTTACAAGAGCAATAAGAACAAAAAGTGCCCGTGGATTAGCTAGTAAGTACTGTGTAAGGCCTTTACAGAGAGGAGGGTAAACGACTAGAAGACACCAAGTCCTAAATAGACAAACATAGAACGCACTGGAACAGGAGGAAACCACTGCTCCACCAATGGAGCCATGGAGTCAGCAAAAGGCCAATCAAATCTGAGAAGGATTTTCCTGGAACTGATTCTCAAACACACAGGGAAGAGCAGAGGACAGGACCAGCCAAATCCACATGAGAACATGGCAGATGGCTGCCAAAACCACACAGAGAACATAGCAGAACACGACAGGCTCTCATCCAGTGCACAGGTGAGACACCTGCACCTGTGGTCACATGACGAGCTCTACCGAGGCCACCTGTGGAGCTGACGGCCCCCCATCCCGGAGGAAGCTGCAGGAGCCGAGTGTTACTCCGAGGCTCTTGTCTCCCTGGGATGCTGGTGAGAGCAGAGCCTGTCTGTCTGGCCCCTGAGGGATGACCATCCTATATGAAGCAGAAGCAGAAGCAGAAACAGCTTCCGGGTTTTAAGCCACTGAGACTTAGATGCAAAGACAAACCATCCCATCCTGACGACATGGCGTTTGCCCTACAAATTTCAAAAGTTATTACAAACCTACAATGATTGGGAGGGATCAGAATAGAGAGTTCCACCCTGGCTGGGGTGGCGCAGTGGTTGGAGTGTCAGCCCATAGGTTCAATTCCTGGTCAAGGACACATATGCACCTGGTTCGCATGTTTGATCCCCAGCCCCAGTTGGGGTGAATGGGGGAGATAACCAATCAATGTGTGTGTGTCTCTCTCCTTCTCCCCCACTCACCTTCCCTTCCACTCTCTAGAAATCAATGAAAAAAATATCCTCAGGTAAGGATCAACAAAAAAAACCAAAAAAACAAGAAGAGAGAGAACCAAGAAAAAGGCCCATTCTCACATGGGCGTGAGATACGGCAGATCAGTATAGATCAAGCATGTCAAACTCGCAGCAACCAGTGGGGTGGGCCGTGTGCCTGATGCCCGTACCCCGCTCTGTGCAGAGGTGCTCGGCTTCCTCTCTCTGGGCCAGCAGCAGGAGAGAGCAGTGGCCCCGCTCCCTGCACTGCATTTCCCAGGCCGTCGGCACCAGCTCCATCGGCTCCCGCCTGGCACCACCCCTCGGGCAGACTGACAGCCTCCCAATCACTGAGCAAACCTTCGACATGGGAATGAGGCTCAGGGCACAGTGGAGCATGGATTCAGTCAATTCTGTGTGTTTGTTTTAAAGAAAAAGCAGCCACTTGTCAATTCTGTCAACATGTCCACTGGCCCCCCAGCCAAAAGCTCTCCTGGGAATGAGCAGAGTGGGCGCGCTGGGAGCCCCAGAAAGGAGGGGCGCTCTGGAGACGTTCTGGGGCTCCTAGATGCCAACGCCAATGGAACGAGATGGAAACTGAAAACCCTGCACCCCAGCCGGAGACCCACTTCCCCCGGAAGAGGGGGATGGGTCGCCCTGATCTCGGCCTCAGCGTTGCACTCGTTAGAGCAAGAAGCTGCAGTTCCGTGAAAGACCGTCCAGCAGAGGCAGCCAAGGGCCTGAGTCTAGAGAAAGATTTGATTCCCTAGCACCGTGGTTGGCAAACTGTGGCTCTTGAGCCATATGCAGCTCTTTGGCCCCTTGAGTTTTTAGCAAAGGCCGCTTAGGAGTCCCTAATTAAGTTAATAACAATGTACCTACCTATATAGCTTGAATTTCTGGCTCTCAAAAGAAATTTCAATCGTTGTACTGTTGATATTTGGCTCTGTTGACTAATGAGTTTGCCGACCACTGGCCTAACACAATGCAAGGTTTTGTCCAAGATGAAGAACCTGACCTGCCAGCATCTAGAAAAATAGGTGAACCTCACAAGACACACACATCCTTGAAAAGCAATGACCATCATATCCACCTGGGGCTAGAAGGTTAAGAATTCTACCTTAAAGGTGTTCTTCCGACAACATGTATTCAGTTCCTGCTACACAGCTGGCCAGGTAGGAAGCTCAGCTCGAACAACGAGAGGCTTGGTTCTTGGCCTTAGCTAAGGAAGCAGAAACAGAAGTGATTACAAACTGTGGAAAGTGTCAGGAAAGGAACAAACAGGCTCTCGGAGGAGAGAGAGCTGAGGGGACCGGGAGGCACTGCTGTGTATAAGCTCAAGAGATGAACACGGGAAGGAGTGGGAGAGTCACAGAGCGTGGAGAGAGTGTCCCGGCAGGAAACAGCACTGCAGGCCATGGAGGACAGTCAACGCAACCAGGAGCTGTCGGAAGCCAGCATCCTGACCCTGGAAAAGTGCTGGCCGTATGGCCTGGCCGCTGTGGCTCAATGGTCGAGCGTCGCCCTATGAACCAGTAGGTCATAGTTCAATTCCCTGTCAGGGCACAAGCCCGGGTTGAGGGCTCGATCCCCAGTAAGGGGCATGCAGGAGGCAGCCAATCAATGGTTCTCTCATCACTAATGTCTCTCTCTCCCTCTTCCTTCCTCTCTGGAGTAAATAAAAACATACTGAGCAGTGGAGGAAGGGAAAAGCTGCGTCTCCTGCTGGAGACTGAGCTGGAATGCCGACCTCCTGCCCCTGGATGGGACCTCACCGTTAGCACCTGGCGAGTAAGTTCTTGAGCCGAGCCTTGAACCCAACCTGGAACTTACCCCCAGCTCTTTGCCCCTCAAACCCCCTCTGTCTGCAGATGGCAGATTGAGGGATGTCTCAGCCTCCATAATTACATGAATTATGTATTGAAATTCCTCACAGTGAATCTCATTATAGCTACACCATCGGTTCCGCTTCTCAGGAGAACCCTGACTCGCATGAAGAGAAAACTCAACTCGCTCCAGCCTGGCTGGGGATCCCCCGACTAGAATTCCTGGTGAATTATTCAAGAAGCTGCTCGACTGTGTTAATGTAAAAATCCACTGAAACCTGTAAAGAATTTTTGTGAGTTTATTTGAGCCAAACTGTAGACATATGCCGGGAAGGAGAACCTCAAGGAATTGAGATAATGCTCCAGAGAATGGCAGGTTACATCTGTACTCATACATTGCCATCAAAGGAGGGACATAGGTGGGTTACATGAAATCCATTGGTGAGAGATTAGAGAGGTGGGAGAAAGCAAAGTGGGGAAACCACTGGGATTGGATAACAAATAAAATGGACACATACTTAGAGGGGTGCAGGAACAATTAACATGATAATGAAGGAATTGGTGGTATCTGTCCTGGCGCTCACCACATCTGGTTATGCCTTGAGGGGTCCAGAAAAAGGGAGGTTACCAGTCACCCAGACATTTCAAGGGTGTTATCTTAGATGCAAAAAGATAGAATCAGTTAAGGTAAAGATTGACCTTGTCAGGGAAGATATCTGCCTACGAGGTGACTACCCTCCATCACTGCTTTTAGTTAAAGGTTCATGTCAGACCATCCTCTGTCGTGACTTTAGCTCTGAGTTTGCAAGACGGCCATGCAGGCCTCCCCTGAGCCCTCAGGTCAGCATGTGGCCCCTTCCGTCCACAGCTGCTCGGAGCGACGCTCAGACGGTCTCGAGGCCTGAAACATGGAGGTGTCACGAGGCATCGGGGCCTCCATGCGAGAGGACGGAAGAGGAAGACGGCACGTGTGCACCTGGGCGTCGGGGAGGTCACCCAGGTCCAAGTTTCATCCCTGGGAAGGCTTTAAATGCAAAGCTGAAGCACAGCCAAGCCTTCGTCCAGAGGCCTTCATGCTGCGCTGCCTCGACCCGCCTCCCCCGGGACAGAGTGAGGAAACGGGGTGAGGTTCCAGGGGCCCTCAGGCCCGGCTCTCCACCTGGGGCCCTGGGCCCACCGCCTCCGCCTCAGGGTCCACAGGCAAGACCGTGCTGGGGGGCGGTGGGAGCTGCCAGGTGTTGGTGCTGCAGATGCTGAGTGTCCCGGAACTGGCTGCTGGGACCTGGGACGTCCCTCCTCCAGCTGGGGCAGAGCCAGGGCCAGGGCTGTGGGTCCCGCTGGTCTTCCTTTCTCCCCAACGTGGCCCAGCCCTGCCACCCACACCCCGACCTGGCTGGGGAGGGAGCGGTGTCCTGTCCTCTGGCCGCCTTCGCCTCCTAACAAAGCTGGTCCAATACCACTGAGGTGACTGCACTTCCCAAGCAGCTGCCAGCGGACGGACGGAGCGGAGGCCCAGGCCCGGGAGGTGCAGGAGCGGACCTGGAGGGAGGCAGCGGCTGGGGACCGCGATGGCAATTGCTCAGGGATGCTTCTGAGTTTTATGCGAAAGGAAAAGAAGGATACATGTTTCTAAGGACGCCCACACCAGCTACAGGTCAGAGAAAACACAGAGGTCATATGTGCCCACGGCTGGCCAGCTGAGGCCGGGCACCACTCAGGGCTTGGACACTTTCCAGAGGAGGGTTTTGTGATCACTGTTGGTTCATGATTGATCGATCGATTGATTGATGGACTGATTTCTCTCCTCCCTTTCACCCATTTATCAATCCATGAATCTATCCATATCCTCAAATATGTCTATTACAGAGGACATGTGGTGATTTGAATTTTCATCTTTAGAATACTGGTAATATCTTGAGTGATCTTTGAGCCCAAATTGGAAGTCTGAGCTAAGAGCCAAGGGTCTGAAACAGCTGTGAGGAACCCACACTATGTCACCCAAGGGGGCGAGAAGGGGTCAGGGGTCGACGCTCAGCCGCGGAGCCGTGCCAGCCGGTGTGATCATCTTGTTTTTGTTGTATCCCCAGCGCCTGGCACCGCGCCCAACACGAGCCCTCCAGCGAACATGACAGCAAACTCGCAGAACAGCCGGAACCTCGTCTTTGGCGATAAACAGCAACACGGATAACGATGTCCATTTAACATCAAGTACCTGACACATGCGAGTGAATCAAACAAGACAACACACCAAACGCTCAGGAACATCGGGCGCTGCAAACGCCAGGATCAGCATCACTTATCCCAACCCTCACCCACGGAACTGGGCATCGTCTCCCCACTGACCACAGGGAGGTCATCGCAGAGCTGATGCCAGGCAGAGCGGGCACTGCCATCCTTCCGAGTCCCGCTCTCTCCACCACACTTCCCTGCACCCCCCTCTCCACCACCTCCCTGCACCCCTCTCTCTCTACCGCAGCTGCCTGCACCCCTCTCTTCACACCTCCTTGCACCCCTCTCTCCACCACAGCTGCCTGCACCCCTCTCTCCACACCTCCTTGCACCCCTCTCTCCACCACACCTCCCTGTACCCCATTCACACTATTCAGTCTTGGCCTTAAGGCTGGTACCAGCTGGAACATCTATAATAGATTACACATTGTGTGTAGGCATACATGTATACATATGTGTGCTACATGGTGATACAGTCACACGCACAGCACGGCCCTGAGGGAATAAACTGGAGCGAACCCGGAGCTAAAGGCAGCAGCCCAGTGAGCAGGCCCAGCGCCCGGGTTACAGTACGTGGGTGAAGGTCGCGTGTGGCACCTGCTGGGCGGCAGCAGCACCAATGTTCCTGAGCCCTGGAGCCTTGGCCACGCTAATCCTGAAGCTGAAGGTCCGTTTGTCAGCCAGCACCCCACGGCGAGGAGTCGAACCCGCCCAGCACTCACACCCTCACTGTCCCCCACCTGACCCTGCAGGGCGACCGGGCCGCAGGGAGCCCGTGTCCTCGGCACTTACAGGAGGAGTGGATGCTGGGGAAGCTCTTGCGGCCCTCGGACACCAGCTCGGGGTCCCCCGTGCAGTGCATCTCCGCGTTCATCACCCCATCTGGAAAGCAGCGGTGAAAGAAATCGGGGCGCGGTCTACAAGAGACACCATGGACACGTTCCATGTAAACGCTGCCGTCAAGAGCCCGAGCTGACCCCGCCAGCCCTCCGGCCCCACCCAGCCCCTCGGCCACACCCAACTCCTCCACCTACACCCCAACACCTCTGGCCACACCCAGCTCCTCCGGCCATACCCCAGCTCTGCCCAGGGCCCCAAACACGGTAGACAGACAGACAGACAGACAGACAGTCGGGGTAGAGCTTAGGCCTCAGGTCAGAGAAACCCGAGCTGAACTCCTGCTCTGTTGCTTCCGAGTGTCCTGACCTTGGGAAGGTCAAGTGCCCCCTGAGCCTGTTTCCACTTCTGTCAAGGGGAGGCCACTACCTACAAGGTGAGGCCTGAGGGGCACGGGGCTCCGGAGGAACCTCTCTTGGCGCTGTGATGTCAGCACCGCACCGGCCCAGGGTCCTGCATTGAGGCTGCGTCGGGATCCAAGCCTCAGGGGGGCTCCTGTCCCTTCACTGGGCCTCTAGGTGGCCAGCTGCCCTCCTCAGACAGCAGAGCTCAGCCACCCCCCGTGGACCCGGAAGGTCCCGATCTGTGAGTGAGTGCCCAGCCATGCAGGGCGGTGGGAGAGCGCCCCCCGCAGGGGAGGGCCTGGGCCTCCGGCCGCAGCCTCGCCAGCTCAGCCCGGGCCCAGATGGTGCTGAGTGGGCAGCTGTGCGGGTCCCAGGATCGCTGACAACCTGCGGCCGCCCCTGGGGCGTCTCACTTTACAAGTGCAGACGCAGCTTCTGAGGGTACCCCCTCCAGGTCACACAGAGCCAGCTCTGACCCCCCCCCCCAATGGGTTCCTTCACCCACACATCTCACCCTGCCGTTCTGCCTCCTTCCCGTGAGGGTTCTCTCCCAGGCGTGCGATGGCCGGTGGCCGATGGCCAACCATCCCTCGTGGAGTAAACCCAGGAACACCCGGCGGGCACGGCTGCCCTGGGGCACCGCTCACACACACTGGCTCACAGACACCCTCAGGTCTAGGAGGTAGGTCCCAGTAATCATCAATACCATGCCAATAATCAATTTTAGTCATCTATCAGAGTGTTCCCCTATTGAGCCACACCCTCCGAGCAGGCCGGCCTGAGAACCAGCATTGCAGCAGGGCCCCTGGCAGCTCCAAGCACGGGCCACTCGTGGGTGCGGCAGCCCAGGCCCTGGACCTCCTGCCCAGCCGGTGTCCCGCCCCGCTCCTCGGAGCCCAGCCTGGACCTGCCCCGGCCGGTGGTCAGTGAAGGCCGAGGCTCAAAGGGGTGGAGGGGGAGAGCGCCTGCCCGGGGCCAACACCTGGTCAGGGCCCAGGCAGGTCTCGAGTTCAGGCCTTGTGGCTGCTCTCCTCTACGGAGACCGGCCTCCCAGGCAGGCGGGGAAGAAGGCGAGACACGGAGAACAGAAATCACTTCCCAGGAGGGTAAGAGCATCTCCATGCCGATCCACCCTTCTCATCCCCGAGAGAACAGTAAAGGGTGGCCTGACTGATTCTGGAGGCGAAGCCGATGAGCGAGTGGGTGTTGGGAGGCCTTGGGAGCACAGGACGGACTGGAAACACTTGCCCCGGCCCCGACTCACTAGGAAGTGGAGTCGGTGGATCCCTCTTTACTCCTGACCCCCACTCCGCCCCCCTCCCCGCTTCCTGAGATGAGGGCTGGGGATTCAACGTGAAGAGAAGGAAAGACCTGTGCTGAGGACACAGCCCCAGGACAGCATCGGAGGGGAACCAGCCGAGCCGGCATCTGCCTCCTGCTGTGCCCTCCCTGCGGCCCAGGCGCCTGCACACGTGACCCTGAGCGCCTTGGTCCCAGCCGTTACCCTGGGGAACTAACTCACCTGCCCACGATCAGCTTAATGGTGTTTGTGCAGACGCCGTTCAGAGCGAGAGCCAAGGACACGGCTGCAAGACAGAATCACAGACAGAAAAGTGACCGGCTGGTCTCAAAAGTCAAAATCACCATCACATCACAAAGCACTACTTCCTTTACGGCTGCAGCTTTAACCACAGGGATGGTTGGGTGGCGAGCAAATGTGATTAGGACAGGATTTTGGAGAGCGACTCATAAAATCCCGAGTCCTGAGCCGTGAGATTTATCTCCTCCTTGACTAAATGCTCAGTATCACCGAAGAGCCATCCGTCCTGTGCAGATTTAAGGCTGCATGAGCTTCTCATTTCCTTCTGCAACCTTCTCAGACACAGTTCTCATGATTAAGTCCTTCTGCAAACGAGGACACTCCCACTTGGCAAGTATCCTTTTTATTTTATTGAACTCCGGGGTGACGGTGGTTAATACCGTCACACAGGTTTCGGGCATGGACTGCTGGGTCATGTGGTGGCTCTAGTCACCGCTGTCCTGAGGGGCTCCGTGTTGCTTGCAGATGCCTGCACAGTCTCCCCTCCCACCAGCAGTGGACGGACGGGGGCTCCCTCTTCTCCAGTCTTGCTAGTTGATAACAGCCCTTCTAACAGGCGTGAGGTGGTGCTCACTGTAGTTTTGATGTACATTCCCCTCATTGCTAGCGAGGTTGAACATCTCATATATTGATGGGCTATTTGTATGTCTTCTTGGAAGAAGTGTCTGTTCAGATCCTATGGCCATTTTTTTTTTACTAGTAAATCCTTACTTTGAAAGGATTACATGTTTTCTTTACTCCCCATTGACCTAGCCTGCTCCCAGCAGAGAGAATGGGAGCAACCAGTTCCAATGAACACCTTTGTCAGAGGAAGATTTACCAACAGAGTGTGAGGTGGGGGAATTGCCTATCTCGGGGGGGGGGAGGAGGGAGGGGCCACGGGCGGCTCAGCTGTGTGGTCCTACCTCTTAGACACACTCCTGGGGCAGCTGGGGGGGGGGGTGGCGGTGCAGGAATGGAAACTGAGAGCGAGAAACTCAGTGAAACCCTCTAATTGTATCCCTCGTACACAGACCCTCCTTCCTAAACGCTGGCCTCTGCCCTCTCGCGAGCTCGGGGCCTGCTGGAGGGTCTCCTGGGCAGAGAAGGGAATCCTGGTTTGTCTTCACGCCGCTTCTCCCAGAGCCATGACAACGCACAGGCTGTGAGGACACCAGGACGTGACTGGTCCCCCCGACACCGTGGTCCGAGGGCGCACTGCTGTTCTCCAGCCGGTCCGACTCCCCACCTGGTCCTGGCCCGGCCTCTGGCACAGAGTCTCTGGGAGGAAGCGTCTCCAGCTGAGCTGCCAGTGCCTCTGGGAACTTTAAGGGAGGTGTCAGTCCAGAACCCCACACCCCTGGCCTCTGCACCACTGGCTCGCCGCCGCACAGAGCGGGTCTTTAAAAGACCAAGTAGCCGAGCTGGAAAGCGTGTGCATGTCACGCACCGCCCACAGCTGGCAGCCTCACTCCTGACCCGAAAGCCGAGGAAGAAAGGAGGGGGATCTGGGGCGACAGTATCGAGGGCGGACGGCATCTCCTCATGAGAGCAATGGTGAGCTACTGCTGCCAGAACACAGCCAGACTCCTCGTTCTGGAAGCAACCGGAGTTATTTCCATCTAACAGCACCCCAGGGCATCGGCATGGCCTCTCACGGCAGACACCAGAGAGAGGGCAGCCAAGTGCAGATGCAGGAAAGGCCGAGAGCAGGAAATGAGGGGCATGATCCGGAGCTTCCTGACGGACAGCAGCCGGGGGTCTGGTGTGAGGGCTGGTCTGCAGCACCCACGGCTCTGCGGCTCAGAGGCCAGCACACCAGCCAGGCTGTCTGCTGAGAAAATGCAAAGCCACATGGTGTGAGCTGGCCGGCAAGAAGCCCGAACAGAGGGTACCTGCTTACCAGCGCGAGGCCCTGGGTCACTTTCGTTGCTGCTGAGGGGTTAGCGCTTTTCCATGATGGGCTCTTGTCCCACAGACGGGTTCTCTGAGCCTGCAGCTGCGTGAGCCAAGCCTCGCTCCTCTGGTCCAGCAGCGATGCACAGAGGTGGCCACTGGGCCCACAGAGAAGCGAGTGCCTGGCGTCTGTGGAAGACGCCTGAGGAGAGGGGCCTGGGCACTGAGCCCCTCATGGGAAGCCCCGAGTTACAGACACTGAAAAGGCTGCACCTAGTCTCTGCCCGTGCTTTTTAAATTATATGTGTATGTGTGTGCATGTGTGTGAGTGCATGTGTGTGTGTGTGTGTGTATAATTTATTTCAGAGAGGAAGGGAGGGTTAAGGAGGGGGAGAAATATCCATGATGAGAGAGAATCACGGATCGGCTGCCTCCTGCACACCCCCTGCTGGGGATGGAGCCCCTCACCCAGGCCTGTGCCCTGACCGGGAATGAACTTTGATCTCCTGGTTCCTAGGTCGACGCTCAACCACGAAGCCACGCCGGCCAGGCCGGTCTTGCTTTTTAAAGCTCGTCCCTCCTCCCCGTTTCTCAGGCTTCCTAAAAGAAGTTTTTTGGAAACACGAGGCTCTCCGCCGTTTCCCCAGGGCAGGCTCCATCTGTCTAGGCAAACAGGATGCCGACACCTCCCCCTTCTCTGTTAGCGTGAGGAGGCGGGTACGGGGTGCAATTCGAAACGCCGCCTCAGGAAGACTTACCAAAGAGTGAGGAAGCCTGGGGAAAGCCACGGCAAGCTCCTTGCTGTCGTCGCCACAGCCAGGCCTCAAGAGCCACCGGCAAACCACCCGAGGCCCTTCCCCAGTCCCAGGTCTTAGGGTCTCATAGCAGAGGGGAGGTGAAGAAACCATGAGGGCAAGGGGTGGGAGTGCAGACAGGTCAGCCACTGTGAAAGACAGCATGGAGTGTCCTTAAAATTAAACATGGAGCCGAAACCGGTTTGGCTCAGTGGTAGAGCGTCGGTCTGCGGACTGAAAGGTTCCGGGTTCGATTCCGGTCAAGGGCATGTACATTGGTTGCGGGCACATCCCCGGTGGAGGGGTGTGCAAGAGGCAGCTGGTCGATGTTTCTCTCTCATCGACGTTTCTAGCTCTCTATCTCTCTCCCTTTCTCTCTGTAAAATATCAATAAAATATATTTAAAAAACAAAAACAAAAACTAAACATGGAACTGCCCTCTGGCCCGGCGAGCCCACTTTTGGGAATGCATCCCAGGTGTCTGAAACACCATCAGAAAGAACGTGTACAGCCCTGTGCTCCTGGCAGCACCACTGACAAGAGCGGAGAGCTGGACGCAGCCCATCGCAGACGAGTGGATGAAACGCCGTGGGCCTGTGCACCGTGGAACACTACGCAGCCGTAAAAAAGGAGGACCTCTTCCCCCTGAGACAGCGGGGGGCTGAGAGGATGATGCTGAGGGAAATGGGCCAGTCAGAGAAAGACCAGTATCGCATGACCTCACTACATGTGGGAAGAATATAAACTGATGAACAGAAACAGATCCAGAGACAGGGAAGCATGAAACAGGAAGGAGGTGGGTGGGGGCATGGGAAGAGATTAACCAAAGAACTCTTCCCCGTGGGTTATGCGTACATGCATAATCCACGGGCACAAACAACAGTGTGGCGAAGGCCTGGGAGAGTGGGGAAGGAAGGGGTTACTGGGGAGGAAAGGGAGACTCTGTAATACTTTCAAGAACAAAGATAATTTTTAAAGTGATTTCCAGGTCAGTTGAGAAGGCCCCGTACAGTTCATGCTGGGACCACAGTGATATCCGTCCTAACCCAGCCCGGCCGCTCGGGCCACGGGTGGGAGGGCTCTGGTGCCCCGGCTGGAAAAGCTGACCTTCCACCACCAGCCTCGGACACTGGGCGACGTAACCACCAAACCCAAAGCCGCAGATGAGCAGCTGGTCGTCGCCTGGCCTGTAGTGGGAGGGGGAGGCATCCACAGGCTGACCGGAGATGATGACCTCCATGGCCAGGCCCGAGAAAGGATGGAGCCATACTCTGGGAGTGTGGACACGGTCCATTTCTGAGCTGCCTGTGACGTGGGCCTATTCGCCACAATCGTGAGAGGACCGGCAGTGGTGACAAAGCATCAGGTTCACTTTCTTTCACCACCAAGAGCTGCCCTGCCGTCTCTGAGGGAGGCGGACGCTACTGTTCAGCACAACGGACAGCGGCCATGGGCTACAGGGAAGGCAGTGCTGCTCCCACCTGTGCCCTGAACCTTGCAGGCTTACAACGCCTTGTCTTGCTTCTCCCAAGCTTGGTTTGACCCAGAGAAAAGTTAGCTGGGAGCACCTGAGGTTTTCTTAAACCCAATCATCTAATTCAGTCCTGCCCCACCCCTAAAACCAGAACCGTGGATAATACTCTACCTAGGAAGGCTTCCTTAATTTCAGTCTTGTCTGTTCGCCGGATAATTTTCACCACACAGATCACAGCCAGGGGCGTGAGGAAAGAAATGGCCTGGAAGAGAGAACAGACAGACCCCATGAGGCCAGCGCTGGGCCATCGGAGGCTGATGGGTCATCAGGGTCAGAGATGGTCCCTGCTCCCCCAACCCCCCGCCCCCGTGAAAGCCATACACACCCCGGTTCCTTTGTTCTAAGGTTCACAGATTGGACTTAGAGCCAAATGGAAGAAGTCTCATTTAATACTCAAGTGTTAGGTAGTGATCTCTTATAAATACCCTAGTTTTTAATTTCTCTGAAATTGATGAAAATCCAGCTTATTTTCCAGCAGAAAAGCAATGATTAAAATGCCATGGAAATAAGACTTGAATGCTCACTGCGCTCTGAGCAGTTGAAGGGGTTTGCAGACACAAAGATCCTCCCCGTCATCGCTAACAACAAGAGTTCCTCCATAAAACCAGAGGATCTCTTTCAAAATGCAACCATGTTTCTCCCGTGCTCTGGGAGAGCTTTGGGACCCGGGCTGCCGGCTCCAGAGTCAGGAGAGCTGGCAAAGAGAAGTGACTTTCTTCTCTCATCGCTGGGTACCTGGAGGGCTCCTCTCTCCCACAGCGAGGCCCAGCACCAGCCAGGAACTCTGAACCGGGTCCCAGGCAGTACCAGGGCTGGCGTCACACCGGGCGCCTGGTCGGTGGCAGGCAGCTGACCAGCTGAAACCCGTGGCGAAGACCTCAGCTTCACTTTGCAGCAGGCGAGCTTCGGTTTGCAGCTGATTTTAGTGTGAATATCGGGGACAGCCAAGTGCAGCTCGGCCAGCAGGCCCCTCCTCCCAGAGCCCGCCATCACTCCTCGCGTGAGCCAGTGGCACCCGCTGAGATTTGGTTTTGGACTTGAACCTGATGGACTGCTCGCCGTCTTTCTCTCAGGGGGCCCGTCTGCAGGGGGTTAGGAAAGCTGGAGGGGAAACTCACTGGGTTTGCACTTGGGAGAAAGGCCGAGCCAGCGGGAGACCGGTACTTACAAACATGAGGCGGGTGGGGATGTTGTCCGACTGCACCAGCGGGTTTTTGTACAGCCAGATCTCCTCCGGCTGGATGACTCTCTGGAATGGGTCCAGAAACTCCGTGAAACTGAAACAGCAAAGAGAGAGGCATGAGGGCTGAGCGCTCAGCTGCTGTCTTAGTTCTGGGAAGGCTGAGGCCTCCGCACCCCCTGGGAGCACCAGCCTCCCCCCACATCCTCAGGAAGAACCAGCCCTCCCCCCTCACCCCCAGGGAGGGAGAAGGCGGAGACGGGGCGGGGGGTAGCGATTAGTTGCCTCCCAAATGCACCGTGATCCTTGAGCCTGCACTGCAATCCATGTTTGTGCCCTTGACTGGGAATCAAACCATAACCTGAGTTACAGGCCGACTCTAACCACTGAGCACACTGCCTGGGGCTATCATTCGTCTTCAACTCCTCCCTTTCCAGTTGGAAGACCCTCTCCACAATCAGCCAGAGGTTAACGGGAGGCCCCCAAGCAAGCAGTCTGCTCATGGTCAGATGGTGCCTATGTTTTCAATCTCTGTTCAAGGAGCGGGGTCACCTCCCCACCAGTCACCCGGAGCGAGGTCACCCCCTTACCCCCTACCCCCGCACCCTCGTGCTCCTCCGAGTCCCAGGATGGTGCACACCTGGGCGTGGTCTGGCGCAACCTCCACAGGTCCATCACCTGTTCCCCACAGAATAGGTCTGCACACCTGTCACCACCTGGTGGCGAGATGTGGGGCCCAGAGCCCTCGCCCACAGTCTGAATGGAGAGGCCATCAGCCAGGTGCCCCTGAGCATCTGCTCTGTGCCAGTCGCGGTGTCGCTGCTCAGGGCAAAGGACTGACCGGCAGGCAGTCAGACTTGCAGGAGCCCCGGGTCTGGAGCAGATGGACAGACAATGGCCGTGTTGGAGGGGCACGTCCAGGGGGAGAGGCTGTCTGGGCGCTCAGTGGAGCGTGACGGGCTCCATGCTGCAGACGTGGAGGAGCTTCTCAGGAAAAGTCAGAACCTGGCTGGGCCCAGAGGCCAGAGCGAGATCCGTCAGGGCGGGGCGGGGGCGGGGGCGGGGGCGGTAGATTCCAGAAGCAGGGCTCCGGGAAGGACTCACTGAGGCAGTTCACATCCTTAGATCTGCAGCTCCCACTGCAGTTGGTGACACGAGTTACATTACAGTCACCACCCGGGAGCCCCCGGCCTTGCTCGGCACCACCTGCCTTCAGGCTGGGCCTCCCCCCCCCCCCGACACACACACACACACACACACACACACACACACACACACTTGCTGCCAGCCACTGCGCGGCCCGGCAGGACCCACAGGTAATCCTGTTAGGCCCCCTTGTAGTTCAGCCCCATCATTCCTGCCAAGATTTTTATGAACCTTGATTCTATTATCCTACGTATTAGCCTTCCATCCTGGTCCTGTGTCATTCGCAAATTCGATAAGCTGCTTTCTATGTCCTTATCCAAGTTGCTGATAAAAACCTTGCACCGGAGGTCAGAGGCCTGAGGCCCGGCCCAGACAGCACCCTGCCCTCCGCTGCGCCCAGAGCACAGCCAATGCCTGCTCTCTGGATGCTCGGCTCGTTCACCCTCCAGCTACTTCAGCAGCCAGAGGACTTCCTCCCCTGTCCCCCAGGGGCAAAGACTCAGTAACATCTCACCCACCCAAATCACACCTGCCAGCCAGCACCCAAACAACCTTCCCTCAGAACCAGCCAGCACCCAAACAGCCTTCCCTCAGAACCACCAGCACCCAAACAGCCCCTGGGGGTGCAGAACTCGAGCCTAAGACAGGAGCCCACAACTCCCGTGTCACCCACAATCATGTTACACGTGACCACCTTCCTTTCTTCCCTTGAAGGCCGCTTAGCAGCTTCACGTCAGAAGCAGGAGCATAACTTGGTTTAAGTAAGTAAAAGGTCTGTAGCCTTTCAAGAAGACAAACCACAATAATTAAATTCCCACTAATGCGCCTGGCTGGTTTGGCTCAGCGCATAGAGCGTCGGCCGTGGATCAAAGGTCCCAGGTTCGATCGCGTAAGGGCGCGCACTCGGTTAAAGGCTCCTCCCTGGCCTGGGCCCCGGTCAAGGCAACTGCAGGAAGCAACCCATTGATGTGTGTCTCTCACATCAGTGTTTCTCTCTGTCTCTCCCTCTTCCACTCTTCCTAAAAATAAATGAAAAGGTATCCTCAGGTGAGGATTACAATAAAGAAATTTTTAAAAAATTCCTACTACTGCATGGGTATACCAATCGCTGGGAGGAAGGGACTGCCGATAATTCTCTAACATGACCGTGTGTTCTCACCAGCAATGTCCTCACACACCGTGCCCTCTGGGCCCCAAAGACCTTAGGACGCCCCCTCAGGGTCTGCAGCGTGTCCTCGGCCCATCTCTTCCAGGATGTGGGCCACAGCTGCCAGCTCCCACGGCTCAGGTGTCGTCCTGAGTCTGACTTCCCAACCAGCGACCGCTCTTCCCTCCCGCGTGGCTCCGGCTGCACACGAGCTTTTCTGGAGACCAGGCCGTGCAGGGCCTCGCTTCCGGGATGCGGTCACTTCCGCGCAGTCTGCGGGCTGGTGCTGGACGCTCCAGCTCAGAGGCTGACAGTGTGGGGCCGGCCCGACTGCCTGTCTAAATCCAGGCAATGGCCCGGCTGGTGGAGCAGGTTCAGGCGGGTTACGTAACCTCCCGGCCTAAAGTGGACAGAATCTAGAGCGTCCACTTCGAGCGAGACGGCGTACCTTTGGCACATAGCAGGACCTGGGCTGACCAGCGCTGGCTGCTGCTTTTGGTAAAGCAGCACAGTGAGGCACTGAGAGCCAGATGGGCAGTGGGAGCACGGAGGTTGAGATCTCAGCCTGTGACGAGGCAGCTCCTTCACCCGCCTGTGCCTCCATCTCCCCACCCGCAAACAGCGATCAGCATACCCGTCTGAAGGCTCCCCACAGCGTGTGACCCTCCTCCTCGGGGCCTGGCACATGGTGAGCCCGCATGCAGTCCCTACCGGAGTAAAGCTGGAAGGAGTGGGCACTGGTCTCAGAGCAGTTGACCACCGCCACGTCTCCTTGCTGTCTTGCTCGCGCAGGCGAGGGCTTCAGCATCTGCAGAGACGCTCCCAGAACCTCCCCTGGATGACAGAGGGCATCCTGGATGACGGAGGGCATCCTGTGCCCTGCTCCTGCTCTGCCCACATCCGTAAGAGAGGGCCAAGGGGCCTCTCAACCCAGAGCTTCTCGGTGCCCAACGCAGCCTCCACGCCCCCGTCACACGGACTTTTCCTAAACTCCTCGTCCCTCTACCAGTGCATTTCCTGTTTGGTCACCCTGCCTGTGCCGGCTCTGATTTGCATTACTCACCCCTCAATTTCTTCCCAGTGAAGTTCTCAGGCTGAACTGTCCCAAGGGCACAGAGCGCCCTTTGGGGGTCTCAGGGCAGCTCTGGGGGCTGGGAGCACCTTGGAATCCTGTCACCAGCACCTGCCTGCACACTGAGCTGGGTGAGCTGGGGACACTGCCATCCCACCATCGTGGTCCCAGATGCACTTCATTCCTGCAGACACAGACGCCACAGGACCACCTGGCATCGAGGGATGGGCTCCCTGGCCTCGTACAGAAAAACTGTGGTCAGAGAACAGGTGCGTCCACAGGTGGTTTCCCCAGAGGCACCAGTCTGCAATGCAAGGTTTCCCTCCCACCATCTTCTTCTCTTGTCCGGGGCAATAAACAGGGCAGAAATACCAAGCAGAACCAGGTGAATTAGATGAGCTATGGTGACCCAGCAGCTTAGCTCATCTAACTCACCTGCCCAAAGGGACTGTCCACTCCTGCCCAGTGAGGCCCTTCGGCTGAGACCACCGTCTTCATGAGCAAAGCACAGCACCCCCACCTTGCCATCCGACCAGCGCCGGCAAAAGAAGAATAAAACTCCCTGCAGGCCTCTGTCACCTTGCCAGGCCTGTCTGGGAAGACAGAGGGTCATCTGTGGCTGGGAGCCCAGAGCCTGTGCTCCGGAAGCCGCACTCTGCCTACCATTACGGCTCTGAAGTCAGGATTCCCACAGGGAGGCTCCCGCCAACACTAACGCTGGTCTTTGCAGGTGAAGGAGCCACAAGTTGACACAGAGATTTGATATGAAAACCAGGAAATCGGCCCAAAGTGCCATCCACGCCCGGGTGTCTCCCTTTGGGTGAGAGCAGATCCCCCATTAAATCGTTAATACCAAGGGGGAGGGGGGAGGAGGTTGGAGAGAAGAATGTAAACTGGATTGCTTTTACACATCAAGGGCTCAAGAACCACATTCACAGTAATCATCAAATGTTCAAATCCATGGCACAGACCTTGATGTATTTGTAAACATCTCCTAAATGTGTGAGGAAATATGAAGGAAACCTGAAAACAATACAAATGTGATTGGCCTCTTTATTTTTTTTTAATCCTTATCCAAGGATATTGTTCCACTGACTGTGAGGGTGGAAGGGGGGAGGGAGAGAGAAACATCGATGTATCAGACACAGCAATTGGTTGCCTCCCTCCTGCTCTCCAACCTGGGCTGGGGATCAGGTTGAGCCTGAAGGGAATTCGGGACCCTTCAGTCCCCGGCCCAACGCTCTACCCACTGAGCGGGACCAGCCCGGGGTGGCCCTCTCCCACCGTGAGGTTCTCAGCAGCAGGCAGACCAGGCTGCTTGGGCGCCCTCCTCACTGCCCTTCAGCACCACCCAGGCCCCAGCAGGTGCTCAGCTCCACCTGCACCCAGCGCTCATTCTGACACAGAATCTCATGGGGCTTGCCTCTCTGCCCGTTGGAAACTGTCCAGTCACTAGTCTGAATGTTTATTTCAAAGGCAGAAAAGCAGAGTAATTAGAGGGAACCGTGTTGTCCCTTTTCCCAAGATGCACTAAAGTCCTGGGCTCCCGTTCCCCTGAATCGCACGGGTGTTTCCTGAGGCGGAGGGCCTGCCTGCACCTGGGGGTGGAGGAACACTGGTGGCTTTCACCGGGAAGGAACCCGCCAGACAGGGCACTTCTGTCCCGCGTGCCCGCTGCCAGCAGCCCCAGCCTCCCACCTGCCCCGGCCACTGGCCCCGCAGAACCAGGGAGGAGGGCCCGCACCCTGGAGCGGCTCAGCGAGCTTCTCAGCGACACAAACACGCCAAACAGCCAGCAGACCCACCAGGTCCACGCAACTTGGACCTGTGACACGTGTCAGAACCGCGGGGAGAGGGGCCTGCGGCCGATGGAGGGACGAGGCCGGGTGAGCCCTGGTGGCCGGCGATGGGGGGGGGGGGGAGCTGGCAGAGGCGCCAGGGCTCCGCTGCTGGGCCCGAGGCGGTGGGCGGCGGGCGGAGGGCACCCACCTCTGCCAGGCTGGCCTCCTCCTCCCAGATCTGGTCCAGCCCCCCCCCCCATCTCTGCCAGGCTGACCTCCTCCTTCTGCCAGGCTGACCTCCTCCTCCCAGATCTGGTCCCCCCCACCCCCGCCTGCAGCCCAGGAGCTCGGTTCTGTCCCCACACAGGGCTCCCGTGGGCGGCGGGCCCGGGGGCACCCACCTCTGCCAGGCTGACCTCCTCCTCCCAGATCTGGTCCGCCCCCCCCCGTCCCCCCCCCCCCCCCGCCTGCAGCCCAGGAGCTCTGGGTCCACACCCCGGGGCGGCCCCCGCGTCCCGGGCTCCCGCAGCAGCGACGCGGCGCCTCCGGCACCGGAGCGGAGCGGGGCCCCGGCGAGACCCGGGCCGGAGAGGAGCCCGGAGCCCCGGGAGGAGCCGGAGCCGGGCGGCCACGGGCGCCGGACTCGGAGCGGAAACTTCCCGCGGGCGCGCCGCCCCCGGGGTCCCCGAACCCCGAACCCCGGGGTCCCCGAACCCCGAACCCCGAGGGCCCCCGAACCCCGAACCCCGGGAGGACCCGCCGGCGCGGCGGGAGCGGGTCTCGGACCCGCGCAGGGCCCGCGGTCCCCAAAGGCGCACCCTGGGTGGACCTGGGCCGGACCTGGAGTCCGGACCCGCGGGGCGCGGGGCCCCGCAAAGTTGGGGCGCAGCCTCGCTCGGCCCACGGTCCCCGCGCGTCTACTCACACGAAGACCCCGAAGAGCAGGGCTCGGACCCCGATCTCCACAGCCAGCGCCCGCATCGCGCGGCCGGAGCGACCGCGGCCGGTGTCGCGGCGGCTCCGGATCCGGCGGCGGGGGCGGCGGGGGCGGCGCTCGGAGCCGGAGCCCCAGACGCGGGGCGGGGGCGGCGGGGCGGGTCTACCCGGACTCCCCTCCGCCTCCGCCGGGGCTCGGGGACCCGCAGCCGCCCGCCCCGCCCGGCCCGCGTCTGGGGCTCCGGCTCCGAGCGCCGCCCCCGCCCCCGCCTCGCGGGAGGGGAAGCCCCACCGCCCCCGCGGGTGGGCGGCCCGGACCGCCTCCGGCTCCCCGCGGGGCCCCGGCCTCCCCCCCCCCCCCCCCCCGTACACGGCCCCGCACAGACCCCGCGCGGGCACACACGTGGCTGCAGCACCAAATGCGCTGGATCCTCCCCGCTCCTCCTCCGCACCTGCACCTTCCGACCTGGAGACCTGGAATTCTTTGTTTCTAGGAAGTTTCCCTGCCACTCGGGGGAGCCAGGTGCCCATCGATGGGACAGGGTAGTGTCTGTCTGCCTGTCTGTCTCTCTTCCTCTCTCTCTTCCTCTCTCTCTCTCTCTCTCTCTCTCTCTCTCTCTCTCTCCTCTCTTTCTCTCTCTCTCTCTCTCTCTCTCTCTCTCTCTCTCCTCTCTCTTTCTCTATCTCTATCTCTCTTTCTCTCTCTCTCCTCTCTCTCTCTCTCTCTTCCTCTCTCTCTCTCTCTCTCTCTCTCTCCTCTGAAGGATTTATAATTAAGGGCCCGTCCCTCGCAGGGACAGAAACGCTTTGCTCCTATGAAAGGACTGACATGGCCCCGTTGGTGTCCCAGATCCCACAAGGCGGCCAGCCAGTCCAGGATGCGGGGGTGGTGGCTCCAGCAGCCGCCCAGCTGTGAGCTCGCCCCACATGAAGGCCCTTGGGTGCCCTCTGCTCCCGCGGAGGAAGGATGGACCCAGCAGGCAGTGAAGGCAGCTTCAGAAAGCCCTCCAGCCCAGCACCCCGGTGCCCAGCGGCTCCTCTGGTCTGCGTGACCCCAGTGTTCTCTCATGAAGGACTAATGGGTGCGAGGGCTGCCGGCTCAGAGACCCTCTCATTAGAGAGTAAACAGGTTTGCCGGAACAAAACCCGCTCCGTAAGTGAAGTGTGAGGCTGATCTTTGAAAATCAGTTCCGGGTGTAGCCAGTCATGTGAGTGCAGCCCCAATGCTTCCCAAGTGCCACTCTGGAAATCTCTCGCTTGGTGTCCAGAAAGCCACCTCACGGCTGTGCCTCCGCCGTAGGGTCTTTTAAATCCCAGTAGCATGTCCAGTAGGATGGCCCCATGTTGCCCAGACCAATCTCAAAGAGAAAGCCACCATGGAGAATATCACTTGGCAACAATTTCTTATAATCTAATTTCCCAATGAAAGTGTTGGCATGGCGCCCCCCATCTAAAAGGACCCGTACTTCCAGGCGTGCCAGGTTACCTGGTGTGAACTCGCCGATAAGCCTAAACACCACGGATCCAAGAGGGATTCCCTAAGAGGTCACCAAGTTCAGCCCAGCACACGCCTCTCTCCCACGACGTCTCAGGAAATAGGTCTTCCGAACATCTCCAGGGGTGGGGAACTCACTCACTGTGCAGCTCGTGGGCCAGCTCTCGTGTCCTCTCAACGACCCCTCCCAGTGAGTGAGTGTCAGATGTTAATGATTCCGTTCTGAAAACAATTACTGCCCATCTCTCATGCTTCTGGAATTTCACTGAAGAATCCACGCTGGGTTGAAAAGGAGGTCTTAAAAACCCCGTGTTGGGATTTGTAGCCGTGTACCTGCATGAAGACAGACTTTTTCTTCTTCACATGATCCAAACAAACACTGCTACATTATCATCATGCTGCCTGTCCTGGGCTTACTCTCTCCTGGTTGGAAATGCAGATGAAAGAGTGTATTTGAAAGGAGTTTTGTGGGGGTTTTAAACAAGATTTTTAATTGATATTGAGAGAGAGGGAGAGGGAGAGAAACATTGATGCGAGAGCAAAGCATCAGGCTGCCTCCTGCATGGCCCCCACCAGGATGGAGCCAGAAACCCAGGCATGTGCCCTGACCGGAATCAAAGCAGCAACCCCTTCCATGCAAGGGACATGCCCAACCCACTGAGCCACACCAGCCGAGGCAATAATAGCTATAGTTTCTCAGCACTCACTCTATGCCAAGCATTGCCTTAGGAACTTTACATTCTTCATGAACTTAATTCTTACTCAACAGTGTCACCTGTATATTATTAGGCCCATCGATCATATGAGGAATTTGAGATACAAAGAAATTAAGAATTGGGCACAAAGTCACACAGGAGTAAACAGCGGAGGCAGGAGTTGAACCTGGGGACTTGAGTCCCTCTGTCCCACGCTCTGTGCTTCCAGGAGAGAGGGCACCTGACGATGAACAGCCATGGGGAGACCCAGGGAAGAGGTGTTGGCTAGAAGGCTCCTAAATGCCAGGAAAGTGCTGAGGTTTTAGCTTCAGGAAATGGTTTGTAGGAGACAAAAGGAGGGTGAAGCCAGCCCTGGGCCAGAAGTGCAAAAAGAGAAAGCCGGGTCTGCCCCGGCCGGTGTTGCTCAGTGGATAGAGCGTCAGCCTGCAGATTGGCAGGTCCCGGGTCAATTCCGGGTAAGGGCACTGATGTTTCTATCTCTCTCTCCTTCCTCTTTGAAATCAATTTTTAAAAAAGCTTTAAAAATAACTCAGTCTCAGATGAGAAACAAGCACTTCCGTGAGGACTGTAGCTACATCGAGGGACTTGGTCATATAGAATAGAAACCAGAGTTAACTAACTTAACAAGCAGTTCTTTAGATGGGTTTTATAACACAGACAGAAAAGACAAAGAACCAGACTAAAACAAACAAAAACCAACCAACCAAACAAACAAAAACAACAACAAAAAACCGCCGAGAAACAAGAAAGATCCCCCAGCAGGAAGTACGCTGTGGCCTCAGGAAGAGAACCACCTGCTGAGGCCAAACAGAGGGGCCGCTGAGTCAGGGAAGGTGGCAGAGTTCTGGGACCCGCAGGCCAGGTGCCGAAGGATGAGCCCAGCGAGGCGTTCACGACCGAGGGATGGCTGAGCACTGAGGACATCTGCTCTCAAGGTCTTGTTTCTGGGTCAGCATCGCCGTCTTGTGCAAAGGTCCCTCTACTTAGGAGACCAAGTCCCCCTCCCAACCCGACGCCAGACCCTCATTACAAGTGACGGAGGTCGGTGGCCAACGCCACGGGCACGTGCTGCTGGGCGAGTGCATGGCTGGGAGCCTCTGCCTGTGGCCGCCCGAGCACCTGCTTAGCACGGCCGCTGCTCAGAGGAACCAGGCAGGAAAGCGAGCCTGATGGGGGAGAGGGCTCAGGGCTGCCTCTGGCCTCGGATGACCTCAGTCTCCGGGTGTTTTCTCCATCTGGGCAAAGGCTGCGCCTGCGTCGTTTCCCTGCCTGTGCTTGTGCCGACCTGACATCTCAGCGTGAACCTTGTTGCACAGAGACGCTCCAAAATCTGCTGTTGTAGATTCCTCCTTTTCCCTTTTTCCAGCTTGACCTGGAGGGCTGTTACAGCGAATCAGTAAGCAGGACTCGATGCTTGCGCAGGTGCCTGACAAATCTGGCCACTGACGCCGAGGCGGGAACTTGGCATGACAGGGAGAGCACAGTTACCAATGTGAACGTGACCCCAATGGGTGATCGAGCACACGAAGAAAGGAAACTTTTACTGGGGAAGTTTCATTTCAAAGGAAAAGGCTCCAGAAAATTCCACAAACAATCCTTTGATTTAATCATTAGCATCTGAATTGCTCGGCATGAGAAACGCCTTTAAGCATTCATAAGATTAAGGTGCCAAAATTAATGTGTAGCTATTATAGAAGTGCTTACAATTGTCCAGAAATCGTGCATAATTAAATAGCAATTTTTCAAACGCTTCAATAAAACGCAGTCAAAAAGGAACAAGAAACGTTTGTGAGCTGTAAGCCCTCTTGTGGCCATAAAGCGCAGTGCAGCCGAGATCTTCACCCTGTCCCCCACCTCTCAGTCCTGGAGCAGGTGGATTCGGGGCCAGAGTCTAATTGTGAGGCCTACTCCCTCACCTGCCGGGGCCTCTGATTCTCAGGAAGCTGCTTGGCAGTAAGCAAATGCTCTTCTCTCTTTCCGGCGCCACTGAGGACATCAGAACAGAGCCCAGCCTCTCCCGCGCCTCCCTTGTTACTGGGCAACCGCAGGCAACACTTAGGGGGCTTAGGTGCTTTGTCGGACAGGTTGTTGGAGGGAGAAAGCGGCCGGATTCCCGTGTGCAGGTGCGGCTGAGGCCCCAAGGGGCTGTGTGACTGGCCCGCGGTTTCCCTCTTCCCGCCTGATGTTAAATGCCGCCCTCCTGGGTTTGTTTATTTATAAGTATTTTATTGATTTTAGGGAAAGAGAGAGAGAAACATCGACACGGAGTGATTCATCCATTGGCTGCCTCCTACCAGGGATCCAGCCAGAAGCCCCGGTGCTGACAATTTTCCTCCCATGCACCCACCAGGGTGCCCCCGCTGCTTCCCACCCCGCCGCACTTCCTTCACAGGTTGTCCTTGTGACTCACTGGCATTCGGGCAGTAGCCAGCCAGCTGTCCTTCCGGCCCAGGCCACTCTCCAGGCGGCAGCCAGAGGGGCTTCCAAACCTCAGAGCGAGCCAGTCTGTCACGTAGAACCCTCTAGGGTTCTGTCGCTTTAGGAGAAAGTCCAAGATGGCCACTGTGACTCGCTCAGCAGCCTGCTCCCCACACCTGCTCCAGCCTCACAGACATTCCTCAGGGCACGCCCTAGTGCCAGCCATGACCGGAGACCCTTTCAGGGACGCCACTTGGTTAGTTTCCACACCTTTGACGGCTCCTTCTGTCCCAAGCTGCTGCTCCACACCTTGATTACCGTCACTGACAACGTTGTTAAGCCCCTGCTGTGTACAGGACACCATGCAAGGCAGACTCCAGGGCACTCTCCACTGAACAAGTTCACAAACGGTCAGCAAGGTGCTACCTGGAGGCCACCTGACTCAGCCCTTTACCCCAGAACCTAGGGCAGTGTCCAGCATTATGGTGCTCAATAAATATTTGTTCTTTTCCCTACTCAGAGCCATCTTTCAGGATGTATAGTTTGCAGTGTTTCTAGAGGTCTCCTCTTACGAAAGATAAAACATAAGAAAATATGAGCTTTGCTTATGTTCTTCCTTGGTCTTTGGGCTCCTATGAGTCTAGAAAAAAATTTTAACCTCTCCAGGTAAAAACTATACCATCACGCAAGTCTCTCGCCCTGTTGGCAGTTTCGGTGATGATGTGGTGAAGATGCGGGAGGATGTGAGCCATTCGTGGACAAGGTCCCGCAGTTCCCACAGAAGAGGAGCCCCAGGGGGGGTCGGTGTTGGGGCTGGAATGAGCTCTTGCAAAGCCCCCAAAGGCACTGGCTGCTGGACGGGCTACAGACCTGGAGGGAGGAGCCTGCCAGGCAGCTGCTCATCTGGTGACAGGTGCTGTCTGTTTCCAAATCTTAAAGGCCTCGGCAACCTTGCCTTTAAGATTTGGAAAGTTTCATGAACAAGATCGCCTGGTGTTAAAGATTTCATTTTTAAAAAAGCAAATACCAGGCCGACTCAGCCCCGGGGAGTGTACTTGTTTGGAGGCCTTTCCCGTTAAGCCAGGCACAGGATGAATAGAGGGAAGGCTGGGAACCATGAACAGGAAAACAATGAAAACCACTTCAATATTCATCCCACTAATTCAGGGTTTGTGGAAATCGGAAACCATTGCCCTGGGATGCAGTTGTTCAGAACTATATTCTGAATATCTGAATGAAGGAATGTGTTTTGTAAAGTGGACTTCTCCTATAAGTTGGCACAGCCTTAATGGAGATGCAGATCCGTCTGCCCCATAAAGCTGCCTGGGAAAATACAGCGACTGGTGGTTTCTGGAACATCCCAGTGTCGGTGGGAAAACTGGCATTTCCCTGAGGATCAGGTGCCACTAGTAAGTGACTGTCTCAGTGAGGGTGGTCATGAGAATGAGTAAGACAGCACATGCTTAAAACTACTGCAAAAGCTAACGTGCTAAGCCACTGCTAACGGTTTTATTTAATCCCATCTCACCAGATTCTGGGGCTTATGTTTCTGCTCACTCGGACCCTCCTTCTCTTTCCCATGGTATTACATGATACTATTCTGCTGCCTTCAGCAAGCACATCACCAAGAAGGTCACAGGTGTGAAGTTCACAGAGCAGAAGTGTGTGCAGGGTGGACACGGCCTCAGGACACCAGTCACTGAGCAAAAACCCAGCCATCCTGGCCCAGTAAGCAAAGTCCTAGTGATTGACCTCTCAGCATTGGGTTTGCTTCGGGACAAATGACTTCACTTACTGGACATGGGTTGACAGGTCTGGTTGAAATGTGCTTGCACTTTTTATGTGCCCCTGAGCCACAAAAATTCCTTCCTCCACACAGATCAGTTTCTTGGAAGGAATGATAGTACCTAGGAGCCATGTGTCACTTGAGGGGCCGTCAAATCTTCAAACTGAGAGGTCTACTTGCCTCTCTCATCCTCCAACTGGTTAGTTAGGATGCTCACCTGCTTCTTCTGCAGAATGAATGGGAGGAATAGACATGGGCAGATGGTATCTGAGAGAAGAAAGCCTCTTACCTATTCATATCACCACTTTCTTCACTCTTTCATCCATTCATCACTCACTCACTCTATGCATCCGGTGGGTACCACACAGTGCTATGTCCCACACCGGGTATTACAATGCCTGATGAATAGGACCCAGACCTGACCCCTCACCTCTGCTCTCCATTCGCCCATCACATGGGTGCTCTTCCTGCACACGCTGTTCCTGCCCAGGGCATTTGCACTTGCTCTCTCTTCTGCCTAAAATGCTCTTCCCCCAACTCTCTTAGAGTTTATGCCTCCCTATCTATCCCTTTGCCCCAAGTTCACAGCCATCTTTACAAATAGGCGTCCCCCGACTGCACATCTGAGACGAAATCTCCCCTCCCCACCCTGCATTAATTTCCTTTTTGGTTGCTGTGAAATTTTTCTGAATTTTGGACAGTTCTTTGTTTTCCTCCCTATTGGGTCCTCAGCATCTGGCACACTGCCTGGCATATAATGAGGGATAATAGATTGCATTGATCTAGCCAGTTGCCCTTTAGAGTGCTTTCCTTTTTATAGAGTGTTTTAATTAGTCATCCCCACAAGCCTATGAAGTGGGTACCAATAGAGGCAGAGAAGCTATGCGACTTGGCCCTACAGTTAGTAAGACCTGCACCTGGTACACTGCACAGCCATGTGCTGAGTAAGGAGAAACAGGCTAGTTTTTGAACTCATGAAGTTTGGTTCCAGTATTTGGACCCCTGACTCTGTACCAGAGTTGTCAGCCAGTGTTAGGAATGAATGAGTGAATGAGTAAATGAATATAAGAATGAATGAATGAATCTAGGGTGGAAGACAAGATAAATAGTTAAAACCTGCAAAAATACAAAGACCTGTAGGCTACTGAGCATCTGATAGTGATCAAACCTATCATCAGGGACACCTGCCACGGCTGTGACATGCGGTGACAGAGGGAGTGTGGGTGGGAGCTCCTGCAGAAGATCCAGGACAGGCTCCACGGAGGAGATGAATGAGTAAGAACATCAAGGGAGAGAAAGATGGGGAAACAATGGAAAATGCATGAGATCTGAAATGAGCAGACTGGCATGGCTCAACCAGTAATGACCATCAGTGATGACTGGGTGGCCAGGGAGGAGTTGACCCAGGAGAGGCATGTGGGCCTGGCCAATGGGGAGCCTGGAAGGGCCACTCCCACCACGTCCACTGCCTGAGAACACGCTCACTGGCACTTCGGTGCTGACCCCCCAAGCACTGCTGTTACTTTCGAATACTTATACCAAACAGATATGACTTACCTCCCATTTGTATTGATAGAAATTTATTTAACCCATGCTGACTTTCTTTTTTTTTTTTAAATATTTTTTATTAAGGTATTATCTGTGTACATAGCTTATCATTGCCCCCCCCTATAGATGCCCTCCCTCCCCAGAGTTTTGTGTCCATTGGTTGTTCTTATATGCAAGCATACCAGTCCTTCAGTTGATCTCTTATCTCCCCCAGATCTCCCTACCCTCCCCCCCCCCCTGTCATTTGGCAGTCTGCCTGTTGTTTTACTGTCACTATATCTATCTTTCTGTTCATTCGTTTATAATGTTCTTTAATATCCATAAATGAGTGAGGTCATGTAGTGTTTCTCTTTCATTGACTGGCTTATTTCACCATGCTGACTTTCTTTATAAAATAAAGGCCCACTTTTAGAAAGTCTCAGAGAATGAGCATATTGATGATGGTTATTCAGGGCCAGCCCTCGGCATGTTGACAGGATTCACAATGGGGAGGAGGCAAACAAAGCCGGGTGTCTGGGCCAGTCTCAGGGCGGCCAGGAAGCTCACTGCTGTGCGGACCAACACGCCTTCCCCAACCTGTCATCAGCTGTTTCTCCTGAGTGATGAGAGCTGCTCCACCCCCCTCCCTCCGTACGAGGCTGCTCCACTGCGGACACCTGACAATCTCTCGTCCTCCAGATGGCAGGCAAGACACTGAGAGACTCTGAGCATTGACACCTAAAACCCTTCCTGGGTAACTTTCTGAGAAACTCAAAAACAAGTGTTACAACACTTTAAAGAGATTTGGCATTTGGGTCCACAGGAGGATACATAAAGTGAATTAATTATTTAGCTATTTTCTTTAAAACAGCCAGAAATACCTTGGAGGCATCTGAGTTTAATTCTGCTAAAGAATTAGCAGTCTGCTGATTTCACCCTTTCATATTTTACTAATGTTTTTCCCTTCTGTTTACGCCATTAAAGTCTGTAACAGCAGAAAAGATGAAAGAACGCACTCAATTGCTATAAAATGCTAATCTCACTCTGGCCTGAGGTGGCTGTTCAAGGTGCTTTCTCCTTTAATGAGAAAACGCCTGGGTACATTTCTGCCTCCCAGAGGAAGCTGTTGGTGCTAGGGTCACAGCCTCCTAATTTATGGGTTAATTTGATCAAAAGCAGTTTACATTGCAAACCTGCATTTCCTTCACTGTTGGCAGCAGCAGCGAGGAGCCAATGTGCACAGCCAGCATTTGCTCCTCCTGAGAGGAGTGCAGGAGCCGCAGGGATGGAAACCACAAGTTGATGGCACTTCCTTGTGCTCAGAGGTGATGAGGAAGAAGAAATTATGGGACAGAAGGAAACTCGTGGCAGTGGCAGAAACGGGCACAAAGCATTGTTATCCTGAGGCTGGACTCCAGGAAAGGGGCAATGAATGGCCACCTGGGGGGGAGGTGCGAGTTAGCGATGCCACCTCAACGAGATGGAACCAACCCACCTGGCGTCCTGTCCCTTGAGGCCCAGTGAGGAGGTGACACTTGGGGAGTCGGCCCAGGAAGGCGGGGGTGACGGTTTGGAGCAGAGGGTCTGAGGCAGGAGGCGTTTGGACTTTGGAGAGCACAGACTCATGAGTGATCTTGAGTGAGGGGCGGGGCAGGAGCCAGGTCTAGCAGGGGAGTGGCTGTGCTGTGTTTGATAGGAACCTATCCAAGGATTTTAAGCAGGGAAGTCACATGATCTGATTGGTTCAATTCAGAGACGACGATCACTCTGGCTGCTCAGCATAGACCTGTCTGTGATGTGGTGTGAAGGTGGGAACGGAAAGGGGAGAAGCTAGCACAGGTGCGAGGAAGACCTGGTGGGGAAGCGCTGGGAGAGCCCAGTGGGTCTGGGTGCAGTGAAGGCAGAGGAGACAAGGAGCAAGATTTGGGTGCACGTAGTTTACAGAGAGGTGGATCCCAGGAAGCACCCCCACCTGCCGTGCCCTCCAGGCTGGGCCAAGGGAAACGGGGGGGGGGGGGGATCCCACTGCACCTGCTCCTCTCAGATCTTTGCATCTTCAGAAGCAATGGGCCTGGTGCCCAGGAGGAGAGACTGGGGGACAGTAGACAGGGAAGGTGTCAGGCGTTTGAGGAAGACGTGGTGTGAAATGGCCATCGGGAAGCACGAGGAGAACTGACCGGAAAACGGCCTGGGCTGGAGCAGGGCGGGCGCCCACTCTGAGCTCAGAAACGTCCCCTCAGCCCGTGTTTTCCTGCCACATTCCGGCGCGTGGCCGTCGGCGAACAGGGGGCTCTTCCCGGGGCTGGGCAGGGTCAGGTGTGTGCGAAGAACTGGGGGGGGGGGGGACCAGGGAGTTTGGTTTAAGCGATGCCTCAGGAGAAATCCAGTTTTGTGGGGCCTGAAATGTAAGCAGCTCGGGGCCCCTTTTCAAGGAAAAGTGTATAAAATCAAATACAGAATTAAATACAAACGTGAGTATATTTTTGAATAAGAAAATATATCATACAAAATTTAAAACTCAGATATCACAAAACCCAGAAAATTTTTGTTATGACTTAGCTGCTTAGCACTTCATGTTTCTTTCTTTCCTGCTTCTCTTGCCAATCCACATGACAATAACTCTGTGTTATTTTCTACACAGAGAATAGAAAGTTAGTTCAGTCTTTCTCCTAACAAGGTTGACTGATAGTTCTTTTTTCTAATTGATAGTTGGGACAAAGAAAACATGCACTTTCAGCCAGCTAACCGTCACTGTTTGTACCACTGCCACAGGGTGTAGGCCCCAAACAGGATGTCTGATAAGTTCTACTACACATGATGCCATCAGGAAACACACAGTGCATTTATCATGCAAATGTTGCATAAGTAGGATCTGCCCACCCATTCATTTACTCACCCACAAACCCACCCACCACCCACCTAAGCATCCAGCTGTGCACCTGCCACCACCCACCCACCTATCCACCCGTTTAAACCCTTAAGCACTTGATAAGTGTGAGACATGAAGCTTACTATTTTATTTAGACAACCGAAGCCTTTCCATCTTTTTTCATTTCTCATCTCAGTCCCCCCTTTTCTATTTACAAGGATGGATTTTATGCAAGTCCCTCATCTCATTTAGAATTCCATCTTCAAGACCACAGTGAGCCATTGTCTCCCCATAGAGGCCCTCTCCTCCACGCTACTTGCCCTGCTGGTGCATGACTAATTAGCTCCTCTAGTCATAACAACCCTTCTTCTAACATTCAGGCATGCAGCATCGTGGTGTCACTTCCTAAAATTTAATAAGAAACAATCACTGGGGTTTGTAATTTGATCAACGGTAGCTACATTGCCCAGCGCGATGTGAAGAAATAAGAGCCAGCTCAGTAGCTAAGAGAAGAAAACTGCACAGAGGCGAGGGCTGTGGAAAGTAAGGGAGGTCCCCACTACACAGGCTGAGCTGCCCGTTCGGGAGCCTCGTGGATCACGCGTCTTGATAGACACCCGGATTGTTCTCTTCAGCAGCTGAAAATATCTCTGCTCCACCAACCTTCTGACATTGACCACCACCCCCAACCCCCACCCCCACATTTCATAACTTTGGACAATGTGACAGGTGAACAATGGCATCTCTTTGTTACTAGATTTGCATTTTTAATTATGGAGTGAGGTTCTCACTTTCATTTTTAACCTGTCGCTGCAGTTGGTGACAGGAGGAGGCAGCTTAAAGCCGAAGGTAATGTGAGCCGCTTCCTCTTAATCCCAACACCACCCTCACCAGGTGAGATAACAAAAAGCTGACTCTAGTTTAGCTGTCAGAGAGCTGGGCTGTGAAGTCTCAGCAGCACCTGGAGCCCTAAACTGCCGTTTCCATTGCAATTCTCCTTAGCACACCAGGAGTCGGGGCTGTCTCACGCCTGGCCGCTCCTGGCCTCGCCTGTGGCTTCATGGAGCTGTTGAGGCAGGTGATCGTGGCTCCACCGCCAGTGCAGGGTGGCTGTGAGGACTTGCCTGCATGTAGAAGCTCCTCGCAGCCTTCTCTGACCCGCAGTCTGAGTTCCAAGCCCTCCCCGTGGTTGGACACATCCCTGAGGACTGTGAGCCCAGCCTCGTGGCTTTCAGGAAGCGCTGAGGTGGCTTTGTCAGTCCCCTGGTGGCTGTGTTGGTTCCTTGCACAACCTGGGCGGCTTGAAACAACAAAAAATAGTCTCAGTCTGAGGCCAGGGTCTGAAATCCAGGTGTGGGCAGGAATATTCTCTCTCAAGGGCTTCAGGGGAGAAGGTTGTCAGCTTGAGAACGAAGGGAGCGGCGGAAACAATCTTTGCTGCTACTTGGCTTGTAGCTGCGTAACTCCAGGCCCTGCCTCCATCCTGCTGCCTGGCCCATGCGTGTGGCTATCACACAGTCCCCTCTTCTTATGAGGACACCCGCCACGTTGGGTTACAGCCACCCCAAGGGCCTCATCATAATTTGATCACTTCTGCAACGACCGAGTCCCCATTACGGTCACATTAACAGGGACCAGGTGTTAGGGCTTCAACACATCTTGTGGGGAACACAATTCAACCTGTTACAGCTGCCTAAACCTGAAAACTTTCCTTTAAAACAGTGTTTCCCAAAGTGTGGTACGCGTACCCCCAGGGGTATGGGAAGAGTTTGGTGGGGGTACAAGTTGCACTGGAGTTTGGTGGGGATATGCACTGCACCATGCTTAGCTGCGCCTAATTCTACGTTCTCATGAGTCAAGACAGTCTTGGGAGGCATGAGATAGTCCACTGTGCAAATAAATGTTATTTATAATATAACTTTTATTTATATTTTATTATGAATAATTTTATTTTTCGTTTATTATTATTTTGTGTATGTACCAAAAAAAAATAAATATATTTTGATTGTTATTAAAATACATCCTTTTTTTTTGACAAGGAGTACTCAGCGTTACGAAAATTATAGAAGGGGTACACATATGTCAAAAGTTTGGCAAATAGCTGAAACCGGTTTGGCTCAGTGGTAGAGCGTCGGTCTGCGGACTGAAAGGTCCTGGGTTCGATTCCGGTCAAGGGCATGTACATTGGTTGTGGGCACATCCCCAGTAGGGGGTGTGCAAGAGGCAGCTGGTCAATGTTTCTCATTGACGTTTCTAGCTTTCTCTCTCTCCTTTTCTCTCTGTAAAATATCAATAAAATATATATTTTTTTAAAAAGTTTGGGAAACACTGCTCTAAAATCTCACCTTCCAACCCATTCTTTACCTCGCCACCTGGATCCACTTTCTACATTCTAGGATTGCCCTCCCACCCTTTTCTCAGGAACCCGTCACACCCCTGGCCATCTGCAAACCCAAACCCAAACTCCTCAGCACGTGTGGGTCTTTGTTAATTTCTGCCTCTTCTTGAATGTCTTTCCTGTCCCCACGCTTTGCCTTCCAGCAGCCCCCAGCCATCCGCCCTCCCCAACATACCCTGCACTTCAACTTTTATTTCTGTGTCCAAATATCCTTCCATCATCCACTCACCTCCTGAGCTCTCACTCATCCTAAAGCCCCAGAGCAAGTGCTGCCTCCTCCAGGAAGCCTGCTCCATCCCCTTCTCCTCTGTAAACAGAAACTGCTCCCGGTACAACGCCATTCTGCCAGGTTTCAACATGGCTGTCTTCCCGGCGAGGACATTTCTTCCCGCCAGAACTGTGACCTCCATGAATGAGCCTGGAGCACAGAAGAAGCTTCTGAACAAGACATATGGATGATCATGTGATTCTCTGCTTGCAACAGAGTAAAGGTGGCACATTCCCGTGTCTGATGATCATAGAAATGCAGAGTATGAAGCTTCAAGAACCTGTCTCTCCCTGGACAGCAACTGTCCTTGCGGAATCCGGCCGATGGAAGCCTTTGAAGCGGTGGCGTCTGCTGAAGATTCACTACGTCCGCAGGAGCACATTAGGCGGCCAGTTGTGGCCAATCCCACGCATTTCAGAGGTAGCAGCTCCCACCTGCCCCCCCCAGTCCTGCGGCAGGGATGACTCACGAGTTCCTGAAGAAGCCTGCACACAGCTGGCAGGAGCCAGGATGGCAAAGGACCATCTCCTCCAAAGACAGGGTGTGTGCTTAGCCCTCTGATTGTGGCTTCTGACCCCAGAGGTGCAGACAGAGAGGCAGCGCCTTCGTCATGGCCCCTCCCCCTCTGGGGCAAGCCCCTCCCCCTCTGGCTGAAATAACTTCGGAGGGGGGTCTCCCTCTTAGTTCTTCTCTTGTCCCCCTTTTGGGAGCCCAATGTTAAAGGCTAGGGTATGACAAAACAACTGTATACAGGAGGGAAATTAGAAAGTGATCACATTAGTCAGGGTTTCTGATCTGCCCAGACAGAGCCTAGAGCATGAATTTTAATCAGACCTGGGATTTCCCCCCAAAGATGCTTCTCCTGTCCCCAGCGCAGCTTATCCCACAGCCCAGGCTGGAGAGCCAGCCAAAATCTTCCTGCCAAGAGGCTGAAACTGATCTCTGATTGCTCACCCCTCCCTCCCCTGGAAGGTTTGACCGGTGCTACATCTCCCGGGAGACCCGTCAGCCTCCAGACACTTCCGAGCCAACAAAGCCTCAGAGTGGCGGGCTCTGAACAGTTTAAATTACATCTGCAGAGAAAGGGAAGGAGCCAAGTCCAAGGGAAAATCCCATCAGTGTTTCCCAAACAAAAGGTCTCTTCCATTATGACTTCAATGATTCTTTCCGCATTTCTGATTAAAATGTAATCACTCTCACATGGGTTCACGGAGCCAGGATTCTGGGAAAGAGATGGCCCTCTCCACAGAGATAAATTCACAGATTGGGAGACTATTTAGTCAGAAGTGTGGTGGGGGGAGGACCAGACCTCACCTGTCTGTGGTCAGGAAGGGGCTATTGGAGTGTCCAGGGCCAGAAACTCCACAAGGGCAGGGATCTTGGTCTGGAGCAGGGGTGGGCAAACTTTTTTGACTCGAGGGCTCTTAAACTAGGCCGGAGTGCCGGAACAAAAGCAACCTGACCATGCTGGCACTCTCATCTTGGGCTGCTGGTGAAGGAGCGGAGGGGGGAGCAAGAGAACCCTCTGCTCTTTCGGCTCCGTGGGCCAGATAGAACAGCCGAACTGGCTGTAGTTTGCCCATGGCTGGTTTAGAGCAAAGGCTGACATTTCATAAATGCTTAATAAATCTCTATTGAATGATCAAATGTGGAGAGAGGCCACAGTGTTTGGACATGTTCAAGCCTCGGACTAATGAGAGGGCACGGTCCTCTCATGGCAAAGCCACGTGCAAACAATTATAGCCAAAGGCTATACCTGTAAGCTTGAACCTGTGGTCCAAACCTGTAGTCCCACGTGGCTGAGTGATGTGGGCTTGACAGAGCTCTGGTGCATGTAACGGAGTATATTAGAGCATGGATCACATCTCACCATGCCCTTACCTTGCCTTGTGGAATCTGCCTATAAAATACAGACTTGGCTGCAGGCAGTGTTGCTGTCTCTCCATCAGAGAAGCAGTGTCCCACTGAGACCCAGCTTTTATTCTCTTGTCTGTCTTTTCTAAATCCTTCACCGTGCCCCCGCAGGTTCACCCTTGGCTGTGCTGGCGAGGCACAATATAAAAAAATCGAAACAACCAAAATATCAATCAATAGGGAATAAGGATCAGAGATAAACTGTAAAACACATGTGGACATATAAGGCGTTCCTGTCCAAATGAAAAGAACAACAGCTGTTGGGGGTTGGGATGTGTGTGTGTGTGTGTGTGTGTGCGCGCGCGTGCGCGCACGCACAGGCCTGGCTAAGCATACTCTGAGCAGTTAACTAGGACAGTGGGCAGCAACTCATTAGTCAACAGAGCCAAATATCAACAGTACAACGATTAAAATTTCTTTTGAGAGCCAAATTTTTTAAACTTAAACTTCTTCTAATGCCACTTCAAAATAGACTCACACAGGCTGTGGTATTTTGTGGAAAAGCTACACTCAAGAGGCCAAAGAGCCACATATGGCTCGAAAGCCTCAGTTTACCGACCACGGAGCTAGGAGATTGGACAAGAGAGGGTTGAGGGAATAAGTCATTAGTTATTTTATATTCCTCTGTTGTGTTTTAATTTTTAGCAAACCACATGTATTAATTTTGTAATACAATATTATGTTGCCTGTTGACGTATAAACTGAGACTCAGCTGCACCAGGTTTTGTTTTCCATTCTCTGAACTGAGCCCTTCATTGGGATTGCTCTGTCTCTCGGGAACTCCAGGTGCGAATGTCAGCCAGGCTTGGCTGTGGCCATGGGACAGAAGTGGCGGGTGGGCAGGGATGGAGATGCGGTTTACAGGTTAGGTTGGGCGCCTCAGGGTGGAGTATGGCTACAGACTATAGGGGACAGTTTACAAAACATGGCTGAGCCCTGGTTAACCGCTTTGCATGAAACATCAGAAATCAAACGATCCACCTGACATAACTGGGAAAAGCATGGAGTCACCTGTCATTGGAGTTGTGAGACAAGGCTCCAAACGCCATGAGAAATGCATATGTCCTCCACCTGAACACCATGCATCTGCTGGGTGAGGGCTGACATAATAAGCGTTAAGTGCTCAACACCCAGAAGGGCCAGGCAGGGCCTCAGAGACAGTGGCCTGAAGCTACCTACACCCATTCTTTCCCCTTTTCTGTTTCCTGTCTCCTCCCTCCCCGTAAGGGCCTCCTCCCAGCCCCCAGGTGGGCATGCCGTGTTTCTTCCTCTTCAACCACCCCCTCCACCTCCATCTCCTGGGCTCCTCTCCTGGCCCACGCTTAGCTCTGGAATTAAATACCAGTTTCCTACTGTCTGACTCTTTAACATGACACTCCAGTCCCCTTCTTGTTTATTTGAAGAGAGGTGTTGCCAGTTATGAGAGACAGAAAGGATTACAAAATTATGCACTTAGGGAAATTACAAAACTATGAAATAGTGGTTCTAACTTTAATATTCATCAGGAAAACTGTAGAAACGCCCAAAGACTCCTATGGCTGATATATGTTCAAATAAAACTGTCACGTACATTAAAAATTTTCCTCGTGTAACTTAGATTAGTGAAAACACTGGGAGACTTTTTTGTTTTATTTAGCCAAGTAAAAAAGCAAAACAATACTCACAGTCCAACTAATCACATCCTGGTAATAACAGAAGAAATCCAAGGAAAGCAGGAAGTGGAAGCCACAGAGAAAAAACATCTGTACCTTTTTATGCCTAAAGTTAACTCAGAATATTTTAGAAAGTATTCCAGAAAATATTCAATTAAATATTCATTGTATCGTCCATTCTTGTGTATATTGAAAATATAGATCATTGGTTCCCCTTAGAAACCCTTAATTCTAAATTTATATTTAGAAATTAAAGAAAAAGTAAGACAATTAAGGTTCTTCTATTGTCAGTTCCTGAAATAAACATCAAGATGTGAACACACAGGTCATGTGGAAGACCTTGCACAAAAGCAGCAGGCGGTCTTTGGAGGCTGCAGTTGGAGGAGGTGCCCCCCACTTCTCCTCCCTCCTCCCCACTCCTCACTCCCCATCCAATCCCCTAGGAGCATCTGCTGTGGTGGGGGCTGTCCTGGAGAAGAAACCTGTGGTCCGGCTGCAGCCTAAACCAGATGTGGGGATGCCAGGTGGGACCGGGCCGCAGGGGCCATGGTCTCCCTCTGGTCACCTCCAGAGAGCAGACTCAGGAAAACCAGGAGCCAGACTCCAGCTGAGAGGGGCACCATAGGCTCCTGACGGCCTCCTCCTCAGCCCAAATGACCAAAGTCTCTTTGTTTTGCCAGGAACAGACCTGTTCTAGCTAGATGGGAGTGAGGGGGAGGTGAAAGGAAACTCTTGGAAGCAGTTGTAATGGCTGAGGAGCCTGAGGTTTTTGCTTGAAATCTCTACTATTAACATGACGTGGCTCTGCAGTGCTGCCATGGAGCGCTGACATAACCGACTGGAGTTAGCCAGACTCCACAGGTTAAAGGCTCAGACCCCAACAAGAGTCTCACTTCAGACACAAGTCACCAGATTGGGGTCCAGGCCACCTGCTCTTCTAACCAGTTGGCTACAAATTCAGAAGGTTCACATGAACCTGAGATTCCATAATTAGCTAGAAAGACACAGAACTCAGGAAAGCGTGTACTTACTATTGTGTTTTCTTGTAAAGGACAAGGCAAAGGAGAAGACATACTAGTAGAGGGTGAGGTCGGAAGGTCTCTAGCCCGACATGGGATGTGCCACCCAACTCAAAGCCCAACCCTCTAACCACGTGGCCAGTGTTTCGGGTGTGACCAGCTCCCGTAGAGCCATTGGAGCATAAACTCGGGTGTAGTCCAGTGGACCACCATGACCAGCAGACACACTCCTGCCACTTGGGATGCTCCGGGGTTAAAGCTCCCTCCCAGAACCAGGGACGAAGGCCAGGCATCCTCTCTGCTACACAACCGCTCTCCATGTATTTTCTCAAGAGAACAAATCTAATTGGTCCAGTTGGATCCAGAACCCACCCTTAGTTTAATAAGCACAAATCCAGCTGCTCGGTAGACTGATACCTGGGAGAGACTACAGAGGAGGGGCAGGCGGACTCCTCTGAATGCGGGCTCAAGACCCAGCCAGGGTTGGGTCCCATCACTCCCATCTTTACAGAGTTTTGACTTGGCCCAGGGACTGGGGTCCCTGCAATTATCCACAGGCTTGCTTCCGTGTCTGCGTGGCTTCACCCACGGTTTCACCAACAACAAAAAACTTGGGAACTCAGATTCCTCTCAACAGCTGGGGGAAGAGCGCCAACAGGATCAACATCATCAAGACCCAACTGCAAACTTGGAAGTTTCCTGGAAGGTAGCTTGCTCTCCCAGCCATGCATTCCCACACAGCTCCTGCAGAAGACTCCCACCCCCCACCCGCCGGAAGGCAGAAGTCAGTGTTCCTGACACACTCTAGCAGAGGCTTTCTTAACTACACATTTCACAGACTCCTAACATCCTCAGAACGGAAGAGGGAAGAATAGCTCCATGTGGCTACTTTGAATTCCTACATTTTCAGATATTTTACAGGAAGTGGTATTGTAAGACAGCACTCAGAAATCAGTATTTTAAAAATCTTATGACTCCATTATTCAAATAAATGTGCCAGCTGAGCTCTCGCTTGCTCTGAGTGGCTCGGGGAGCCATTAGAAGTGGACCTTCCTCCTTTAACCTCCAGTACGTGTAATTCTATTACTGCTCAAATCTATGTTAATGTCATAATGGCTCTGTGCTGCCAGCTAATGGGGTGCATCATAAAGTTGAAGAACTCCATAATCTTCAGATTATGGGAAACCTATTGTTAATGGGCACCTAAATATGTATTTATTACCTCCTCACAATAAATCACAGAAATGACTCAGAAAGTGTTTAAGTACACATTTAAAAACTCCTAACAGCCCTAGAAACCTCAATACATCTCTTTGTATAAATTATTACATAATGTTTTATTGGGCTCCCACAAGAAAAATGTATTTTAGATACCTATGAGCAAAAACAACAAAAACTACAGCTATGTAAGTCACTTTTGAATTCACTTACCTAAAGGAGAAAAGGGGGAAATGTGCCATTTAACTGAAAAATCCATCAATTTAATTCTTTCTCATAAATGAGATATACTATACAAAAAAGAAAACTCCTCAAGGAGAAACTTTGAGTTAATTGTTCAGCTAGTTTAAATTAATATGCATTTGAAATTTTTGGATTATTATGTTCAGTTGGAGGTAAATTGCATGATATAGTCACATAGGTTGTTCTTTGAGGGTCTTGGACTCTCTGTATTCTAGGATTGTTCTGACTCCCTACCCAACTCGTGTGGCTATAAGATTGTAGTGGTTTCTTAACTCTACCCAAGAAGACCTCGCTTGCTGCTGCTTCGTGGGAGGAAGGAAACATCCTGCTAACTCAGCAGGAGCACATGCCCTGCAGAAACTGCTCTGACCTGAGCCGCAGCTCTTTGGCTGCACATGGGCTGGCTCCTCCTCACCCCACACACCCCGCAGACCAACCTGGGCTTTGGGTCTGGATGGTTTCTGCTGACCCAACAGTTTCGCTCTCCATCCTCATCCAACCTGCACTGCATCCTAGAGGCTCCTCCAGGGGCAGTACCCACAGACTCCACGGGTTCCACCTGAGAGGCACCCCAGGGCACAGAGGCAGGGAGAGTGAGGCTGGGGTGTGATGTCCCATTGGCCCAGTCTCTGTCTCGCCAGCTCGGCTGGGTCGTTCTACCATGGCCCCTCTTTTCCCCAGTGCCTGTTATTAGGTGTACCAGTTAAGAATGCAATTTTTTTTCAATAGATGGAATTACACATATGTTGATATATATGCCGATTTGATAAGTATGCTATTTTGTTGTATTGACAACAAGCTTCAGAACTTCATATGTCAAATTTGCTGAAGGTGTTAACATCATAGATATTTTTACACTTAAAAATGTCAAATTTTGCCGAAACCGGTTTGGCCCAGCGGATAGAGCGTCAGCCTGTGGACTGAAGGGTCCCAGGTTCGATTCCGGTCAAGGGCATGCACCTTGTTTGCGGGCACATCCCCAGTGGGGGGCCTGCAGAAGGCAGCTGATCAATGACTCTCTCTCATCTCATCGATGTTTCTAACTCTCTATTTATCTCCCTTCCTCTCTGTAAAAATCAATAAAATGTATTTTTTAAAATGTCAAATTTTGTGCCATAAAAAGCATTTGCGGCAAGTTTAAGTCATTATTTTGAAGAAAAATGCTGCTGAATACTTCAAGAAGCCTATGCTCCATCTCATAATGCTGATTATGCTCCATCTGAATGCTAGCTTGAATGCTTTAAAAGTGATGATTTCAATGTGAAAGACAAAGAATGTCCAGGTCAACCGAAAAAATTTGAAGACCAAAAATTATAAGCATTATTGGATGAAGATGCGTGTCAAACTCAAAAACAACTTCAGAAAGATTAAATGTTGCTCAGCAAACAATTTCCAATTGTTTACAAGCAATGGGAACAATTTTAAAGGAAGGGAAATGGGTGCCACATCAACTGAAGGAAAGACAAATGGAAAACTGAAAAGTCATCAGTAAAATGTTGCTTCAACGGCACGAAATAAAGTCTTTTTTGCATTGAATTGTCATTGGCAATGAAAAGTGATTTTGAGAATCCCAAATACACAAAATCATGGGTTAATCCAGGTCAATCATCAACATCGACTGCAATGCCAAATCGCTTCGGAAAGAAGACAATGCTCTGCGTTTGGTGGGATCAAGAAGGTGTGCTGTATTATGAGCTTCTACAACCAGGTGAAACCACCGTTAATACAGATCGCTACCAACAACAAATAATCTACTTGAACCACACTTTGATTGTGAAAAGACCGGAATGTGTCAGAAGACACAGCAAAGTAATTTTTCTTCATGATGACACACCATCACACACTTCAAAACCAGTTAAAAACACGTTAAAAGATCTTGCCTGGGAAGTATTAACCCACCCTGCTGTATTCACCAGATTACCACTTGTTCCAATCGATGGTGTACACACTTTCTTAGCAGCACTTCAAAATGTACGAAGTGGAAAATTGGGTCTCTGAATGGTCTGTCTCCAAGTAAGTAAAGTTCTATTGGGACGGTGTCCACAAATTACCTGAAAGATGGGGGAAATGTGTAGCTAACGATGAACATTACTTTGAGTAATACACTTTTGGTGTTTCTCTTGGAAATTATCGTGTTTTTTTAATTACAAAATCCACCATTTTTAATCAGCATATCTAGTAGAAGGCTCTTGCCTCCAGGTTGGCTCATCCTACTGGGTCCTAGCAGCTGCCCACCAACCCCAGGGGTAGGAATATCCCCTGAGCCTTGCATCACCCTGGGCATTTTCTCTCCCCCACCCATACCTTACAAAGAGGCCTCTGATGGCTCATTTCATGACTGGGCCATGGATGCCCAGATGCCTGACTGAACATCATGTGTGTATGTGTGTATGTGTGTATGTGGCGGGGGGGGGGGGGGCATGTTTCCAGAAGGGGTTAGGGATTTGATTGGTAGGCTGAGCGAAGCAGGCAACTCCCCTCAACATGGTGGCTTTCCTGACTCCACTGAGGGCTCCCGCAGAACAAAGAAGCGGAAGAATGTTGGCTTCCACTCCCAGCTGCCTGACCGCAGAGCTGGGACGGCAATGTTCTCCGGCCCGGGTCCTGGCCGCAGGCCTTGGCACTGGGACTGCAGACTGCCCAGAGACAGGCAGGGACTTCGGGGACGTAGGGAGCTGGTGAGAGTCGATTAGAATCCCCTCAGCTGAGCTCTTATGATGTGGGCTCTTTTCTATAAGTCTATTATCCTTTAAAATAAAATGTAAAAATTAAGGTAAGAAGAGTTTAGGACAAAGTGGGCAAAGACAGAGATGGAGACAGAAAGAGATGAACTGGGGTAGACAGAGGCCGATGGGACAGGCAAGGCGGCATCACAGACATCCCACCCTCAATGGAAGCGTGACACCTGGCCGTAGGACACTAGCTTGGGGTGGGGTGGAGGTAAAAGATGCACCGTTTGAAACGACTAGATCTGGGCCACATTCCAACTCTCAGGCAACCACAAACATTGTACCCATGGACCACGGTACTGGAAATTATGAATTTCATAATGAGCAAAGCTGTGCGAACTCTCATAAATGCTCAGCCCGAGAGAGACCAGCCTCCGCACTGGTTTGCTGAGTGGTAAATACGCAGCCTGCAGTGTTCCTAGGGGGAAATGCTGCTCACTCATAACTCACCGCCATTTAACGACGGTTATAAACGTTAATGATTTTTTCAAACACCGTGGTATTGCTGGGATTGTGCAGCAGCATAGAAAGCTGTTGGGAAGGCTGAGCTCTCACATGCCCCACCTCCCAGTCCCCGTGGACCAATCAGCACCCCACACAGCCCTGCACATGGCAGTCAGTCTTCGGCTTCAGCAGAGACCCAACCAGGTATTTTCCAGGGGCCCGAGGCTTTAATTTAGTTGGGGGCCCACAAGCCCCGGGGACAGCACCATGAATTAATTGCTGCCATTCGTGTACCAAAGGAGCATATACTAGTATTTGGACACGGCCCTCACTACTCAAGTGTTTCTCCACTTGATTTATTATTCTCCCTTAAATGAACGTGTTGATAATCTGCATTACCAGTACTCTAATGATGCTGTGTCAGATCCAAATGTCACCTCATTATTTCTGACACTCAGAACCCACAACAGTAAAAGCCAATTATAGACTAGAACTCCCAGAAGACCTTGCCTGCTGCAACAGCTAATAAGCCTCAGCATCATTACACCCTGCGACAGACAGCCCCACAGGTGGCGCCTGCGCGTATCCGCCCCGGCAGTGGGTCCTCCGTTCACGGAGTAGAGACCCACTGGGGTATCGCCTGCGGGCTGTGGGAGCCATTTGGGATGCCCTGCAGAGAGCCCAGGGAGTCCGCAGCAGCGTGGCGGCCGAGTGCTGTGTGTTATTGTAGCCCACACAGGGATCGGTCTCAGATGGTGGCTCATTGTCCGTCAGCAGCCAAGCAGGGGCCATGCTTCTGGGTCCAGCAGGAGGCTGGCCAGAGGAGCACGCCGCCTGAGACCTTCACGGTGGAAGTGAAGGGGCAGCCGTCACGTTCCGAGGGTCGCCAAGGTTACACGAGGTGAAAACAGGCCCTGAAAGGCCAGTGGGTTCCCACTCACCCTCATTCTCCACCCAAACTGTGTCTTCCTCTTCTTCCCAAATGCCAGCCTGCTCCCCAGGTCACCTCAGACACAGAGAGAGAGACCTGCACAGACTCCCCAGGCTTGCCCCCCGCCCCTGTCGCAGGACCTGCTGGCCACTTCCCAGGCTGGCCTGCCAGCTCTGACTTCCCTGTCCAGCCGGTCCCTCTGGAGGCTGGTGAACGGCTCCCACACCTCCTTTCTGCACTCTCCTTCCAGCTTGAAGACTGGCCTTGGCAGGAAGGGTCCTGACCGAGCCCTGGTCATGGGGTCAATGGGAGCGACCAGTGAGAGCTCACTGCTTCAGCCTGGGACATGGACAGCAATTCTCCAATAATGACTGTAGATGTGTCTTTTCTACTTTATATTTGTGGTATGGGCCTTAGCCCACCAATAAGAAAAACATGTTTTAAGAATTACCATTTGATTTTGATTATGTATTCCAGTTTGCAAAGCAGTATTTCCCTCTGGGGACTTTACGTGCATAGAAACACAGGGATGTGGTTAATGCAACCACTTCAGGTGGTGGGTCCACTGGCATCAAGACCCACCAACAGCTTCATTTTGTGCCTGCAACACTACAAAAGGTATTAATTCTGTCCCCTTCACTAGTCCCTAATCCATTCCCATCCCACTCTGTGCACACGCTCATGTATTTAACATACAGCTGCCCCACAGGACTTCATTTACATCTAGATGTATCTTGACAATATCTTACTGTGGTGGGCTATTTCTTCCCACAAGCAGGATTGTGCTGGGTATCTCATTTAACTTTTTACGTTTAAATTTAATCTTACATATTTAAGATGCATCAATGTGTGTGCGTGTGTGTGCAGGCATGTACACGCTCTCACACACACACTCACACACTGTACTGAGTACTGAGATTGACAATAAAACTACACCTGCAGTGAGGTCACCATAACCATCAAAACTGCAGGTGTCCCGTCTGACCCACCACCTCCCTGCTCCCTTGGGGAGCTGTATTCCAGATTGTTGCTTATTTTCTTACTTTGCTTTATTGGTTTTACCATATATGTCAGATATGCCTAAATAATACAGTCTAGTTTCACCTGCTTTTAAATGTTACATAAGGTAAATCATATGTATTCTTATGCAACTTTTAAAAAGGCAACCTTATGTATGAGTCATTCCTGCAGATGCTGTGACCATTGTGTGTACACTCACATAACTGCACACCATCATGGACCCACAACCCATCCTCAGGACAGTGGCGGTTTTTTCCTACTACAAAGCTGGTATGAACAATCCTACGCGTGCATGCAGGAGTGTCTCGGCCACATAGGGGAATGGCAGGTCAGGAGTACACATCCCTGCAGCCTCGCTGGACAATGCCAAATGGAGGTCCAACGTGGCTGTGGCAGTTGGCACTTCCACCAACACATTTTATGTTCTAGGGACCCCGACCCCAAGGTCCTGACAGCATCAGAATTAAACTTGTGCCATGTTGTAGCTTTAAAATATGCCTTTAATTTGAATTCCCTTATGACCAGTGAACTTGACAATCTTGTTATATGTTCATCATCCATTTGGTGAATGACCGTTTCAATGACCTTTGTGTATGTTGTCCTTTGTGTAAGTGTGCATGCGTGTGTACGTGTTGTTTTTGGTTTTGTTTTTCTGTCGGACTTGATACAAGCAGATGATCATTTTTACTGTGTGATACTCCATTTTACATGGGTACCACTTTATCCATTCCCCTCACGGGGTCTACTTAGCTTATTTCCAGCCCTTGTTATTACAAACAACACTGTACAGCCTCTTCCTGTCGGCGAAAGATTCCATCTGAAGTAGATGGCTGTGTCTGGAGGGTGTGCATATTATGTTTCCCTAAAGGCTGACAAATTGCTCTTCCAAGCAGCGGCACCCATTGGCTCCCCGCCACAAGTTAATGAAGCTTCCCGTTCATTATCTCACCCGTTTGCCAGCACTTGGCATCATGCACAGAGCAACTTTGGGTATAGATGGTCTCATTTCATCTGTAAACAATCCTGGGAGGTAGCAAATTTAAAAGAGCTGACATCTTTCTAGTTCTTTACAATTTGCAAAGCACTTTCATTTGCATTATCTCCCTCATTTTATGCTGAAATCCTCTCGCTCATTCTCTTGCAAAGTCATATTCAAAAATCAATGTACTCATCTGAATTCAACGTGCTACCTCACAGTCCACGTAAACACAGACATCCTGCCCACCCGAGTACTCCGCAAACCTTCCCAAGTCCCACCTAGTCATGACCTGGCCTTGATTCCGCCCCGGGGAGCAGATGAAACCAGAGGCTATCCTCTGTCACTAGGTCTCCAGGAGGGAGGATGTGGCTCTGTCATCCTCTCCCGGCAGGCCTGCCTCCTCCCAAGCCAGGGAAGGTCAGGGGTCCTCAAGCAGGTACAGGAGTTTGGATACTGGTCAGCCAAAGAGAAGGACATGTTGGCCAACAAAGCGATCATCAGCGGAAGGTGAATTAGGACACGTGCTCCTGTCTCTTCTCCCTACACACAATCTTTCCCCTTCCTGTTTCCTTCACCCAATGTCTGGTGATGGGTTTGGAATAAAAAATGAGCCACAATATCATAATTTCTCAAGAATTCATACCAACAGAAGCTTACTCATGAATGACTTATTTTTCTAGAATAATGTGATTTTGTTCCTTATGTTGGCAATATGTCATCCTAATGACTTTACTTAACAGAAATGAATTATGACCCTGTTCCCACAGCAAGGCATATGGCCTCCCTTCTCAATCCCAAGTGAATCAGTGTTGTAGTAATGAACACCACCGTCATCAATTACATTAGAAAAATGAAATGGTGCTCTCCCGTCACTGTCATCTCTTTCTGTAATCTTTGCACTCTGTCATTTTGACTAATATTTTCTAGATTTAGCTTCCTTTTATATTTACAAAACATTCTAGCATGTCTGCCTGAATTATAACCTCCGGAGTCCAATTTCATTCATAATGTTTGAGTGCCTACGTAAGGGCCTTTTCACACAACAAATCCATTGCTTGCACCTATGACAATCTGGGCTCAGAAAAGTGAAGGTCATTTGGTCAAGGTCATAGACATAATTTAACCTTGGATTTTGACCACAAAACCTAGTGCTTTTCTACTATGCCACACCCTAAACGTACAATATTGTTATTTCTACAGTTGAGCAGCTGACAGCTGAGCACAAAGATGGGGAAGACAGGGAGTTCCTTGTGTGGGACAGACACTTCAGTCTGTGGAACGATAGGGACAAGGCCCAGAGCAGGAGACTCATTGTGCTGGAGCAGAGTCAGCAAGATGCAGTGCTCAGGGAGACCAGGGTCCAAGCTGTGGTGCCTCGTTGGCCATCTTGTGGATGTCGGCTTTTGCAACCAGAAAAATGGAGAGACTTTAGAGGACTTGGAGCAGAGGTGGTCAGATTCAGAATATTCGATGAGGCCTTCCTGTTGGACAGACTGAAATGTGATAAAGGACAGGCTTGGGCAATTCCACCACGGCAGCTTGTATTCTGTTTAGATACTGTCTCCTTCATTGGATGGGGACTTGGCTGGGACAGAACTTGTCTTTGGATCCCCAATGTCCAGCCCAGGGTCAGGCACACTGACAGACATGTGTGTTGAGTCTGGTGGTCGGATGAGTGTGTCTGAGCCACAAGTTTATGGATGAACGGGAGAGTGAACAGCTTTCTGACATCAGTTGGGAAAACAAGTCAGAGGCAGGGAGTTGATCTCCTCCCGCAGGGTATTCAGTGGACACTGTGACCTCTTCTTCCGTGGGTGGAGAGAGAAGTGCTAGCTCCCAAGGCCACTTTACTTCAGGGTGCTGTGGCAGATGGGACTAGCCCCGCCGTGGTCAAACTAAGGCCCGAGGGCCGGATCCGGCCCGTTCAGCTGTTCTAAACTATTGGGGGGGGAGGGGTAGTCCGTACTCTTTTATGTAATGATGTTTACTTTGAATTTATATTAGTTCACACGAACACTCCATCCATGCTTTTGTTCCGGCCCTCCAGTCCAGTTTAAGAACCCATTGTGGCCCTTGAGTCAAAAAGTTTGCCCACCCCTGGACTAGCCTCTTGTATTTGCTGATGCGTAAAGGAGAGAAATCTCTTTTCAGCGTGTTACAAACAAAACTATTTAGAGCCCAGGAATTTCCCCAACAACCAGTTGCAACCAAGCAGGCTGCCTGCACAGGGCCTTACTTGGACCTGAGATGGCTTAAATGGGGGACGTGAATATACGTTCAGCAAACTTTCCCCAATCGTATAGAAATACAGAACCCAACCAGAGGTGGGCTCCCACTTCCAGTATCTTGGAGTCATTCACCAAACACATATGAAACCAGCTCTGATGAGTGCAGGCACCACAGCGGTTAAATGGAAGTGGTTAGTACAGCAGCTGGTGACTGTGGGCTTGAAAGTCAGACCACTTGGACTTCGAGTCAGTATCTCTCTCTCTCCCTCCCTCCCCCAAAACCCTTTCTAGCTCTGTGACTTCTGTGTAACCACTTTACGCCTCTGATCCTGACCTGAAAAACAGGAATGCAACCAGCAGTGCTGTCTTACCAGAGTTACTGAGCGGGTGGGTGAAAGTGCTTGGTATGCAGTAAGCATTCAATACTGCCCCCGTGATGATGGTGAAACTCCATCTCACTCGTCTGAGCTATATGCTGTTGGTGAAGTTATGGCCAGAAGGAAATGGCTTCCACTCCTTTAGTGACTGATAAGGAACGGAATGGGGCACGGTCAACACCATGTCGGATGCTGAGGCCCATGATTGGAACTTGGGAGTGGCCCACAGCACAGGGTTTGGCCCACAGACGTGGCTCGGCACATGTCTGTAGTAACTGAATAGAGCACCAGTGCTTCAGAGGCTCCGAGAAGGAATAAGATGTTCAGCTAAACTTTGAAGAACGTGCACCAGCACATTTCCCCCAGATGTGGATGGCATTTGTGTCTGCCTCAAAATGAAGGTTTCCTAAAACTTACTAGTGAGACCATCAATGCAAAGGGCCACCACAAACATTTATCTCCAAAAAGCAAATTTCTCTCCAGAAACATAAATGGCAGCTAACATTTTTTCTATTTTCATAACAAAATAACAAAATGCCAGCCTTGTAAATATTTATGACCCTAAGTAGACAGTCCATATTTGAACATCAACTGTCTAAAGGCCATTCAAGTGCTTTTTGTCAGAAATCTTTTATCAGACACATTCCCTGGACACAACAGTAGGCACATACCCCTTTATAATGTGGCCCAGCATGAGGGCTCACAGGTAACCAAGGTAAGTACACGGACCGTCCAGAGCTTTGGCACCTCCTAGGGCTCTGCCTCTGGTCTCCTCATATTTCTGCAGTTCCCAGAGGCATTAGATACAGCCTGCCTAGCACTCAGGTCTCCAGCTCCGAGCCTCAGCCTCCGTGGTCTGGACCAGTGTTTGTCACTCTGGGCCCCATGAAACTCCTGGCTCTGCAGGAGTAAAGTGTAGAGATAAGTAAGTCTGGCTATCTAAAAGGGGTAAACGATGAGTGATGAAGTTTGGGGGGAGGTGGTAAGGTCCATTAGATAAGGGGGTAGGAGGCTCAGAATAATGTCTTGAGTATTGCTAATTCCATTAGGAAGATGTCATAAAAAGCACGTAGTACAGGGTTGGCTAACCTTTTCAATAAAGAAGCAGCCGAAACTGGTTTGGCTCAGTGGATAGAGCGTCGGCCTGCGGACTGAAAGGTCCCAGGTTCAAATGCACCTTGGTTGCGGGCACATCCCCAGTAGGGGGTGTGCAAGAGGCAGCTGATTGATGATTCTTCCTCATCAATGTTCCTAACTCTCTATCCCTCTCCCTTCCTCTCTGTAAAATATCAATAAAATATATTTTTAAAAATAAATAAATAAATAATAAAGAAGCAGATAATTATTTTAGGGTTTGTAGGACATACTGTGTTACAGCTACTCAACTTTGACATTGTCCCCATGTTGCCATCAATTAGAATGCTCCTAGTGTGTGTGTGTGTGTGTGTGTGTGTGTGTGTGTGTGCGTGTGCGCCTTTCTCATTCATGACAACTATTTCTAGACAACAGGTTCGACTGCACCCCCAAAGAGTTCCCACGGGAGCACTCAGCTGAGAGAGATTCTTACCTGAGGGACAGAGCAAAGTTCATGGCTCCTGATGGGCCTGAAGAGAGAAATACATCTTTCCTCCTGTAACACACCGCCTTTCTTTTTTTTTTTTTAAAAAAAAAAAATCTTTATTGCTCAGATTATTACAATTGTTTCTCCTTTTTCTTCCTCATAGCTCCCTTCCACCTGATTCCCACCCCACCCTCTGCCCTTTCCCCCTCCCCCCACCATTGTCCTCATCCATAGGTTATATGATTTTAATCCGGTCTCTTTCTGCACCCCCACACCCCTTTCACCCTGATAATTATCAATCCACTCCCTTTCTTTGCCCCTGATTCTTTATATTCACCAGTTTATTCTATTCCTCAGATTTTTAATTCACTTGATCTTCTTCTTCTTCTTAAGTAATACCTTTCAGCATTTCATATGATACTGGTTTGGTGATGAACTACTTTAAATTTTTCTTATCTGGCGGAGGACTGAGAAGGTGGGGCAGTTCTGTACCGTGCTGCCTTCCACTGGTTAAGACCTCCAAGAGCAAAGGCCTACCAAGGTGAGGATGCCCCTACTGTCACCTGTAGAGGGGCAGCACTGAGCTGGCCAATATTTGTGGTGGTGCTGCTTGTCCTGGCTCAGGGGAAGCGTTCCACTAAGTCTGAAAGACTGGGACATCGTGGGGACTCTCCGTCACCGCCCGCGGCCTGCTCTGCCAGGCCTTCACGCGCGCTGTGCTGGCGCTGCGCCTTCCATTGGCAGACCCGGAGAATCCTCTCTCCGCTGCCACATGGCCAGGCCAAAGCATCAGACACTACCACCATGCGGATTTTAAAACTACAGGGGAAATTGAGGCACAGGAGCTACCATCGCTGCCGCACCCACCGCCGCCCCCAAGAATGGGAATCCACCGAAATCAGAGCTCACTACGCACTGGGCTCATAGAGAGTGTGGCTTCAGAAATTAGCCTCTGCATCCACAGCAGCTCCACATCCGCAACAAAGAGGACACCATTGAGGGCGGACTCTCCCCATGCAGCCATCACAGCCCGCCCACAATCTTCCCAGCACACCCACCATGCTGGGAGGGAGATGGAGCGCGCTGGTGAGGAAATGGCACGGTGCCTTCCATTACCCACCCAGACGAGCCCATCCTCCGATGCCACATGGCCAAGCCGAAGCTCTCACCACCACCACCATGTGAACTTTAAAACTACAGTGGTAATTGAACCACAGGAGCGACCGTCAATATTGCACCTGGCATCGCCACCCACCACTGCCGCCGAGAATAAAGGAAATCCACCAAGAAGAGAGCTCACCACGCCTTGGGCTCAGGGAGTGGGCGACCTCAGAACTTAGTCTCCATGTCTGCAGCTGCTCCGCTCCCACACCAAACGAGACACCTTTGAAGGTGGTCCCCCCGCCTGCAACCATCTCAGCCCAACTGCAGTTGTCCCAGCCTACCCGCCATGCTAGCAAGGAGCTAGCGCGGCGCCTCCAATATGCGACCCCAACACCCTAGAGGGGCCGTGTGCCCCGGGTGAGCCGAGTGTCCCAGGGGGCCGAGTGCCCCGGGTGAGCCGAGTGTCCCAGGGGGCCGAGTGCCCCGGGTGAGCCGAGTGTCCCAGGGGGCCGTGTGCCCCGGGTGAGCCGAGTGTCCCAGGGGGCCGAGTGCCCCGGGTGAGCCGAGAGTCCCAGGGGGCCGAGTGCCCCGGGTGAGCCGAGTGTCCCAGGGGGCCGAGTGCCCCGGGTGAGCCGAGTGTCCCAGGGGGCCGAGTGCCCCGGGTGAGCCGAGTGCCCCAGGGGGCCGTGTGCCCGGGTAAGCCGTACCCCCCCAAAGGGGAAGCTTGTCCCGGGTGAGCCGAGTGTCCCAGGGGGCCGAGTGCCCCGGGTGAGCCGAGTGCCCCAGGGGGCCGTGTGCCCCAGGTAAACCGTACCCCCCCAAAGGGGAAGCTTGTCCCGGGTGAGCCGTGTGTCCCAGGAAGCCGAGTGCCCCGGGTGAGCCGAGTGTCCCAGGGGGCCGTGTGCCCCGGGTGAGCCGAGTGTCCCAGGGGGCCGTGTGCCCCGGGTAAGCCGAGTGTCCCAGGGGGCCGAGTGCCCCGGGTGAGCCGAGAGTCCCAGGGGGCCGAGTGCCCCGGGTGAGCCGAGAGTCTCAGGGGGCCGAGTGCCCCAGGTGAGCCGAGTGTCCCAGGGGGCCATGTGCCCCGGGTAAGCCGTACCCCCCAAAGGGGAAGGGTGTCCCAGGTGAGCCGTGTGTCCCAGGGGGCCGAGTGCCCCGGGTGAGCCGAGTTTCCCAGGGGGCCGAGTGCCCCGGGTGAGCCGAGTGTCCCAGGGGGCCGAGTGCCCCGGGTGAGCCGAGTGTCCCAGGGGGCCGAGTGCCCCGGGTGAGCCGAGTGTCCCAGGGGGCCGTGTGCCCCGGGTGAGCCGAGTGTCCCAGGGGGCCGAGTGCCCCGGGTGAGCCGAGTGTCCCAGAGGGCCATGTGCCCCGGGTAAGCCGTACCCCCCAAAGGGGAAGGGTGTCCCGGGTGAGCCGTGTGTCCCAGGGGGCCAAGTGCCCCGGGTGAGCCGAGTGGCCCATTGGGCCGAGTGCCCCGGGTGAGCCGAGTGTCCCAATAGGCCGAGTGCCCCGGGTGAGCCGAGAGTCCCAGGGGGCCGAGTGCCCCGGGTGAGCCGAGAGTCTCAGGGGGCCGAGTGCCCCAGGTGAGCCGAGTGTCCCAGGGGGCCATGTGCCCCGGGTAAGCCGTACCCCCCAAAGGGGAAGGGTGTCCCGGGTGAGCCGTGTGTCCCAGGGGGCCGAGTGCCCCGGGTGAGCCAAGTTTCCCAGGGGGCCGAGTGCCCCGGGTGAGCCGAGTGTCCCAGGGGGCCGTGTGCCCCGGGTGAGCCGAGTGTCCCAGGGGGCCGAGTGCCCCGGGTGAGCCGAGTGTCCCAGGGGGCTATGTGCCCCGGGTAAGCCGTACCCCCCAAAGGGGAAGGGTGTCCCGGGTGAGCCGTGTGTCCCAGGAAGCCGAGTGCCCCGGGTGAGCCGAGTGTCCCATGGGGCCGAGTGCCCCGGGTGAACCGAGTGTCCCACGGGTCCGAGTGCCCCGGGTGAGCCGAGTGTCCCATTGGGCCGAGTGCCCCGGGTGAGCCGAGTGTCCCAATAGGCCGAGTGCCCCGGGTGAGCCGAGTGTCCCATGGGGCCGAGTGCCCCGGGTGAGCCGAGTGTCCCAGGGTGCAGAGTGCCCCGGGCGAGCCGTGTGTCCCAGGGGAAGCAGTGGGACCCAGGGGAAGGGGCGGTGAAAACCAGAGAAGGAGCGGACTCTATTCATATGGTCCTGAGATAGTCACCATAAAACAAGCAGATTGCCAAATGACAGCGGGGAGGGGAAGGAGACCTGGGGGGAGATAGGAGAACAACCGAGGGACTGGTATGCATGAACATAAGTACAACCAATGAACACAGAACTCTGGGGAGGGAGGGCATAAATGGGAGGTGGGGGGGGGCAATGGTAAACTATGTACACAGAAAATACCTTAATAAAATAAAATTTTAAAAAATAAAATATAAAAAAAAATAAATAAATAAAAATTTAAAAATAAATTTTTCTTATCTGTGAAGCTCTTTATCTGCCCTTCAATTCTGAATGATAACTTTGCTGGATACAGTAATCTTGGTTGTAGGTTCTCGCTCTTCATCACTTTGAATATTTCTTGCCACTCCCTTCTGGCCTTCAGGGATCAGCTGATAGTCGTATGGGTGCTCCCTTATAGGTAACCAACTGCTTTTCTCTTGCTGCTTGTAAGGTCTTCTTTTTGTCTTTTACCCTTGGCATATTGATGATGATGTGTCTCGCAGTATTTTTCTTTGGATTCCTCTTGTTTGGGGTTCTGTACGCTTCCTGTACTTGTAAGTCTATTTCTTTCACCAGATGGGGGAAGTTTTCTGATATTATTTCTTCAAATATGTTTTCAGCATTTTGCACTCCCTCTTCTTCTGGCACCCTCATAATTCTGATGTTGGTGCGCCTGAAGTTGTCCCAGAGGCTCCTTACACTATCTTTAACTTTCTGGATTGTCTTTTCTTCTTGCTTCTCCAGAGGAGTGTCTTTCGGCTATTTGACCTGATTCTTGTGTTCCTCCATTCTGCTGTTGGATCTCTGCATAATGTTTTCCATTTTAGTCAGTTTATGTATACTTTTTAGTTGGGTCTCATGAAGTTTATCGACCTTTTCTAGGATATTCTTGCATAACCTTAGAACCGTAGTTCTGAACTCTATATCCTCCATCTTTTTCGTTTGAGATATATTTCCTTGTCTCAGCATTTTCGCTGTTTTTCAGAGTTGGTATGGCCCAGTGGGTCAGCCTCCTCAGTTACCTGAGGTAGACACTCTTGGTGCTCCCCTTTGTGGACTGCGTGCACAGCCTTGTTGTAGCTAAGTCTTTATTGTTGTGAATTGACCTTCAGGCCAATTGAATGTGGGTATCAGCTGTGTCTACTCTGGGATAACTTCTGTATTGGAGACAGTCTTATAGGATCAGACTTGAAAAACTGCAGAAGCCTCTGCTCAGCTTGGATGGGGCGGAGTCTCAGGGCTGAACTGACAGTCTTGGCTTCCGCCCTGCCCTTGTGGACTCACCTGAGTTTCCGCCTAACCTCTGCCTTCCGCAGCTTCCCTGAGTTTCTGCCTGATTGTCCCAGGTTCCCCGAGCAGGAGAGTGGGTGCCCCAGGGTTTTGCCTGGACTTGGGCTGGTCTCTGTAGTCTGGAGCTTCTGACTCCTTCCACTACGGAGAGGCCACCACCTTGTACGGAGAGGCGGAGAGGTGGTGGCAGGCAGCCTCAGCGGTCAGACCTGGAGCTTCTGACTCCTTCTGCTACCGCGGTCAGACCTCTGAGTGTACTCACTCGCACGGGACTGTAGACCCTGCCGGCTGCAGCTCCCGGGTCACTGGTCTCCCAGTCTCTGAGTCTCTGGGTGCCTTTCTCTGCAGTCCAGACTCCACCCATATGAGCCTGGGACCAGGGTTTCGGCCAGGGTTGGGTTCAGTACAGTCAGTCAGAAAGTGTTCCATGCGATCGGGAATTCCTCCCCTCCCGCCGCCAGGCAGGCATTCGGCGGCCGCAGTTGCTCCCCGCACACGCGAACGTCTCCCTACCTCAGCGCTTTGCGGCTCCCAGTCCAATCCGTGAGCATCTTCCCTTTTTTCTAGTTGTAGATATTCCACTCTGCCAGCTTTCCTGAGGTTTTGGTGAAGTTCTTTTTTATTTTAGTTGTTGTTGTTTTTTAATTGTTGATGAGGCGGCAGCTTAGGAGACTACCCAGGCCACCATCTTGGTTCTCGCTCCCCACCTTTCAAATAACACCTAACTTTCTCTGGAGCATCAAACCCTAGCCCGTCACTGTTGTCCCTACAAACTATTACGGCCCTGCTTGGTCACCAATTTGGCCAAACCTGCTTTTAGGGGATGATTTAAACCCCAACCCCTCAGAATGATGGATGTCTATTCCCTCACACCTCACACAATTCATGAGGAACATCCAACCACTGGGAGGATAGCCAATTCCCATTAAATTTTGGCAATTATTTAAGAGGGGTGCTTCTCATTCGAACTACCCATGTACAATAGATGTTTGGAGACTATTTTTCAAAGAAATCCAATACCTGGAAGAGAAAGCACAGCTGCCCACTCTTTCCCTGGTGGAGCTGACAGTCAGCCAGCTGGTACTGTTCTGATGTGGATCATTAGTCATCTTGACAGGAGGACTAAGAAAGAATTGAATGATAGCTTGAATCCATGTGATCACACACTTGTATAAGAAATAAGTGTCTGCAATTAGGAAGCTGATAAAAAATATCATAAATCCCTAAAATCTCCACCTGTCATTATACCAACCTCATTAGGTATTTAACAAAATTATCAAAACAGGTTCTAATTCCACTGTTTCCATTTCCCTGGTGGCCTCTTCCTTCCTTCAACTGTAGTCGGGCAGCCTCTTGACTTACATCCTCCCCGACTCCCCTCAACAGCCACATCCCCATCCAGGGAAGACTCTGAATGGTCCTGGCTCAGGTCATGAGCCCATCCTCACCTCACTCTCTCCATGGGAAAGGGTTCCTCACTGGCCAGCCTGGGTCTCATACACGTTCCTGTGGCAGGACAGGGGACCCTGACTGACTCCCCACCAAGACTACAAGGAGTGGGGTGGAGTCCTCACAGAATGAGAAAGGCCCCTGAAGCAACCAGCACTGTAGCTATCACGACCTATCATGCCAGCCACCCACATGGTGCATCCAAGGGCACTGGCAAGGACGAGAAAGGAGTTGATATCATGCCAATTAAAAAGGGGCCAGCTTGCCACACCAGCTGAGAAAGCAGCCCAGGTGGTCACAGTTCTGTGGCTGTGCTGAGAGCAGCCAACACAGGGCCACTGCTTCATCAGCAACCACACCACCTGACCTCTGGTCCCCTTCTCTCCTGTGTACACCGGTTTACTCAGGTCCTCTGTTGTTCCGTTTCCCCTCTCCTGCCATCTTGTTCACCAATTCCCTCTTCATAATAAAAACGTTATGCAGCAGCTACATCAGATTCAGATGTGTGAGAAATAGCAGGTCCTCTTTCCTGACCATAAGCTTTGGGAAGATGACGTTTGGCTGTTGGTCAACATTCATTTTGCGAAAGGCTTGTGTGAGGGGGGGGTTCTATTTCCCTGGAGGTCCCCTTATGCAATTATCAGTAAGGACCGTGGGGGATGGTCTGCAAGTCATTCTGGAACCTACAGGAATTCACAGGGAACAGTTTTGGCGCAGGCTCCTGGCCGGAGAGGAAGCTGGCACAGCCCTGGGCTGCTTGGTGCCTGCCTCTCTGCTGCCCGCATTTCTAACCAGAGAGGCTTTTAGGACCAGAACTGCTCTCCAAGGTAATGGATGCCCAGAGGTGTCCACAACCTTTCTCCAACACTAACTCATTAATATTCTCTCGTCTCTGTTCTTCCAACAAACATCCCCCACACCACTTTTCCATAGATTGATTTAAGCCCAAGTCTTTCAAAGTGGAAATGGCACATTTTCTCAAAACTAAGATGATTCACCTACACTTTGTGCTTTTTTCCTTCCACACTTGACCATCCTAAATATATTATCTTAGCAATAAGCACACCAATAACTCGGGGAACACGGTGCTCCAATGTAAAGCTCCCAGCTGAATTTACACTTTGTAGTCCGGAGTAAAAATGTCCTCATTCCAGAGTGACTCAAAAACTCAAAGGCCTTGTGATAAGTACATATGGAGACTTGCTTTCTAAAACTCTAAAATAGTCTCTGATATTCACAAAGTTTCCAAATGTACATGAACAAAACATCAGGACTTCTCATGGGAAATGCCCTCAAATGGCCAAACAAGAACAGCCGTTTGGAAGCTCTCTGAGGTTACCTGAGTCCACAGACTACCGTGGCCTGTGGATGCTTCTGAGAGCCACAACCCCAGTTCGGAGGGCTAGGCTCCTACTGCTTGGGAGGCATCATGGAAAACATGGTTTCTGCCTTAATCCAGCCTTCAATTTGTGCTGTCAGGGACACATGAAATGCTGCAAATGGTTAATGTGTTACTTTGCAAGGTGTTTCTATTAGGCAAGCGTGGACCTTTGCATTTTATTTGAGGTACTTTCCACACTAAGATTTTAGAGTTTCTCAAATGCCTACCTTCCCTGGGGACTCAGTGCCTGTTGCTAGAGTTTTGCAAGACCTCCCTGCCTCTGACCTTCTCCTCCAGTGCCTCCCCTAAACCCCCAGGACTGGTCGTCGTCCCAGGTGTGACGCTTCAGCGCTGTCTACAGCACGAGACTCAGCTTGGCAGCATGGAACTCACACTATGACCAAGACAGAGTGACAGGAAAATTTACCCTCTCTCCCGGACCAACCAAAAAGCAGGTCAAATTCAGAAAGTCATCCTTTCCAAAACACCAAATATTCGGCAGTGAAGAGAGTGTCTGCTGGGTTATCTGAGAGACCAGAAACAGAACAGACAAGCCCTACAATTGCTTCAGTTTGCTGTCTTGAGAGTTTCCAGGACACAGCATAGTTTGGAGATGCCAGACAGAGCTGGTGAACTCCCTGAACTGAAGAGACAAAGCTGAAAGTCCAGAGAGAGCAGGCAGCCAGAGTCTGTAGGACAGAGTGCCAGAGAGTCCTACAGAGAGCTCCGGAGATGTAAGGGGTGTTCCCTTCACACAGTTGGCTGAGGACTGACTGATCAGCACACGTGTGAATTTATGCTTCCCAAGGCTAAAGAACCACCTGAAAGGATGAGGGTAACAGTGCCCAGTGCCCACCTAGGGCTGGAGAATATGTCCATCCGTCCTATTCAGGTGCAAAACCCTAAGACACAGGGTATCTTAAGCAGGGTACCCAGAAGGGTTTGCTTTAGTAATGAGATACAAGCATAGATTGAGCATGGCTCTGGTCCCACCTTAAAAAACAACAACTCAAAAGCAAGACCCCCAGGGATCAAAATGCTCCCAACTAACCTAAATGTCAGAGTAAGCTCAATAAAATGTATAGAAATAAAAAAGCTTGCACCCAACAAGGAAAATTTACAATGTCTAGCATATATTCAAAAATTATCAGGTAGAGACCGAAACAAGATGGTGGCCTAGGAAGTCTCCTAAGCTGCCACCTCATCAACAATTTGGAAAAAAACAGCTAAAATCGAAAGGGATTGCACCCAACCCACAGGAAAGCTGGCGGAATGGGAAGGCTACAACTAGACACAAAGCCAATGGCTGGAGGGAGAAAGTGGAGAAAAGTATTTCAGAGGAGACCTTTGGAAATAAAGGTAAGTCTGAGATACAAGAGTGGTCTCCCCTGGATCTTAAAGTCTCTGTAGCTCAGCACCCGGCTCCTGATCCAAGCTCTGGTTCTGGTTAATAAGCAAGACTGACACCCAAGCTGCTCCTTCACAGTGGCCTGAATTAGCAATGTGAGGCGAGGCAGCACCTGCCCTTGCTGGGCCTCAAAGTGAATCAAGTGTGGATAACAGCTTTTCCTTCTTTCTGCTGTGAGCCAAAACAAACAAACAAAAACACTCAGTCCCAGAACATTCGGACACTCAGAATCTACTCTTTAAGAGCCATGAAGAAAGGAGTCAGGGGTCATTTAACATTCTAATAGGAATTACATCACAGCTACTGGATGTCTGGGGCCCATAAGTTTCCTGCACAGCCGCCACAGCCCATTACAGCCCCTCACAGCCCCCCCTAGCCCCTCCAGCCCAGCACAGCCCCCCACAGCCCCACCTTCCCAGCACAACCCCCCACAGCCCCACCTTCCCAGCACAACCCCCCACAGCCCCACCTTCCCAGCACAACCCCCACAGCCCCACCTTCCTAGCACAGCCCCCCACAGCCCCTCCAGCCCAGCACAGCCCCTCCTGCCCAGCACAGCCCCCCACAGCCCTCCACAGCCCCCCACAGCCCCACCTTCCCAGCACAGCCCCCCACAGCCCCTCCTGCCCAGCACAGCCCCCCACAGCCCTCCACAGCCCCCCCACAGCCCCTCCAGCCCAGCACAGCCCCCCACAGCCCCTCCTGCCCAGCACAGCCCCCCACAGCCCCCCACAGCCCCACCTTCCCAGCACAGCCCCCCACAGCCCCTCCAGCCCAGCACAGCCCCACACAGCCCCTCCTGCCCAGCACAGCCCCCCATAGCTCCTCCTGCCCAGCACAGCCCCCCACAGCCCCTCCAGCCCAGCACAGCCCCACACAGCCCCTCCTGCCCAGCACAGCCCCACACAGCCCTCCACAGCCCCTCCTGCCCAGCACAGCCCCCCACAGCCCCTCCAGCCCAGCACAGCCCCACACAGCCCCTCCTGCCCAGCACAGCCCCACACAGCCCCACACAGCCCCTCCTGCCCAGCACAGCCCCCCATAGCTCCTCCTGCCCAGCACAGCCCCCCACAGCCCCTCCAGCCCAGCACAGCCCCACACAGCCCCTCCTGCCCAGCACAGCCCCACACAGCCCTCCACAGCCCCCCACAGCCCCTCCTGCCCAGCACAGCCCCCCACAGCCCCTCCTGCCCAGCACAGCCCCACACAGCCCTCCACAGCCCCCCCACAGCCCCTCCAGCCCAGCACAGCCCCGCACAGCCCTCCACAGCCCCCCCACAGCCCCTCCAGCCCAGCACAGCCCCGCACAGCCCTCCACAGCCCCCCACAGCCCCTCCTGCCCAGCACAGCCCCACACAGCCCTCCACAGCCCCCCACAGCCCCTCCTGCCCAGCACAGCCCCCCACAGCCCCTCCTGCCCAGCACAGCCCCACACAGCCCTCCACAGCCCCCCACAGCCCCTCCTGCCCAGCACAGCCCCCCACAGCCCCTCCTGCCCAGCACAGCCCCCCACAGCCCTCCACAGCCCCCCACAGCCCCACCTGCCCAGCACAGCCCCACACAGCCCTCCACAGCCCCCCACAGCCCCACCTGCCCAGCACAGCCCCACACAGCCCTCCACAGCCCCACCTGCCCAGCACAGCCCCCCACAGCCCCTCCTGCCCAGCACAGCCCCCCACAGCCCCTCCTGCCCAGCACAGCCCCCCACAGCCCTCCACAGCCCCACCTGCCCAGCACAGCCCCCCACAGCCCCTCCTGCCCAGGTGTGCAGACAGCATTGGTGTGAAGCTGCAGTTATGTGGGATGAGTCTAGAGAGCTAGTTCACATTCAACAGGGGGATTGGTTACTAACACTGCAATGAATACTGGAGATTTGCTGGTGGATTCAGGTGCCTCCACCACAAGGAAAATGAAGAGCTGTGAGGAAATGGATCTGTCCATGAGCTCGGCTGTAGTGACCATGTCACTGTGTATGCACATGCATGTCAAATCATGTTGCACATCTTAAACATATGCACTTTAATGTTAAAATATAATAAAGAAACACAAGTTCTCCAACCTTGGCGCAACCCACTGAATCAGAACTAGGGGCCCACGACCCTGTGTTTACAAGGTCTCGTGGGGCCCTCTGCACACTTGTCGGGGAATCGCTGACGTAGAGAAACTGCCACAGAGAGTTCCGGCAGCTCCAGCAACAGAGGAGGAAGGGGAGCCAGGAACTTTCCCATCAACAGAGGATCTCGTCCAAAGCTCTTACCCACTAACTGCAAGCCAATCACTGACATGAAATGCCAAACGAAAACACTGAGAGAAGTCTTCTTGGCTAATTGTCATCAACTCCGGATATGAGGACTCAAAATTAACGACTGCAGGTTATGGAAATAAACAGTACATCTCACTTCATTCTCCGGATCTCTGGAAAGAGGCTAATTGGGGCCCATAAATTAGAAGAAATTACTCAACAAGTTGATTAATGCTCCAAGAAGAGGAGTGCAAAATGGACACATTCTAAAAAGAGGCTTTGATTACAATCAGCTGCTTAACCCATGCAGACAGGCTAGGCCAGATTCTGTGGCGGGATATCACCAATGCCAAGACCAGAAAACTGACAGCAGGATCTCCGAGAGATTCGGGGTTTGCCGAAGGACTGCTTGTCACCTCAGGAATGAAGCGTGTGGACGGGAAAATCAAACATCAGTGTCAGCCCGGAACGGTCTTCCTGTAAGTGGGAAAGGGAACCCAGCCCTCGTCACCAAGCTCAGTCACCTATTCCGTGGGCTAAGCTGCTGCAGGCTGCAGACCTCGGCGTGGTCTACAGGAGCAGATGGCCCCGGCATCACTGCGTCAGGGAGGCAGGCACAGGGAGGCCTCATTACTCAGCCCTGCAGGTTACCCAGATGGCTGGCAGAGGCAGGTCTGCACCCCACATCCTTTCTCCCTCCACCGCGGCCTCAGGGCACCTTCCAGACAAGACGGGCCCACACCCTCCGCAGGTCCTTCCCTCCCACCTTCCCCACAAAGGCCAGCACCCCCACCCTGCAACCTTAGGCCTCATCCTGCTTCCCCAGGCCTGAGCGACTCCTGCTCCACCTCTGAGAGAGCTCTCCTCCAGGTGGAGAAGGGGGCCTGCATCGGAGAAGCCAAGAACCCGGGGCCAGTGCTCTTAGGCTGACCAGCATGGAGAACACCAACACAGGCAGACCAGGCCTGGGTCGGGGCAGAGGACAAAATCACGCCCCCAAAGACGTCCACATCCTAGTCTCAGACCCTGTGCTTAGGTGACCTCACAGGGCACAGACCAGCTGGCTGGGACAGGGAAGGTTAGCCTGGATGGTCTGGTGGGATCAATCTAATTACATGAATCCTAAAAAGTGGGAGAGGCAGAAGAGAGCCAGAGAGACACAGGATGAGCAAGACATGGCCCTCTGCTGCTGCTCGAGGTTAGAAGAAGGAACATATAGGCAACTTCTTGAAGTCAAAAGCAAGGAATCAGATTCTCCTGCAGATTCCCTGAAAGGCAGCCAGCCCTGCTGACCCTGAGTGCAGCCTAAGGAGACCCGAGGCTCCTGCCTAGAGAACGGCAGTGCTAATCGTGCTCTCCACCTCTCCACGGAGGTCGACGTGCAGTGATGCAGGGTCATGTGGCTTCCTCTGAAGCCACTTGGGTTTAAAAACAAAGGCCGTCTACATGGTCAAACCCACCCTCCCAGGGAGATGTGCACTGGGTGCTGGGTCCAAAGGCTGGTTAACAGGGAAGTGTTCAGGTTGTCTAGAAAAATGGAACCACAGAGTAGAGAGAGAGGTCAGCAAGACCGGGTTTATTACTGGCATTGGCTGATGCAGTTACAGAGACTGAGAAAGTCCCAGGATCTGTCGTCCACAAGCTGGGGACCCAGAGAGTGGGGGTGACCTCAGACTGAGCCTGAGAACAGGAGCCCACAGGTAAGGTCAGGAGATGCCTACCTTCTCCCCCTCTGGGCTCTGGTCAGGCCTTGGGGGTTGAACGATGCCCCCACATTGGGGAAGTTACCAATCCAAGCACTAGCCCCTTCCGGAAACACCCACAGACACGCCCAAAGGTGTTGCGCAGCTATGGGCATCCCTCACCCCGTCAAGGGGACACCATCACCCAAGCGTGCTCTCCGTCACTGTGCTGCAGGGCCTTCTGGAAATCACAGGAGGGGGCACCTGGGGCTAAGGCCTGATTCAGGGGAGTCTTGAGGCCACAACCAACTCCCAGAAGCCGACGAACCCACTCCTCAAACGGCGATCTCTGAAAAGGAGGGAAACAGTCAAGGAAAGGGGTGTGGAAAGAAGAGGAGAGAGATGGGGAAAGCAGGTGGGGGAGAGGGAAAGAACAAAATCACTTCTATTAACCTCCTGCTGGGGATCGTTGGTCTGCAGGGTCTGAGGCTTCAGCTGTGGGGCTGTCAGGAGGAGACTCCTGCTGCCCTCCAAGCCTCTGGGCCAGGAGGAGGGGGTGATGGGAACTGCTTGCTGCCATGTTTCCTTTCTAACCAGCGTCCAGAGCTCCTGAAGCATATTAATGACCCCAATTTCACAGGCTCATTTGCAGGCACAAAGTTCAGCACAGCAGGACGAGGTGACACACAGAACCCTGCTGGGAAGCATAATGTGTGTGTTCTCTGAGCTAATGAGCTCCGAGTGGCGAGGCTCCCTGCTCCTCTGGGGGAGACCCCCGCTGGAGCCAGGTCGGGCTATCGGCCTGCCAGGCTCTGGCATATTAATGTGTCCGAAAACTGCTGCCTTCAAAGTGGAAACCTGGATTTCAAAAGGATAATGCGAAGCACAACTCACATATTTCAGGTTTACAATATAATTCAGAGATGCACCCCATCTGTCAAGTGATGCCCGATCAAGTGCCGTTGCTCTTCTAGAACTTCTGGAAGGAGGTGGTGTGGGGAGAGGAGGGCTGTAGGACTGTGGTTCCATGCGCCGGTTTCCTATGAGGGTTAGTGTCAAGCTCTGCTCCTCATATCTGAAATCTTACGCCAGGAAGTTCACCTCCATGTCTAACGACAACCTTTCCCAGGGCAGAGCCCTTCGCCCCTAGAAGGTATTAGCAGAGTAATTTGATCCGTAGGACAGAAAAGACCTAAGCCTCATGGAGTGCTACCCTTTCATAGACATGGGTATTTATTAGAATTGACTGCTCGTCATTTAAGCTTATCTGCTTAGACTTAATGACTCAGAGATAAGCTTAGCTGCTTATCTCTGAGTCATTGAAGGCATACAGACGCTTCCTTTCCACTCTACGTCATCATGCCTTTTCTCCGAGACCACCCTTCTTTTGTATTTTTAAGGAGGGTATCATTCTTCATCTCCTTTACACACTCCCTCAAAGCAAACAGCATCATTAGCCTTTCTGCCTGGAGTATTTCCGAGAATAATCGCTGGTCGCTGAGCATCTGAGCCTCCATCCTCGAGGACATCGGTCTTAGCGAGGCTTTCAGCTCTTGGGTCTGAGGTCTCATCTTTTTGCATGTTCCGGAAGCTTTCCAGTGGACTTACAGCCTCCACTGCTTCCCACTCTGCCCCCACCCTTGGCTGAGGCCATCCAGCCAAGGATCCATAATTTCGCAGTAAGCGTGCAGAGTGTATATAGCTCCTGTGCCACATGATTTGCCAAATGGTCTTTTTTGCAAAGCACCACAGGGACCCAACTTGTCACGTCCTTAAGGCTGAGCTCTGCTGCTGTTTTCACTGTTTTCATGCAGGATCTGGACAGAGCTCCTGTCAGACCAGCTGCCTCTTCCTGCTTCACCATCCTGCCCCCGACCCTCTGCAGCCTGCCCAGGAGAGAACACAGCTCGGAGACCACAATGCACACCCACCAAACAGCTGCCTGATCTAGAAGTGGCTTCTCAGTAAGTGTGGAGGCGAGGAAGAGAGGCGAGATGAGGAGGGAGAGGGACAGGGAGGAAACAGAAGACAAGTGAATGCTGACGAGAGGCCACAGAGAGTTCAGGGCACAGTCAGTAGCTTCGTGGAGGGTAAAGCATGTCAGGGAAGGGCAAGGCCGGGGAGAAAACAGCGCACAGCCTGGGGATCCGGCACCTGGGCCAGCCCCAGGGGGGTGGGCTCTAGCGATAGCTCTCAGCCTTATAAATCCCAAGTGGCCCAGGGTGCCAAGAGGGCGCAGGCTCCCTTAGGTCAGCAGTCGGGCCCCATCTAGAAACACACCATCCAGCAGAAGGGCCCTTCCAGGAAAGGGGGACTGGAGTTAGGACTGGGTGATGGTGAGACCCCTTTATTGAATTTAGGCTTGACCTTCACCCTCCCCGCCCCCCTCCGCCCCCCCGCCCCCCACCAGAGCTACACCTAGATCTCAGCTGGCCCTCTGACCAGAGACTCAGTGTCACCCTGGCCATTCTAACCTCAGAAAATGCTATGGAAACGTCTAGGCTGAGAAACCAAAATTCAGACAAATATCCCAACAGTTCACACCAACCACGAGGCAGTTCTACAGTCGCTCCTTACACGGCGGTCAGCATGCGGACTCCATGAGCAGCTCTAAATGGAAAAGGTGTTTTCTGCTGCCCAGCAGGATTGTGGTGTCTGGGCGCCAGCACGGCCTTTAGAGATTCACTCTGCATAAGTGACACTTCATGTGGGGGCAGACCCCAGGGGAAACAGAAATGCAGATGCCGTAGGTCACGTAGTGTGACCGCACAGGGCCTAGCTCATGGCAAGTGCGCCATGAATAATGGCTGCGAATGAATGGGCACTCCAAGCGGGCAGGCGATGAGATCTGGTGGGGCACCAAGAAAAGGCACGTTCACACAGGAAAGGGAAACTGAGTCACAGGAGATGGGTAGGACACACTCAGTTGTTATTATCTTGGGAGTTGGGTAGAGGAGGGTCTATTATTAAAGTGCTTATTGAAAAAAACTTGGACTGGAATTAAAATTAAGAATCAAAGAAAAGTTAATTAAAAAGAAAAAACTTGAACAATACACAAAGCATAATGAACCAAGTCAGGTAGACAAATTAAACTGACGTGGAAGGGGAGGAAGTGGCTGAGCAGGGAAGGAAATGAAACCAAGAATCTGGCCAGCTGGGCTGGTGGTAAGGGAAGGTGATGGGTGTCGTTCTCGGGGAGAATGAGAAATTCACTGGCCACATCAGGGAGCCTCCGGACAAAGGTATGTTGTTGAGACTTGAAAATATGCAGGACCTCATATTGGTTCTTCAGAGAGAAAGATGGGGCACAGAGGGACTGATTGGCACAGCCCAACTCTAGCCTAGGAGGCAGGGGGTTTCAGAGTGGCCCAGACATGCACTATCTCCTATGCAGTGGGCAAAAGCCCTGCCGGACCATCAGGCCTCTCTACCCAGAAAGACACAAGACTTCAGCCATCACCAGAAAGAAAGGATCATCACTGACTCTTAGCCCATCGAGTTCAAACTCACTTAGACATTGGTGAAGGGCATGTGTGGGTGGCAGAATAATGCCCCTCCACTAGTTCCTGGAACCTTTGACCATGTTTCTATGTAGTGAGAGGGACTTGGTGGATGTGGTTAAACTGAAAATCCTGAGATGGGAGATTATGCTGGATTATCTGGGTAACTAATGTCTAGGTCAGGGGTGGGCAAACTTTTTGACTCGAGGGCCACAATGGGTTCTTAAACTGGACCGGAGGGCCAGAACAAAAGCAACCTGACCATGCTGGCACTCTCATCTTGGGCTGCTGGTGAAGGAGCAGAGGGGAGAGCAAGAGAACCCTCTGCTCTTTCGGCTCTGTGGGCCGGATAGAACAGCCAAACGGGCCGGATCCGGCCCGCAGGGCCGTAGTTTGCCCACGGCTGGTCTAGGTCCTTATAAGGGGAAGAGAGGGATGGGAGAGTCAGAAAGGTGTGTGACAACAGAAGGAAGAATTCAGAGTCTGAGAGATTAGCGGCGCGGCTGGTTTAATGAGGCTGAAGGGGCTGTGAGCCAAGGAAGGCAGCCGCCTTCAGAGGTGTGAGAAGGCAGAGGACAGAGCCTGGGAGAAAACCTAGCCCTGCAGACATCCCACCCTAAGCCAGTGAGACTCACGCAGAACTGAACATTATAGGATAACTAGAGGCCCCATGCACGAATTTGTGCACATTGAAAGGAAATTAATTAAAAGAAATATTTTAATATCACTATTCGCCTTTCTCTATAACAGAAGTGTCAACCAAATTCACGATAGACAATGGAAACACACTGTGCGTTTGGCGCCAGTGAGAGCTTTATACAGAGAGATAAGCTTGCTTAATTAGACCTGCTTTCTGATGTAACTAAACTTTTCCCAGCCCAGCGAAGGACCCCAACTTCTCCTTCAGGTAAGTGCCAGCAACAGAGCAGCACATAACAACATGAAGCAGATTATTATTGTAGATCATGCAGGAAAAACAAAGGGTAAAATATTTAACTTCAGCAGTGTTTGACTATATTCTGCGCAGTGAGAAAACCTGAAGTCATTTTCAAGGTCCACCATTTCTTCTTTTCAGTCAGGTCAAGTTTCTAAGCTTTCTAAATCTCTGTTTTCTTGGTAATAAAAAGAAAATAGGATTACACCAAGTCTCCTATCTACCTACTCCAGATCAAATGAGATGAGGCATGGGAAAATGCTTCACAGACATTTGGTTAAAGTGTGCAATGTTTGCACCTGGCTATAAAGCAAGTTATGTTTCTGGGCTGAAGAAACTGCAAGGAGGCTGATCATCACTAGGGAGAGGAAGCTGGGTGTTGCTACGTGATGTTATTACCTGGTGCCCACCGTCACCATTTCAGGGCTGGCCTGGGCTGTGGGCTGCATTTTGTGCCATGGGATCTTGGTAGCATTGGCTGTGAGTTGGTGGGCTGTCACTCTAGGGAGGGGTCAGGGCCTGTGTCCCACTAGGGGGAAGCTGAGTATTGCTTTGTGGGCGGCAGGTCAGAGGGGCCGTTTCTCTGTGCTCATCACAGCAGCTCCTGCATTGAGAGTCTGCCTCCTGGTGGTCAGTGCTTGTCATGGTGACCTGTCAGATGGTCTAATACTTAGCATATTAGCCTTTTATATATATATATATATAAAAATTCATATTATTTTAAGCCAGTAAGTTGGTGGCAGTTTGCTACAGCACACATAAGAAACGAATATAGCATGGCTTGTTTTTTAAGCCTGTCCCCACATTACAGGACATACCGCAGCCATGTGCCCACCCCTCTCCGAGTCATGTGATAATCAGAAGCACTCACTCATTTTCAACGCTGACTGGGGGAGGGTGGGGGAGTGGGGGGGAGATCACCAGCCCATTGAGCACAGTTGCCCAGAGGATGAGCAAACCTTTTATTCCTGCCTCAACCCCTAAAGCTTTCATCACTCCTGCCCTTTCCTCTCTGTCGATGCCAAGTCATCACATTAAAAGGCTCCTAAAATATTTCAGAGGTGACAGAAGGAGGCCTGGCAGCAAAGCTGGGAGCAATGGGTGGAAAGATCATCCGTTTGACTCAGACACATTCACTTCCTTTGTAGACGCGTGTTTCTCTGTGTATGTCCAACAAAGTACAAGGAACCACTCACAGGGAGTTTGCACCAACTGGAGGTGGGGGCAGGCAAATAAAGAAGCCACAGGTTAGTGGAGAAGGCGTTTGGTCTCTTGACTGATAACATTCAATCCCCATCCGCCTTCCTTGAGGGCAGGGCTGGCTAACAGGCTCAGAATCAGAAGGCAGAAGGGATTTCATTCTGGACCAGGAGAAACCTGAAAAGCAGATCATGCTGAAGAAGTGCGTGCAAGGGCTGCTGGAAGCACTGACTTCATGCAGTTTTCAGTTTGGCTTTCCTCTCAGATCCGCACATCAGAGACCAGTCGGCTTTGGTGGCCTGCGGACCTCCTGCAAAAGCCTCATTTGATGATACTGCAGAGACCAGAGCCTAGAACAGGGCCCATCTTCCCTTGGAAAGGGATTTCCATAGGCAGCGCTGCTTCCAGGCCCATAAGAGGGGCAGGAATTCAAAGGCATTCTTCTGCCTCCAGCGAACATCCTCTGGATGCTCCTTTGAATTATTCATTATCAGAATTATGCCATCAGCAAACCAACCCACAGATGTTTTAGAAAGTGGAATATAGATTAGCATCACCACTCCGGCTTTTACCTTAATTATTATTTTTCTTAAAATCCAAACATCACTGCAATTAAAGTTACAGAAAAACAAAATTGGATTATGTGCAATCATTGATATATAGTTAATGTTTCAAGGGTGAAATTTGTTATTAAATGTTAAATACTTTTTCTGAGCTGCAAGAGAATTTTCAGCTATGTTATATTATTAATCTTCTTCAAGGGGAATATCATCAGCCTCGAGATGTGAACAGAATTTTCTTAAATGTCAGAAGAATCTTATTCTTATGTTTCCAGGAGTCATTACCAAGTTGTCCTGTGAGGGATTGTGAGGTTGCTCTTACGGGTCTTCATACCTCTCTCCACCATGCCCTCCGAGCGGGGTATGCATCATATGCTCATGCACTCACATGCTGTTGCATTTCCTTGGGCCTTCATCTTTCTGCCTTCAGCTTAATTTAGAATCATGAGGTTAGGAAAAGTCTGCAAAAGAAAAAAATCTACTCTCCTACAATTTTCCCCACATCCCACTGACCTGCCCTTTGAGCAAATGAATAAATGAGCGAGGCTGAGGCGTAGCTTCCAGGTTATCCAAGCTCCACAATTCACGACTGTGTGGCCTCGGGCAAATTGCTTAACCTCTCTGTGTCTGTTTCCTTATCTGAAGATTGTGGGTTAATTATACTACCCACTCCATGGGGTTGCTGTGAGAAGTGAATGCATGAACACATGAAAAGCCCTTTTAACAGAGGCTGGGATGCAATAGAGAGATGGACAGAGAGATGATACATAGATTTTTAAAAATAGCTGAGAGAGCAGCATGCTTCAGAGATTAACCAGCCAATCACAATAAGGATTAATTCAGCACCTTGCAAGAGGCAGGCCTGGGCTTGTTGCTGTGGTATGAGCATAAACAGTGAGGCTTGCTTGGTCCTTGCTCCCGCAGAGCCACAGTGCAGTCCGAGAGCACGGAGCCCCTATGGAACTGACATGCTCAAACCATTGCCGTACTGATGTGGATCGAGCCGTGGGCTCAATTATCTGCAGACAAATGACAATCATAACAAATGATGGAGGCATTACACAATTCTGCAGACTAGCCTTGAACGCACTGCAATTGGGGGCATTCCAAAATAACCTACAGACAACTTTACAACGTCTGTCAGTCATTTAAAAAGAAAAATTTAGCCGAGACCGGTTTGGCTCAGTGGAGAGAGCATCAGCCAGCGGACTGAAAGGTCCCAGGTTTGGTTCCGGTCAAAGGGCATGTACCTTGGTTGTAGGCACATTGTCAGTGGGGGGTGTGCAGGAGGCAGCTGATTGGTGACTCTCTCTCATCGATGTTTCTAACTCTCTATCCCTCTCTCTTCCTCTCTGTAAAAAAATCAATAAAAATATTTTTTTTAAAAAAGAAAAATTTACCTTCTCTATAGCAATCATTTTTCTTTGGTCGCAGGATTGAAATTCAATCCCAATGTGCTCAGGTCACACATTCTGAATGAAATATGACCGTCCTCCCTGCAAAGCCTGGTGCCTACAGGAGGCCTACACGGTCTCCAGCGCTGCAGTGTCTGAAAGGCAAAAGCACAGGCAGCTTTCACGAGGGTGGGGGTGGGGAGTCAAGCTCAGATTAGCAGGCACCTCCTTTTAGTTGTCCATTCAGTGCTGCTCCAGCCAACTACAAATCCACTCTCACAGGATAACCCTTCTGACAGGCAGGGTGAGGGCAGCGGGCCCCAGAAGCCGGCCTCATTCCCAAGAGGACGGGGATTCACCACCAAGAGAGAACTTGTTTGTACTTCTTTTCCTGAGCTCATAGGGACCACCCAGCAGTACAGAGATTCCAAAGAAAATGGCTCCTGGTACCAGAGTAACTCGTCCTATTTTCTGCAAACAAACCTTCAAGGCATATTCACAGCCTTATTTCTGAGCAGAAGAGAAAAGGCTTAATTTCAAAATTCAGTGTGATCACAAAGAAAGAAGGCAACTTCCTGGGGCCTTTCACACATGTGTAAGCACCACACCAATCTCCCCGAGCCCAGTGTTCCCAGAGTCTGCTAGTCACAGTAAGAGGGAGCAGTAAGTTAGGGAGCAGTTACTCTACTGCAGATGTTTTTTAACTGAGATGTAGCTATAGAGAACATTGTGTAAACTCAAGTGTACAACATGTTGACTTGCCACATGTATATAATAAATATGATTGCCACTGTCGTGTCCACTAGTGCCTCTATCTCCTCACAGGACTATCATTTCTTTTGTGGGAAGAGAATAAGATCCAGTCTCTTGGCAAGTTTGATGTTTAAAATGCCATGTTGTCCCCTATATCACTGTACTGTATAGTGTGTGTCCAGGACTCACCTACTCGCTCATACCCTTTTTTAAAATATGGTATTTTATTGATTTTTTTTACAGAGAGGAGGAGAGAGGGATTAGGCTTGTGACTAAGAACTGGGCATCATGGTGGAGGGCATGTTGCTGAGAAACACCTGCACTGGCAAAGCAAAGAGCCACGACCAGCCATTTCCTCCATCTCCAGCCCCAGGGTGGGCGAGGGGAAGGATGTTAAGAGTGACTGAAAAGAACACATTGGCAAGAAATGGAGATGATTCTGCTTGAGGGGGGAATGCCCACAGAGCTCTTCTGGGCAAGACTTTGAAGTGTCATCCAATTACACTATTACACGCCCTCCCCTCCCCCATGTAAAGTGGTGGGGTGGACACATGTCATCTAAACCTTCCACTCATCAACAATTTCTGCCTCACATCCCATTTGAAGAAGCTTAAATTCCCATCCAGAGCTCTCTGAACAATATGACGGGAAGGAGACCCTGCCAAGCACGCAGGATGGGATGTGGTGCGCCATGACTGGACCAGATGGCTCTGGTGGCCAGAAGCCACCAATCCAACATGACAGCCCAGGATTAAACTGCTCTCTTTAAGTCCTCAGCAGTTCTGTGAGGCCCAATCCTTATTAGCTTCTCCAGAAACAACAAGAAATGTGAGTCTACATAAGTGTCAGCAAAGCACTTTTCAAAGAACATATGGATTCAAACAAGATTCAAACTAGAAGGAGACACATGCTCTACTCATTCCCAAACCTGGCTGCACAAAGCATCAAGAGAGATTATTATACGGGATCAGCTCACATGGCTATGGGGGCTGGGAAGTCCTGAGATCTGCTGTTGATGAGCTGAAAACTTGGGGAGACAAAGCTGTAAATCTGGCCCAAGTCCAAAAGCAGATCGATGTCCTAACTCAACCACAATCAGGCAGAAGAGCCTTTTGTTCTTCTATCCAGGCCTTCCTCTGATTGGGTGAGGCCCACCCACATTGGGGGGGGGCAATCTGCTTTAGTCAGCCCACTATTTTAAACACTAATCTCACCCAGAAATACCCTCACAGATGCATTCGAAATAATGTTTAACCAGATAACTAGGTATCCTACGGCCCAGTCAACTTGACACAAAATATAACCATCACTCTAGGCAAGAGATAGGGAATAGCACTCAATGGAAGGAGTAACCTACTCAATGGCCTCAAGGCCAGAAGAAGCATTTAAGGAGAAGAGTAGGAGACAGTGTGACTGGAGTCCCAGAGGGGCAGGCAGGGCGACCACAGATGAGGTTGGAAGGGCAAAGGCAGGTCTGGCAGGAGGTTTTAGATCTATAGCCAGTCAGAAGGGTTGGGGGGTGGGGGAGGGTGGTGACATGTTGACATGTAATCCAGCTCTTAGCATGGTGCCTGAAAATATCTCAATAAACGTTTGAGAAAGAATTAATAATCCATGAACAAACACAAAATCAATCTTGAATTCAAAGCCATGCAAGGCTGAATGATTTTAGTTTGAGAAAAATCAATTCTCAAAAACAAATAATACAGGAATATATTCATCTACTCATTCAACCAATACTTTTAAGGCCACAACTTTAGACGAGCTATCGCAGGGACCTACAAAGACCTCTCAGAATCTCATCAACAGCAGCATGGGCACATTCTTCTGAAATCCAGCAATTCCATCCATTTCATTTCCCTTTTTTTAGTTACATTCAGGCAAACTGAAATTTAATGTATTAATTTATGAAATTTAATTTATTAATAAAAAGCAAATATACTATAATCCCATCTTCCTAAACCATCTATCTGTCACTTTGTTTGTACATATGATATCCGTCAAATATGAATGAAAATGGTTGTTTCAGGGTGATGGGATTTTTTAAATGATTTGTTTTGGTTTTCTTCTATTTTCTTATTTTTTAACTATGAGTTAATGTAATTTTTACAAAACAAAGTCACATTAGTATTAAAGTACTAAAGAAAAAATTATTAGGTTTGATCCTATGTATTGTAACCATATAAATCCATGATTATCATGGAAACGAAGGAAGAAATTTCAGTCTGGACTGGTAGATGACTAGATCCAAGTCCCAGAGTTAGAACAGTTCAGAGTCCCTGTAAGAAACATTGCCTGTTCCTAAAAGCAGCCACCTGGAAATGCACCTCTGAGAGGTAGACACTGCCCTCCCTTCTCCTTCTCCCTATGGTTCCCACAATCCCAGACCTCACACAGGAATGCACACCCCACCCCTCAGTCGCAACTGCCACATTCTTAGGCTCCTCCTGCTCAGTGGACATGATCTGATCCAGGCTGAACTGGTAACAATCAGTCACCTCCTGTAGTCCACAGGACACTGCCGACCAGCGTGGGGATGAACAGGCCACCACCACTAACTTTTGGTTATGATTCTCTTCTTTACCAAATAACTGAAGGGAGGTGCCTTTGACAGAAGGGGGGGTGGGGAGAAGGGGCAAGGGACCCCACTGGAGACTCAGCCAAAAGAAAGCCCTGAGGGTGTCCATGTCTGGGGGGAAGGAGGGTTGGAGTGTGAAGCACAGCCGCTCAGGCACACAAGCTGTGATTCCACTTAGAGATTCCAGGCTTGCTGTTCTACTGCTTCCAAAACCATCATGGATCTGATGATGCATCTGCTAATGCTGGCCTCTCACTTACTCAGAAACATACATCTGATGCGCATGCCTAGCGGAGGGAGCTGGTTCTGCCCTTATAAACTGGGTCCACTGACCACGGCAGGCTCCCACAGGGTCACTGCCTCATCTCCTAGAGCCACCTATCCAAGCCCAGACCAATACCTTTCCCGGTTGATCTGATGGTTTTGTTCTGTGGCCTGTCTGTCCATGTGATACCCTATTCAGATTCACAGGCAATTCTTGTTCACAGCAGTTATGGTCCACAATGTGGCCATGGACATTGAATTAGAAATTCCTGAGCCGTGGCTCCTAGAAGGAATATTGCGTTAGGTTTCTGCGAGCCTCTGGTTACAAGAATTTTCTCAACCAACTAATATGAAAACTTGTTCTATGTATATTTCTGTTTAAAGACACCTCATTTAATACAGAGTAGAGCAAAAGTAGGTTTACAGTTGTTCATGTGACAAATACTACAATAGTTAATCTACACAGAAAAAAGAGAAAAATGCAACTTAACTATCACTCTGCTATTCCCACCAGCCAATCAGGATGGAATATGCAAATTAGGAGGAGAAAGATGGCAGCTGCCCAGCTGCTCCGGCAGGAGGATGCCCGCTATAAGAGGGGGCGGGGGGGGGGGGAGGGCGATCAAGAAGGATCTACTGGAGCGGCACTCTGGACACAGCGGAGATGAAGACTGTAGGCTCCAGAGTCTGCAGTGAAGAGGAAGAAGGCAGACTCTGGCCAGAGCAAAGGCCTGGGTCCCAGGTGCCAGCAGAAAACTGGTGCTGGAAGCCAAGGGAAGAAAGGCCTGTTGCACAAATCTCTTCGTGCAACAGGCCTCTAGTAAGTAATAATACAAAAATAAGCTCTGTGTTTTGCATACAACTGTGAACCTACTTTTGCTCTGTATGCTGTTGATTAACATTAAACTCATAGGTAACAGCACTGTAACTAACCCATGCCCAACAGGACTTATCTAACACACATCTTTCCTCTGTAAGTCACATGACAACCTTCTTGCTTTTAGGAATGCTAGACCGTGCTTCAGCACTAAGCCATTTTAAACAGTGAAGTCACCAACAAAACACTAAGTAAAAATACAGCATTAAAGAGGCCCCACAAAGAGCACTTGCTTACAGTATGAGCTGCAAGAACACAGAGGGTGGCCTCATGCTACTTGGCTGGGAAACATGCATGTCAGGTGCCTGAAATTTTGGGGGGCTCTGTGCATGGCCATGAATGATTGTGAAAGCCCACGAATATTGATTTTGAGGTTGCAAGTAAATTTTAGCAAGTGGGTGAGTCTGCAAATATGGACTCTGCAAATAAGGAGTGTTGCATTATATTTCCAGCTTGGGGAAGGGGGGAGCTTTGAGAGAGCAATACTGCCTCTGTCCCCAGTTAGCTGAGTGATGATGGGCAAAAGCCATGTCCACTATGAGCCTTTGTCTCTCATTTATAAGCAAGGGGTTTGACTTAAGTTACATCTCACATTCCTTTTGCTTCCAACATTTGGTGGTTCTGAGTTCTGCTCTCAGGTAGAAGCCAAATGGGTCTGATATGAATCACTTTATTGACCTGCTGCTTTGTGTTAAAGAGATAATCCTTCTCTCTCCATGCCAGCCCTGTGGTTCTCACAGCAAGATCCTGGGCCTCATAATAAAGCTTTTCATATGTTGACTTATAAAGAAATACCACAGATTGCAATTGTCTGAAGAGCAAGTGACAAATGAGGCTTTGTCATGTGGACAGAATGTGCAATTCTAGAGCAGAAGGAGCCTCTTCCAAGGGAAGGAGCAATTGAGGGCCCTTTAGCAGGTTAATTTACCAATGGAGGTCAGTGGCATCATTAACTCCTCATAGTGGACTCTGTAATTTTGCTTAGCAGGTGAAATGGCAAGAATAACCTGGCAATGTTTTCAGAGGGGTAATATCCAAGACTAAGACCACAATGCCATGTTTATTGGAAAGTGAAATTATTTGTTATATTAACAAATATCTCAGCATGTGGATATTCCAACAATAATTTTTAATAAGAGTGAGAAACACCATAGCAAGTTTATTAACGTTAATTTAATCAAGTATGATACAGTAGGAATTCCCATTTGTCCTTCTCATAACTATGAGAGCAGTTGATGAGGATGGGCTAGAGAGAAAGATGATGCTTCCAGGTGAACAGGTGAGAAAGCCCCCAAGGAATATCCTCAAGTTCATGCTTCCTACCATAGTTTTAATTACCTTGGCCCAGTTCCCATTGGAAGGTGAAGAAAATCCATAATGTGTTGGAGTACTTTAATGTCTTCTCAAATCAGAACGCAATCTGTCACTGCCAGATAAGAAGTGAGAAGGTCATCTTCTCACTTTGAAATTCTGAATCATTTAATAGCTAATTTGTCCTGCTAATTACTGCCCTTCACTTCTGTAATTATTATGAATTACTGTCCTCCTGCTAATAGTAATGAGTAAGGCAGGAACAACCAAACATGGCTCTCCTTCCAATTGGTCAGCCTGGCAATTGAGCCACTCCAACGTGGCTGGTGGAGAGGGACTGTCTATGTCACTCAGCTTCGCTGGGTTGGAGACGAACATTAACAGCTGAAACAGCATTTGCATTCCTATTTAGAACTCTTCTTTGGTAATGTTTGTATGTGCCTCTCCTTTTGGCTGAGCAGCAGCAATGATGACATGAAGAACATTCCACTGCTATTTGAAGTGTTTCTGGGTCCTCAGTTACGCCTCAAACAACTGTAGCTCCATCACTCTCCAAAACCTTCTGGAAACAGCCCACCAGTCATGTATCAGGAGAAATTTTGGCCAAAAACTGAGGACTGATTAGATGACATCTTAGGGATATTTTTAATGTTATGATTCTTGAGTAATATTTCTGTGAACTTAGCATGTTATTCCTTCAAGGCATTTCTGGCAACATTATACAGCTTGACCTTGGACATACAATTGTCTTGGTTGCATGTGAAGGAAACCAGAGAGGTGTTCCTGACCCAGATTTCTCCCAAGTAGTAGCTGGAGGGTCCATATTTACTTTTTAAAATCCACAGGCTCTTTGGTTCTTAAGGATGCCCTATTTATGGGCAGATTTTCCCAGAAAGCCCAGCGTCTCAAACATTTATCGACTACCATCTCACCGGGCCTCTAGCTTGGATGGGGCTCCGGTGAGAGTCACCCCTGAAGAATGGGAAAAGTTGAGAGCAAACTTCCATGATCTGTAATTTTGCCAGGGTTAACCTTTCTCATAACATTTGAGGAGGTTACTGTAATGTCTTCTGTAGGGAGCCCCCAGGATGAGACCTGGACATGTTTACTGACTGAGCTAGGATATTGACAGAATCATGTCAGTTACACTCCTGCCCTGGAAGTGCCAAGATGTTCTTAGTTCCTGCTTGTGTTTGTTAGGCAGGAAGGAGTGGGTGGGATCTGGCCCCTCCTAGGCTTCTTGTTTTTTCCTGTGAAAACCCCACCTTTTGTGTATTTGAGAATAAATAAGAGGTGCTGTGTGGCTCAGGGGTCGTCAGTCTGCCTCCAGGAGAGGTCAGCAGCCCTCCCGGCTCCCAGCTTAAAATCTTTCTCTGTGTCTTCTCTCTTTATTTCTAATATTTCTCAATCCCTAGCCGCCTCCCCTTAGAACCGGTTCGTTCATCTCTCTTTCCGTGCGGGACACGGAGAAGGGAGATCCCGCCACATCAGGCCCCGGCAGTCTTCTATTGGTATACTTTCTATAATATACAAATTCATTTATTTTACTCAAATGTATTGAATTGGCTAATACTACACATAAGTTAAAAAAATACTTTGGTGTAAACATGCTATGTGGAAGTTTGAAAGTGTAGAATTTGGTAAGTACAGTTCGGGGTACCTTACAAGGGATGGGCTGATGGTTAACTTTGTATACGATCCACGTACTGTGGGTAGAAGTGATGGCATCAGAGAATAGAATGTCTGTCTTTCAGCATTAATCATTGCCATCTGTCAGCTGCAGAGGGTCCTGGGGCATGTGGAATAAGTGTAGGGTTTGGAATAATAAACACAATAGCTACCACTTATTGTGCTATTGCTTCCAAGCTGTTGCTGTGCCCAGTTCCTTACAAACATTCTCTCATCCCCTCATCTGATGGAGGTGCCATCATTACTCCATCGTACAGCCAGAGAGTCAAGTCCATTCCACATTCCACATTCCACATGGTCACAGCTAGGAAATGGCAGTGACTGGTGTTTTTCTAAAAAACAACTTTAAATTGTTACATTTCTGTATTTCTTCTTTTATTTTTGTCTTGGCTGTTAAATAAGTTCTTTTTCTAGCTTCTCAAGATGAAACTTTGATCACTGGTTTTAAGTCTCTTTTTATTCTGGTATAAGCACTTAAAGCAACAGCTCTTCCCTCTGAGCCAGCTTTAGATACACCCCACACGTTTTTATATTTTGTATTTTTATTATTCAGTTGAAATATTTTCTAATTCCCTGTGCCTTCTTTAACCCATAGATTATATAGGAGTATGTTATTTAATTTTTAAATATCTGGAGTTTCAGTGTTTTGCAATTTATTGAAGTTCACTTTATAGCCTAGCGTATAGTCTATCCTGATGCATACATTCTGTGTGCACTTGTAAAGAATGTTGTTGGGTATAGCGTTCTGTAAATATTGTCACATTGGTTTATAGTATTCTTCCGATATCCCTCCTTAACAATTTTTAAAAAAATATTTCATTGATTATTAAAATATTTCATTGATTATTTTTACAGAGAGGAAGGGAGAGAGAGTTAGAAACATCAATGAGAGAAACATTGATCAGCTGCTCCTGCACACCCCCTACTGGGGATGTGCCTGCAACCAAGGTACATGCCCTTGATCGGAATTGAATCTGAGACCTTTCAGTCTGCAGGCCGATGCTCTATCCACTGAGCCAAACCCATTAAAGCTCCTTAATCAATTTTTGTTTACTTGTTTTATCAATTACTGAGACATGGATGGCAAATCTCCAATAATAACTGTAGATTTGACTTTTCTCTTTTTAGTTCTATCAGTTTTTGCCTCATATATTCTGAAACTATTACTGGGCACATAAATATTTAGAACTGTAGGTCTTCCTCATGAAATAACTATTTTATCATTATGAAATATCTCTATGTCCTATAACATTTAATTTATTAGCAGTTAAATTACTTGATAATTAGCTTGAGCTAGTGTTGCTCAGTTGGTGGGACATCATCCTATACCCACAAAGATTGTTGGTTTAACTCCTGATCAGGACACAAGCTCGGGTTGCAGGCTTGTCCCCAGTCAGGGTGTGCAGGAGGATCGATGCTTTTCTCTCACATCCACATTCCTCTCTCTCTGCCTCTTTCTTCCTCTCTCTCTAAAACAAATTAAAACATTTTTTAAAGGGCAGCATCGAGATAGGGAATGTTTGGATAATTTTTACAAATGAAAATAACATCTCAAGGTGACCGTCTATAGTACTTTGTATGGAGCTGAATGTGTACTCAGCACACATTAATGTGAAGATGCTGGCGAGTGACTCGGGAAAGGATGCCATCTTTCTTCTGTTATCCTTTGGGTCCTCACTCACCATTCGTACTTGGGTGTTATCATAACTTGGTTTTATTTGGAGATATCTCCTAAATGCTGAACTTTTAAAAAATAACAATCACACTGCCCTAAAACCTCTAACACACTGGGTTGTATTCCTATGATTTAGCTGATGACAGTGGTGTTGTGGAACTGGTGCAGGGAGGCTTCTGAGCAGACACTGAGGGATTGCATCCATGTGTGCTTATAAGCACTTGACATTCTGCATTAGTGAGCGGGCAGCTGGAGGAATTCCTTCTCAGCCAGTTTGTCTTCTGTTTGCATTTTTTATTTATTTTCACTACCTTCTTCTGGATACTTTCCACATCTCCAACATTCTGCTCCAAACTTTTTTGGTATTCCACTGATAATCGTCTGAATTTAATTAGAATTCAAGAGAAACATATACTCCACATTGAGGGGGGGGGGAAATAGGAAGAACTGAGCTCACTTTGGCAGCACATACTTAAAAAAAATGATCAGTTTCTTAGGATGTGATTGGTTCTTAAGCAAAATACTGATTTTTCCCCCCAAAAGAGTGAAGATAAACAAGTCACTCAACCTCTTTGAATGGATAGCTCAGCTTGCCATTAAGCAGGCTCTGCATGGGGAGTGTGAGATAAGAGGACCTGGAGCGGGAAATCTTGAGATGTGTGGCTGATTCTAATCCAGTGGAGTGGAGAGAGGATATTTATCCTCACATTGAAGTAGGGACACAGTGAATGCAGGACTGTTTAGAGCTCCTGAACAGTTTATGAGTTTTCCTTTACCGAGAGGTAAGGCTGATGCTTAAAATTATTGAGGTATATCCTACCCGATTACAGAAATCAAAAGTGAGAAACTCCGATCAATGGCACTTGGAAGAAGAACTGACAATTAGACTGTCAGGCCAGACAAACGACAGACTCAAACTTCATCAGTTAAAAACATAATATTTATATCAACCAAATTTGAGAGAATATTGTCATGCTTAAAACATCTGTGCAGCCGAAACTGGTGTGGCTCAGTGGTAGAGCGTCGGTCTGCGGACTGAAAGGTCCCGGGTTTGATTCCGGTCAAGGGCATGTACACTGGTTGCGGGCACATTCCCAGTCGGGGGTGTGCAGGAGGTGGCTGGTCAATGTTTCTCTCTCATCGACATTTCTAACTCTCTATCTCTCTCCCTCCTCTCTGGAAAATATCAATAAAATATATTTTAAAATAAAAAAATAAAACATCTGTGCATATAATATCTCTCTCAGCATATGGAACCAACCCAATAGGTTCTCTTCATTAGGCAGCTAATGAGTATTTTTTAAAAATATAGAGTATGGTCAGCTTTAATTTAAACATAGCTATAAAATGGAAAGGAGAATTTGTGTGCTCACATAAGCCAGCAGTTGTATGTATTAAAAGGACCTGTGACATTTTATGGAAGGGTCACAAGGAGTCCTCTCCAAGCTATTTACGGCACGACTTCACCCAGAATTTGGAGGGTCGTTTTGTCCCTGGACTCTGAGTGCCACAAGGAGCATGTGGACCAACTTCTCTCTGTGCATGCCGCTTCTTCCTGCTGGCCTTCCAGAGCTGCCAGCTGTGACTTCTGTTTCTGATTTGCACTGAGAACCTCCTCGAATGACAATGGCAAAGACACTGGAATCCTGAACAGATGTCACCTGAGCATGCGAGGCACATCTTCTGTGGATTACCTGTAACACGTTTTGGATCGAGTGCTGCGAGCTTGTGGAGATGCATGCTGCTCTTGGCCTCTGAAGAGTTCTCGTTGGATGTGGTCTCCAGGTCTCTGAGATGCCTGAACATAGTAGTTTTTGTAGTTACAGGAAAAGAGGTCTATCACTCAGCCTGGAGAGGTTTACGTTTTGGATCTCAGAGCTAAATGTTAGAAAGAGCTCTCCTCATCCTTACTTTCTCCACTTCCAGAAAGGACACTTAGAACTCAGTCTTGAGGTAGGACTTCCTGCACTCAAAACTAGCCATGGTCTTGGGTTTTGCTGGCTCTGGTCCTTTTTTCCTAGAGTACATCAAGGATTCCGGGGGCAGATGGCCAAGGAGTCAGAAGCTGGATACTTTCTGGAGTCAGAAAAAGGGGTGTGGAGACAAACAAATATATCCTCAAAAAGACCACCAGAAATAAGCAGTCATTTTGCTTCATGGTGTTTAAGATTTCATTACTGTATTAAACTTGAAATTTAACATATCTGTGGCTTTACATTAGCTCAGAAAATTACTGTCATCTTGCAATTAAATAGAATTTTAAATATATCCCTCAAATGTGTCTCTTAGTAGGTACTCTAGCAATGGAAAATTTATTTAAAAAATAATTTCAGCCAGAACCGGTTTGGCTCAGTGGATAGAGCATCGGCCTAAGGATTGAAGGGTCCCGGGTTCGATTCCAGTCAAGGGCATGTACCTTGGTTACGGGCACATTCCCAGTGGGGGGTGTGCAAGAGGCAACTGATCAATGATTCTCTCTCATCGAAGTTTCTAACTTTCTATCTCTCTCTTCCTCTCTGTAAAAAATCAATAAAATATATTTAAAAAGAAAAAGAAAAATAATTTCAATTCAATCTGGAGATTAATGTGTATTGGAATTATCTATTGATTTTCCTATACCTTGGCCACTTTTTCTCTACTTCCTATAACAAAGTTAAAGGCACTGTTTAGTTCAAGTTCTTCCTCCCAAACTTCGCATATAAATATATTTTTTCTAATACTTGCATCTATCAAATGAGTCATTTTTATTATTTTTTTCAGTTTACCCAGCTGCTGATGATCCATCATTGTGTGTGCTGCATGAAAGCTTCAGGCCTGGTGTCTGGTTTGGGGCTGGCAGAAAACTCTGGCCTTGGCAGCTACATCCGAGTGACCTGAGGGCAAATTCTGGGAGCTGCAATAAGCAGAGCCTGTTTCATAGTTATTCCCACTTACAGTCCAGTGACTAAAACTGTTTGTCTTTCTTAAAAATTCCCATAAACCTTCTAGAATATTATACTATAGTTAGCTTTGGCAATGAATTGGGTGAAAAATGTGAAGACAGGCAAAATTTTAGCTTGTGAAATATATTTAGCTTTTTGTGTTAGGGGTCTTCTGAGAAGTAGAACCTCCCAACCACTGTGGCTCAGTGGTTGAGCGTTGACCTATGAACCAGGAGGTAATGGGTTCGATTCCTGGTCAGGGCACATGCCCAGGTTTCAGACTCAATCTCTAGTGTGGGACGTGCAGGAGGCAGCCAATCCATGATTCTCTCATCATTGATGTTTCTCTCTCTCTCTCTCTCTCCCTCCCTCTCCTTTCTCTGAAATCAATTTTGTGTGTGTGTGTGTGTGTTCTTTTAAGGAGAAGCAGAACCAACAGCGTATGTGTATTTACTTATGATGGGGGTTGGCTCATGAGATCACAGTGGCGAAGAGTCCCATGAGCTGCTGGGGCTGTCAATACCAGTCTGGGAGCAGGAGAACATGAGATGAGATATCCCAGCTCAACAGTGAGGAAGAAAAAAAAAAGGCAGATTACTCCAAATTACTCCTTCCTCCAGCTTTCTGTTCTCTCAGGCGCTCCTAGATTGGCTGCACCGATGGGGAGGGCAGTTTACTTTTCTTGAGCCCACTGTTTTGGAGCTGATCTCATCTGGAAATACCCTCACAGACCCATCCAGAGATAACACTTAACCTGGGATTTCCAGGGCCAGTCACACTGACATGTAAAATTCATTTTGATGGACTCAAGTAGTGTTTTGATTTCATTTATTTTTTTTCAAATATATTTCATCGATTTTTCACAGAGAGGAAGGAGAGAGAGTCAGAAACATCGATGAGAGAGAAACATCGACCAGCTGCCTCCTGCACACCCCCCACTGGGGACGCGCCCGCAACCAAGGTACATGCCCTTGACCGGAATCGAACCTGGGACCTTTCAGTCCGCAGGCCGATGCTCTATCCACTGAGCCAAACCGGTTTTGGCTCATTTATTTTTTAAATAAACTTTTTAAATAAATTATTTCTAAAATAAAAAATTTTAAACGTTTCTTTTCTAAGCCACAGTCAGCCTATTACTGCTGAGTGTGCACGAGGCGGTGCCTGGTGAGCCCTGGCTGGCTCTTTCAGGAGGGTCGTCGTAAGACTCTTCATCCAGGCTAAAAACAGTATCCAGGCTGTGTGCACCTGGCCTGGGGAAGTCAAGTACTGACTAGTTACCCAGTTAATAGGCCACTGGGCACAGGCATGTGGACACTAACATGGCAATGAGAGAGGGAGTGGCGGGTCTAAGGGTCCCTGGGGTGGCAGTGACACAGGGAGGATGCAGAGCTGTGAAGAATCTCAGTGTGAGGTCACCCTGAAGTCTCCCCAGCTCCTCACCTCAGCAGGTTCATTTGCCTGCAGATCTAGGTCAGCTAGTCCCTCAAGAGTCAGGGCTCCTAGAGCTGTGACTCAGACCTGTTCTCTGAGCTCTGGAGTCTGTGGGGGAGAGGCGCCTCCCTCCATCATCTGCCTACCTACTTGCTGACCTATCCATGGAGCCCAAACAATTCATTTCTCCTATTTTCTGGTTCCCTATTTCCGCCTTCCAGGCAACCCCAAGACCCCAGTGCAGATCATGGAACTGGTGAGTAGTAATGTGAGGACATGACCCCTCCTGGCCGGTGTCCTTTCAAAGCTCTCCCACATTTCCAAAGCAAGTGTCTGAAACATTTTTCTCTCCTTCCTAACTGGACCCAGTTCCTTCTCTATCCCCAAACTTAATTCTGAACAGAGTGAGACACACCAAGCAAAATGTGACTTACAACAAAGCAGGGTCACCCCTCAGTTTCTGGAGAAAAGACAGCGAGTCCCTGTCCTGTCTGGAGAGAAGCAGGTGCAGGGAAATCTGCCCGCTCAGAGCTGAGTGCTCGCATCTGACTAACCCGAGTGCACTGCCCTTTGCAGCAGACAGTCCAATGGCAAGAGAAAACGGTAAAAAGAGCATTAGTGCACCTCATCACAAAGTGTAGCTGGGTTATAATGAATGATGATGGTGTGGCAGCCGCCACCGCTAAGTGCTAATGCTCGGCTGGACTGGAGCGCCTCCGCTGTCTCCATGATGTTCCAGGTACGATCGGAAGTAGATTAGATCCCCCTACTGTGCTCAGACTCCATGCTAGGGACACTTTGTGGAGATATTTGGGACTTTATCCCTGGAATGGTCTGAATAACAGTTTGGGCTACAGAAACGGTGGGGCCTCTCCTCCCCGTCCTGAGAGGCCGCTGGAGCCCACGTCTCAGGACTTCTGTCCAATGCTCTTCACTACAGTTCCTGAGGTTAGAGCTTGTCCCATGACCACGATGTCACATTTATCAGAGACTCTTCCAAACGGACACCGGAAACTTTGCTGGTTTTGAGATGGTTATAAATAATTTAGCTTCTTTAATTTGGGCATTTCTTATAAATCTCATAAAACATCTTCAGCTATTTTTCACAACTTCCACTTCCTATAGGTAATTTATACTACTTTGCATTTTAAAAATTACCTACTGGATACTATGGATACTTAGATCAATCTCAGAGGAACTTCTGGTATAATTTTATATGCCTGGCATTCTCAGATCACACTGGCTGGGCTTTGATAATGTCCAAGTCATTCGATCAGTTTCATCTCATACAGAGAGAATTAATCCGCTGAGTCTTCTAGACATGAGCAATACGTAAAAATCCCATAATGAAGTATGTTATCATCTCTCTTTGAATATGAGTAATGAAGCAGGGCAATTTCTTTCTAAAGCAATAATCAAGAAAGAGAGCCCTGCATTCCATTCATTATGTGAGTCTATAGAAAGAGCAAAGGAAAAATAAACCTTTTTCATCTATTTCAATCCTAAAATGAGAGGTTCTTACTGCTTGAACTTCATTGCTATCACAAAGAAACATAAGTTTTGTGATCAGATATTTCACAGAATACAAAAGCCTGAATCCTTGAATTTTTGAAAGTAATATGATTATCTTTGACCCAACATGAACTGATATTCTCTCACAGTGAATTTTTTATTTTTTTTAAATATTGGAAATGAACACAAACTCAAACCTCAGGAAATTTAAATGAAGGTATGTAGTAGATTAGAACTTAGGTCCTTCCCTTTCCCAGTGTCCACACTTATAACGAATAATGAATATTATTAACCTCAGGACTTAGCTAATCACATCAGCGCTTTCTTAATATAAAAATTGAAACTCCAGTCGTGATAGCCTGTTATCAGTCAGCACGGCAGGCCAAGGGGATCCCAGACTCAGCAGGGAAAGCCTCACAAGGTCACAGGTAACCCTGGGAACGCAGCGCCTGTGTGAGTTGGAGTGCAGGTCTGGTCCTGTCCCCTCCAAGTCTGCTTCAGGGAAATTGCTTCTGCATTTTGGGGTCTTCTTCTGACTCTGTCTACCCTCGTTTCTAATGTCAGACTTTAATTTGTTTTTCGTCATTTATGAGCTTTATAAAAATTGTGAAATATTTTAATCATACAGAAAATTTCAGAAAATACCATGCTGTGCCTACACAAGTTTCTCTGATGTCATTTGACCATGGCTGCTTCAGATCTTTAACACTTTTTAAAGGGAGAAAAACCGCTGAAACCGGTTTGGCTCAATGGATAGAGCGTCAGCCTGCGGACTGAAAGGTCCCGGGTTTGATTCCGGTCAAGGGCATGTACCTTGGTTGTGGGCACATCCCCAGTAGGGGGTGTGCAAGAGGCAGCTGATCGATGATTCTCTCTCATCGATGTTTCTAACTCTCTATCCCTCTCCCTTCCTCTCTGTAAAAAAATCAATAAAATATATTTTTAAAAAATAAATAAAAGGAGAAAAACCTCATTGTATTCCTGGAGGGTTGTCTGCAGGGGAGCATGGCAGTGCCCTCTAGGTGCATGGGCCGATGCTCAACCAACTGAGCCACACTGGCCAGGACCCAAATATTTTTTAATGTTTTAAATAAAGAATTAATACTTCATGAACCCCTTGGGACTTCCCTTTCCGTGTCTATACTCCTGTAGCCACCATTCAATTTTTCTGCACACACAGGTAGGATGATGGACATTTAATTATTGTGCCAATTTAATCTCTCAACAGTACCTGGGTGAGAAAGGAAACCTTCACCCGCCATCTGTACCTTCTGGAATATTTGTCTTGTGTTTTGAGCTGGGAAATAAAAAGATAATTACCTATCGAGGAGAGTTTGTAAGGACAAGTACAAACATTTCAGTGGTGCCTGTGTAATAAAGCAGGCCACTGAGGAGTTTCAGGAGTTGGACAAAAGTCACACTTTCCGTGATGCAATTAAAGTGAAAGTAGACTTTAGGCCTGTCTTCTATTGAAAGTTGGTGGGATTTAACAGGTTGTAGTATTCTGCAACACATCTCACTGCACAATGGCTCCCAGATGTTCCTTGCAGATGAAACTGATGTAGCCAGCATTTAAAAGAGGAAGCTGGCCGAAGCCGGTTTGGCTCAGTGGTAGAGCATCGGTCTTCGGACTGAAGGGTCCCGGGTTCGAGTCCGGCCAAGGGCATGTACATTGGTTGCGGGCACATCCCCGGTAGGGGGTGTGCAAGAGGCAGCTGGTCGATGTTTCTCTCTCATCGACGTTTCCAACTCTCTATCTCTCTCCCTTCCTCTCTGTAAAATATCAATAAAATATATTAAAAAAAAAAAAGAGGAAGCTGCTCCTCAGGAGAACCCTGTGATAATACAGCTCAGTTAGGGGACCCCCTGGGTGTGGAACCTCCAGTAAGGAGAGGGTCTTGTTTGGCAGATTCAGTCCCATTTCCCAATCAAGAAACAGTTGAGCCGAAACAGGTTTGTCTCAGTGGATAGAGCGTCGGCCTGCGGACTGAAGGGTCCCAGGTTCGATTCTGGCCAAGGGCATGTACCTTGGTTGCGGGCACATCCCCGGTGGGGGGTGTGCAGGAGGCAGCTGGTCAATGTTTCTCTCTCATCGATGTTTCTAACTCTCTATCTCTCTCCCTTCCTCTCTGTGAAAAATCAATAAAATATATGTTTTTTAAAAACTTTATATTTACATTAAAAAAAAGAAACAGTTGAGAAGCTGCTTGGTTTAACTTTAAGAATGTTGATTTCTGGTCACCAACTGATCACTTTTATTGGTTGAAATTAAAACCAGAAAGATTAGTTTCATCAAGGGCATGGACACTGAGCAGTGAAGAAGTGCCTCATACCCACCTTGAAGTGAAAACTGTAAACACGTGAGATATGAGGCATTCGTGTGCCTGAAGTTGCCAGCGATCGTGTGCTTGGCATCCACTAGCAGGCTGGCATGGGCCCTGTCTGGGCCTCCTGGGCTCCCTTGCTTGCTCCTGTCAGGATTTTGCCCACATTCTCGGAAAGGGCCAGGCTTCCCAGAGATGAGCAGGCAGAGACCAGGTCCTCCAGGAACCATCTTACAGCAGCTGCTCCTTCCATGTGGGGCCTTGGTGTGGGCTTTGAAAACTGTTTCAGCGATTAATGTATTCTCATAAATCCTTACCTGGCACCTGGATAGTCTGCAAAAGGGACTCTGCTTCCCAAAGACCAGGGAATAATTTATTTTCAGTGGTTGAAGTCCAAGGAAATTAGACTCACATCGTGTGGCACAAAGTGGACCGAAGTTCATATCCCTGAATGACTTCTGGCCCTGGTTTTACCCCTGGCCACCTTCCTGGTTCGGCCAAGACCCCAAGCTCCCTGGGCCCCACTTTTCCACGTGCAAAACAGCAACAATGAACTATATTAGGAGTGTCCTTTCTAGCGCTCCGGTGTGATGCTCCCATAACTAATGCCTTACTGAGCTTCAAGAGCCACACCTCGGGCTGAGTGTGGCTGAGTGCAAGAGAGCAAAAGGGGAAACATGGAAAGACATGGCCCCAATGTTTCTGGGTAAGTTAATGGTGCAGCAAAATCACCAGGCCTGTATCTATCTAGACACAAAAATGTTCACTAGCCTGGGAGCTAATGGATCTGAAATAGATTTTCAAAACTGCAAACATGAAAAGCATGTTATTTATTCCAGAGGTGACCTCGCCTCTTTAGCCCTTATTATAGGGCTGGGCCCATTCCCCCATTTCATGATCAGGGTCCCAGATGCTATTACCAAGATCTGCTCGTTCCCCCTGACAGCACCTGCAGGAAGGGGCGGGAGAGGACCGTCTAAATGACCAAAAACCCTAATGTAACAATGAATAGATGGAAACTATCAGATACAATGTATACCCACTTTTGACCTAGCAAATGCCAGTTTTGCTATATACATACAATGGGACATGATTCAGGCTTCATCCAGTGCTACAACCTGGGTGAACCCTGAGGCCTTACGCTGAGTGACTAATGAGCCAGTCACACACTCGGCCTGATTCCATTTGTATGGAGCTGTGTTACTTAGAGTGGAAATCGCAGACAGAAAGCAGATGGTGGTTGTCACGGGAGGGAGGGGGGAGTTATTAGTGGGTACAGTGCCAGTGCCAGTCTTACAAGATGAAGACAGTTACGAAGACGGAGGGTGGTGATGGCTGCACAGCATTATGGATGTTTTATACACATACATTTAAAATGGTTAAGATGGTACATTTTAAGTCATGAGTATTTTCCACATAAAATAATTGGGAAAAAGAGACAAATTTCATATTTATCATGTTTCTAAGTAGATTCATATTTAGTATTTCTAAGCACAAGGAACAACTTAAACTAGGATAGCTACTAGTTTAAGGAATAGATGAGCTACTTTACCTAGTCAACAGCAGGTTGAGTTTAATGAATAAAGAAGATTTGAGTGGCCACACTTATTTTCTGGAGGTAAATAATAATTCTGGACTGTTACAGAGGAGTGCAAATATTTGGCACTTGAGTATTCTTTCTGTAATCGTGACCTCTGTAAAGGGCAACCAGCTTAGTCGTCATCGGTACAATGAGAATGACAGCACCTGCCTTGTAGTATAAGAACATGTGCTCAGCCGAAACCGGTGTTGCTCAGTGGATAGAGCGTTGGCCTGCAGACCTAAAGGTCCCAGGTTCGATTCCGGTCAAGGGCATATACATTGGTTGCAGGCACATCCCCGGTGGGGAGTGTGCAGGAGGCAGCTGGTCGATGTATCTCTCTCATCGATGTTTCTAGCTCTCTATTTCTCTCCCTTCCTCTCTGTGAAAAATCAATAAAATATATTTTTTTTAAAAAGAAAAAAAAAGAACATGTGCTCAGCATCTGACAAGTGCAATGTTATTAATATATCGGTGATTAACAACACAGTTCACATATGAATTGCCAATTAAAGAAACTCTGCCTCACAGGAAGTCCTTTAAATCAAACTCCCTCAACAGATCACTGTAATACAAGAGAATTAGAAAAGAAAAACACCCTTTAACAGATGATGTGCTTGAAAGATAATAGAAGTGCACTACACATATTATTCACTTACTTTTCTAGAGACTTAATTAAAAAATGTTTCAGATGAGCCGAAACCGGTTTGGCTCAGTGGAAAGAGCATCGGCCTGCGGACTGAAAGGTCCTGGGTTCGATTCCAGTCAAGGGCATGTACCTTAGTTGCGGGCACATCCCCAGTGGGGGATGTGCAAGAGGCAGCTGGTCGATGTTTCTCTCTCATCGATGTTTCCAACTCTCTATCCCTCTCAATTCCTCTCTGTGTAAAATCAATAAAATTTTTTTTAAATGTTTCAGATGATATTAATGTTGAAGCCTGAAATTGCAAGAGAGGTAAGAAGAGGTGGTGGATGCAGAAATGAGACCTATTTGTGTCTCAGGACACATTGTGTCCTAATGGAGCCTCCCGGGAGTCTGAGAAAATCCACCTGCTGTGCCTTTTTCTTCCTTCATGTTCTGGGCTTCCAAGAGCTGGTTTTCTTCTTCTCTAGGCCCACCCAATCTCTGGCTTAGATCTCGGGAGTAAAATCATTTCCCTGCCTCTCTCTCTTTCTTTCCCTTTCAATCTACCCTGTTTCCCCAAAAATAAGACAGTGTCTTATATTAATTTTTGCTCCCAAAGATGCGCTTGGTCTTATTTTCAGGGGATGTATTATGTTTCCATGAAGTGGGTCTTATTTTCGGAGGATGTCTTATTTTCGGGGAAACACAGTATTATCAGTCAGAATGACTGTAATGAACACAATTCTGATCACATCACTCCCTGATAATTAGCCACTTTGTTATAGAACTTTAAGCTCCTGAAGGGCAGACTGAAGACCCAACACTCCCCTTTCTGTTACACTTTTGTTCACAGCTGCACAGAGATATCTTCTCCCTCATCGATAATAAAGAGCAATATGCTACTTAGACCAAACAGCCTGCGGCCTTCCAGATGAAGCCGGGGCTGAGGGCCAAGGCCAAGCTTCTTGCACAGATTTCATGCGTCGGGCCTCTAGTGCGTATATAACCAGCCAACTGGCGAGGGGGTTGGAGCACAATTTCAGGGAGCACAGCTCTCCCCACACTGACAGCATTATTGGAATAAATGCTCATATATTATTCAATCCTGCCTCTCCTTAATTTTGCTCAAGTACTGACAGGTGGCCTCGGACCCACTGTGTCCAATTTCACTTTACCAGTGACAGCATCTCCCAAGGCTCAGCAAGGTGGGCCGAGCACCTGAGAGCTAAGAGAACAACAGGGTGCTGTGATGTGTGTGCTGATGGCACCAGGTGTTTTAGATCCCGAATCGGTCTTCCAATAAAGTTGTTTTTCCTCAGAACAAGACCATAACATTCTAAAGGGAAGATGCTAGTCTGGCAGTGGCCAGCTTATAAGCAATTCTCTGTTGCCTTGAATTTAACAAGAATAAAGTTTTACACCAAGTATAAGATTTTGTATTTGTATTCCCTTGGGTTCTTTTTAAAATGCCCTTCATTTATACTAGTAATGAGAACATATGTTCTAAGTAATTCCCATTTGGCAACTGATCAAAAACAGCTAACCAGCATAATAGCATGACAGTGGCTTCAAAACATATTGACTTAGGAAAAAGATTTCAAGGGGAAGAATATTTTTCAAAGGAAGTTTTCTTACATGCAAGCAATAGGAAAGATTTTTGAACCCAAGCCTTCTGCATGTGTACCTTCAAAGCAAACTAGCTCGTTGCTACCTCATTTTAGACTAAATTAAGTGAAAGGAGGGATGGAGTGAAACAAATGTGCAGGGAAGAGAAGGGAGAAGGTCAGAGCCTTTCTAGGGACAGCTGACACATGTGAGAAGCAGACCATTGCCGGCAGACTGCTCTCCAATGCTCTGCAGGCCAACCTCAGGATGACCCAGGCACCACCTGGGAAATGGGAGACCTCACCTCCCGCTCAGCTCTGCCGACACTTCCCTGGGCTGTTTCGGGACCACACAGGGCAAGAAACCCACATTCACATGTATAACCATGACCCCTCCAGAATCCGGGCTTCTCACCTGTGTTCTGTGTTCACAGCACTTGCCATCACCCAACACGACATACCCATTTGCCTCTCCTTCTCCCCCGTCTCACCCAGGGCATCATTAGTCCCCAGAAGAATAAAAGCTTTGTTCCTTTTGCTTCAGAATCGCCAACTGCTAGCACCTAGTAAGGCCCAAGGCTTTAGGAACAATTGGCCTGACCTTACTAGTCAGCAGGAGTAACTGATTCACTGCAAAGGTACGCAAACCCAATGCAGATGCCATGCAATGCCTGAAAAATAATCCTCCAGCACAGTACTGTTTCACGTGGCCAATTACTCATGCATTTCTTTTTTTCTGGTTTGAGCAGAATTTATCATATATAAGCTACATTTCCCCATTTTCATCATGTTATTTATTTATGAACACATACTGGATCTGTGCAAAAGAGAGGAAGAAAGAGAAAATTCGAAAGGAAATAAAGCAGAGGATCTCTTCCAGAAATTATAGACTTTTTAAAGAGACACAAGTTCTCTTCTCAGTAAGAAACAGGGAAACGAAAAAGGAAACCTTGACAAGAAACCTTTTTATGAGAATCAAGAAAGAATGACAAAGACCTCATCTGAGTTTATTTGATTCCTGTCAAGGGCACATGCCTGAGTTGCGGACTTGATCCCCAGAAGGGGGCGTGCAAGAGGCAGCTGACGATTCTCTCTCATCATTGATGTTTCTATTTCTCTCTTTCCTTTCCTCTCTGAAATCAATAAAAAAATATATTTTACCCAGGGGGCCGTGTTCCCCGGGTGAGCCGGGTGCCCCAGGGGGCCGTGTTCCCCCGGTGAGCCGGGTGCCCCAGGGGGACCGTGTGTCCTGGGAGAGCCGTGTGCCCCAGGGGAGACATGTGCCCCGGGAGAGCCGTGTGTCCCTGGGAAAGCAGTGAGACCCAGGGGGAGGGGCGGTGTGAACCAGAGGAGGAGCGGATTCTATTCGTGTGGTCCTGAGATAGTCACCATAAAACAAGCAGACTGCCAAATGAGGAGCAGATTCTATTCATGTGGTCCTGAGATAGTCACCATAAAACAAGCAGATTGTCAAATGACAGCGGGGAGGGGAAGGAGACCTGGGGGGAGATAAGAGAACAACCGAAGGACTGGTATGCATGCATATAAGTACAACCAACGAACACAGAACTCTGGGGAGGGAGGGCATGAATGGGAGGTGGGGGGGGTGCCAATGGTAAGCTATGTACACATAATACCTTAATAAATTTAAAAAATAAAAAGAAAAAAAAGAAAATATACCATTCAAAAAAAGAAAAATATATATATTTTAAAAAGTCATATCTCCAAATATGAGGCATTTTTATTTAATAATACATTCCTTAAAATAGTTCTCTGAATTCCTAGATGGCAGCAGGTGCTCTTGAGGCTGACTGTAGGAGCTCTGCTTATGAATCTAACACACAACCGGGGCCAGTCCTTTTTTATGTTTCAGCCATGAAAGTATTTTAATATCTTCTCAGAATGCATTATCAAGTGGATAATGAAACAGTGGAGAGGAATACTTCTCATGTTCCACATGAAACAGTGGAGAGGAATACTTCTAGACTCAAAGGCTTCCAAATAAATACAATCCTATCTGTGTTAGCCTAAAAATCACGGAGAGTTCTTGTTTCCTCACTTCAGTTCTTTGAGATTTATGCCTTGGCTCTCAGGCACAGGCAACATCTAAACAAGAATGCAGGCTTGGAAAATTAATTTGCAGGGTGTCTTTCCCTTGTGAGGAAAAGTTGGGGTGTTTTTCTCTTAAAGACATGACATGCTAACTCTTGGTTTCAAGCACATTTAATTGCAACATCTGTAATCAAGGGGGATATGACTTTGCGACACCAGAATGTGACCGTGAACTTGAAAGGGACCCCAGCTCCCCCTGGAAGCTACTGAACAGATAGCCATTTCCCAGCTTCTGTGGAGGCCTGTCTGCTTCCCCGCGGGCTCTGCTCAGCTCCTCTGCTAGCCTGGGCTTGGCTCTACATTGGCCATTTCATCTCTGTGCATCCCACATGGTACCTACAGGGAAAGAACTTTACCACTCTCACCCTCCTTTCTGGAACTTGGCCCACTTATTATTTTGCTTCCTGATCCTTCCAATGAGCCAAACCCCAGAGACACTTAACAATTAAAAGAAGAGCCAGAGGCACAGGGATGGACCATGTACATCGGGTATGAATCTAATTGTTCTTCGTGGTCTTTCCATTTAGTTAACATTGCCCAGCTAGAAATGGAAACTGCCACATGATATAATCTTACCTTTATGCAACTAGAAGTCCATAAATTAAGAAGTTTTTATTCTGTCTTTTTCCTCCCCTAAAGAAGTTAAAGCTGTAAAGTCTCTAACAGGTTTCAGGTTCACATGGAGTCCTCTGGTTGGGGAGGCCCAGGAGGTCTGAGCATCCGTCAGAGACATCAGGCAGCATCACAGCAGGTGGTTGGTTTTCATGGCGCCCATGGGGCTTTGTTCCGTTTAGCATCATTGGGCAAGGGCTTAGAACTCAGTAAGTTCCGTCTATTTCCAAAATGTTATCCTTCTGAGGTCTAAATCAGGGGTGAGGGAACCTTTTTTCTGCCAAGGGCCATTTGAGTATTTATAACATCACTGGAGGGCCATACAAAATTATTAACTTAAAAATTAGCCTGCTATATTTGGTCAAACATGTAATTAACTCACCCCTAATGCCTTGGCAGGGCCAGGCCAAATAATTTTGCAGCCTTATACACGTTCCCCACCCCTGGTCAATACTGGCCAAGTAGCCTCCTCATTGCATTAGCCAAGCAACAGGCTGGTTGCCCACATGTGTGGAAGCACGGGACTTGATTGGAATGTCTGTAAGGAGAATTCTCTGAAAGCTCGGGGCCTCCGGGGGGCCTTGCTAACGGCAGCAGCCCCTACCTTGACTTTTCCAAACAAGTCCAATCCCCTGGTGTGTTTTGCTAGAATCTCTGTTTAGTCCTTAAAGACCTGACCTTGAGGAAGCATATACTTTCTCAAGGATACTTGCCCTGTTGATTGTATCTAGAGGTTAATCTGAGTTCAAGCTGTTGTTTCAATAAAAAGCCAATGAGAAAGAAAGAAAAAAAGCCAATGAGACAAGCAAACAGGACTGCTTTTATGACTGAAGTAAAAAAGTCCCTTAGCCCTCTCTTTCACAGAAGCCTGTGCTGGAGTAATCTGTTCATCCATTGCTCAAGGTCTGCTGGTTAGCCCTAGCACTCACCCCACTCCACCTCCCTCCCAACATGGTCCTTTTAAGAAACCTCAACTGTGTGTACCAGGTGGATATGTACTAAGTGATACCACTTCAACTGGGCATCCTGCATATTTCCCAAATTTGTAGATTAACTCCAATAATAAAGTAAGAATAGCACCTAATAATTAAGTATTTACCAAATTAAGTACTTTACAGATAGTCTATCATTTTCTCTTTGCAATAACCCTGCAAGGTTGATATTATTATCATCCCTATGTCACGGATGAGGAAACTAAGGCTCAAAGAGGTTAATCACATTGTCCACGGTCACACAGCAAGTAAGAGCAGATCTGGGATTTGGACACAGGACTCTCATTCCCAGGCCCTTCTCTGGCCTCGACTCTGCCTCTCATGGTTCCCGACATGCTAACTGGAGTTCCCCTACTGTCCTTACTCTGCCTGCACTGGCCTCAGTCCCTTCAGAATCCTTGCAGATCTTCCAAGCGTCTCCTGCAAGTAACCTAGGCTCTTTCCAACAACTCAGATTCCGTGGCCCACTGAACCGCTGTGTGGCCAGCCTGGTCCGGGCTCCAGAATATTCCATCCATTCTGCCTTGCAAGTAACACTCCCACCTGTTCATCCAAGAATCTGTATACTTCATCATCATATTACCTCACTGAATGCCTCTCAGCATCCTGAAAAGGATAAATAGGTTCACACCTATCCTACTAGAAATTGAAGATGACAGGGATGAAGTCACTTCCACAGATCATTCAGTTTATTTAGTGCCAACTCCTGGTTTCGACCCCAGGAGGTGCACTGTTTTTCCCATTAATCCCTGGCGCATAATACGTCTCCCTCCAGTGGATGGTTGTTGATTAACTCATAGTAATGCCTTTCTCTCCACCACCACATATTCCATTTGTGGTAATTTCTAGTTCAGAAAAAATAAATTCTCAAAAAATTATTTGTTCAACACTGTCCCCCAAAGTCCAGTGGCTTAGCTCAACAAAAGTTCTCATTCATGCTAAGTCCACTGTGGGTCCAGATGACTCCCCATGGAAACTGTCCACCATGTAGTGGCTCAGCCTGGACCCCCCCCACATCAACCCACAGATGCCACATCAGCGAAGAGCTGGGTGGAGAGCCAGCATCAGCAATTCATTCTTTCACCCAGAAGCGAGACACCTGGCCTTCACCCCGTCTGTCGGCCCCAGCACGTCACAAAGTCATGTAGTCCTTCCCATCTTCAAGAGGGCAGAGAATATGGCCCTCCGGGTGTCCAGAGGTGAGGAAACGGATGTCAAGAAAACGGTAATATCTACGCAACCAGTGAAGAGGGAGAGATTTGAGATGCAACATGAATGGAGAAGTAACAAGGCCATGCAGTTAAAAAGTGGCTGAATCAGTACCCAAGTCCAAGTTCATCTATGTCTAAAATATGAATCCTTAACTACCACATGGTTCTTAAGGGAGCTGTATCCATTTTATATGCCATGATTACATGCCGTGCTTGTCCTGCATGAACAGGCAGGTATTGGCTGACCTTGATCACTGATGGTGCGCAGCTGACAGCAGTTCTAGGCTGGCTTACTTGGAAGAAGTTGGAGGCTTGGGCCTTTTTTCATGGCAGCAGCAGGTGCACAGAGCACCCAGCCCAAAGCAAGTCATATGGCTGAGCCCAGAGTCAGGAAATGGGGAGGGGAGAGGGAGTGACAAACATCCAGGTATATGCAAACTTTTTCTATTATAGGCCAAATAGGAAATATTTTGTCTTTTGGGTCCTTCTGTTCTTACTACCACTATTTGTGATTAGTGCATGAAAGCAGCCATAGAGAATAAGCTGATGAGTATTGTTGTGTTCCAATAAAACTTTAGAAAAACAGGCAGAAGCCAGATTTGCCATGAGGGCCAGTGTTTGCCAGCCCTAGACTGGAGCAGTCTATCGCAGAGGATTCTAGTCCAACTCCTGGAACCTTCTGGTAGTATGGTTTTGACAGCATAACTCTTTTTCTCACCTGACCTTAATTTTTTCACTTACAAATTGAGGAGGTTGGAGAGGCCATTTAGAACTTAAAATGCTTCCATTCACAGTCCTGTAAATCTGAAGGTATGGTCTAGGGCAGCCATGGACAAATTACGGCCCGTGGGCCGGATCCGGCCCATATGGCTGTTCTATCTGGCCCACGGAGCTGAAAGAGCGGAGGGTTCTCTCACCAGCAGCCCAAGATGAGAGTGCCAGCATGGTCAGGTTGCTTTTGTTCTGGCCCTCCGGTCCAGTTTAAGAACCCATTGTGGCCCTTGAGTCAAAAAGTTTGCCCACCCCTGGTCTAGGTGAAGAGATGCTCCTCAGCCTGCCAACAGACTATTTACTGTGTTTGTTTTCAGTATCATTGATCACCTGCACAGGCTGTAAAATTCTATGATTTTACCTGAACAAGAGTTACCAGGCCAAAGACACTGATGAATAGCAATATAATCTTAGCTTCATCAAAATCAAATAGATTTTTCCATCAATCCAAGCAGGAAGTCAGTCAGATATATAGGATAAAACAAACACAAACTGGCACTCTATTGACAAATGGGTAACAGAATGCTGCTGATTTCAAAAATCTATAATAATGAAAGCGTAAAGACCTGCTGGATGTCATTCTGGATGTCCTTCCAGACATAGCCACAAAGGCGGAGGACGAGGTAGAGGTGGTAGGGGGCAACCAGGCATGCAGGAGAGTGGTTAGAGGTGATGAGGCAGGCATGCAGAGTGGTTGGGGTGATGAGGCAGGCAGGCAGAGTAGTTAGGAGCGATCAGGCAGGCAGGCAGGCAGGCAGGTGAGCAGTTAGGAGCCAGCGGTCTCGGGTTGTAAGAGGATGTCTGACAGCTGGTTTAGGCCTGATCCCACAGGAATATATCCCCTGAGGGGTCCCCAATTTCAAAAGGGTGCATGCCGTGCAGGGGGACCCTCTCCCTCTGTGCATGAATTTTGTGCACCAGGCCTCTAGTAAAAAAACAAAAATACTAGCGAGTTGACATTGGTTGATACCAACAAAGGGTAAAAAGAAAATTACAATTAACTGATCCACAAGGATGGCTCTAGTAAGGGACACCAGGAAATAGGAAGTAGACATCCTTAGGGAACACGGCATTTAACAGAAGTCTATGCCGTTTACCATCTCCTTTATTGGCACTGCAATCTCACAGAGGATGTCTGCTTTCCCTCCATTAATCTTCCCTGCCAGACTGTGGCCAAATTACAAATAAGGAATACTTATGTTAATAGCTGCTGCAAAGAAAAAGTACATGTGAAATGCTCTATAACCATCCATGACATCAAAACAACGTGCAGAGTTTGCAGACATCGCACACTCTGAAGCTTCATCATCAGTGGTTCTCAATGGGGATGCAGGGATGCAAATTTGCCCCAAGGGGACATTCGGCAATGTTTGGGGATATTCTGATTATCCCATTTGGGAGAGTGGCACTGGCACCTTGTGGGTAAAGGCCAAAGATGATGCTAAACATCCCACAATACACAGGACAGACACACAGAAAAATAAATAACTGGTCTGAAGTGTCAACAGTGTCGAGGCTAAGAAACCTGCTTATCATGGATTAAAAAACAACAAACATCAGCTGAAATTGACAGCAACTTTTCAATCACTGGGAACGCCATATCGTGATCACACATCACATGAAAGCAACTGTTTTGTAGCCTCGCAAAATTTTAAACCAGGTATGGGTGTCAAAAGATAACGCATAAGTGCTAGAGAAAATGCCACTCTGAAAGGAGCCTCAAATTCCAAAACCCGTCTCAGGTAAGATCAATGGCTCAAAATACTAAAAACTCCAGTGGGATTAACACACACACACACACACACACACACACACACACACACACAAATTTTAACATAAAATATCAATAGAATTTTAATTATTTTATAGCCAAAGAACTACATTTGAGTTATGTCTCCACAATCACGCATAACATCAGCTTTTGCTATTACTTGTCATGATGTATCTCCAACAGGATGTAATTTATCAGCTGGTCAAAGAGCTGGAAAATTAGTATCTGCTTAGCTAAACACATCATATCTGTTAGCAAACTTGTCCAAATAATTTGGCATCATTGCTTACAATATATGTAGACAGAGACCATTTATCACCTGGATTATTTCTAGAACCTCCAGGCTTACTTTCTATGCATTGCACAGAAACATAGGGGACCTGGCACATGGGCACACACTTTACATGACATCTTTAGAATGCTTTTGCACACCTCATTTGTTCATTCGTTCTCAAGTACAGGGAGCACAGAATCACTCCTGCAACTGACTTTCAGTTCTATTTCTCCACTGCACTGTCCTTCAACCTTGTCAGCGACCGGCATCATTTCTATCTGCATGACATCTTCAAATCCATTCAGATTGTTTCTGGATTATGTATCATCTCACAGATATGTTGGCTTTTTGATGTTTTATCCTCTCATTTGTTTCGGGTTTAGCTTGTCTTATTTAAACAAAAACCTTACCACTAAAGAAATGAAGCTGCCCTAGACATTAGGACTTCCATATTAAATTCAGAAAGTGTCAGTAAGCACCCAAGTGATTCAAGTTGTACTGAAAATGCTTCCGAGGTCATCTGTCCCCTGCCTGGGATTCTGGAAGGAAAGTGCATTAGAGCTGGAAGTGAACGGGGAAAGAGCTGTGACTCCCATTGCAGTCAGAGATGCGAGAGGAGAGGGGCTCTGCCATTTGCCCGCCACGTGCCAGATGACGCCTTGCAGATGAATGATGACCAACGTGTAATGATCCTGTGTGAGCCCCAAGTCTGGGCCATATGCTTTTACAACTTAGTTCCAGCCAAAAATCAAAATTGAGAACTGAATCCCAGTCTGCTGAGCCCCAAGGCCATGAGTCACCCCACTTAATCCTCCTGGAGAGGGAAGTCAGAGGACACCATGAAGTCCTCCCCGCCTCGAGGGGACCACACTGTCTGACCACTGAGCTGATTCCAGGTCCATTAGGATTATTTCTGCTCTTAAGAAAGAACCTGTCAGAGGCGCAAACTGCTCTCGAGTTAAAGAGGGAGCCGTAGAGGTCCTGAGCAGGGACCCGCGCCGGGAATGGAGAACAGCTCCTCACCAGCCACGTCCCTGCCCACCACTAACTGCGAATGCTAACCTGGCAGCGTGTATCTCAGGGGCCGCTGCAGGCAAGAACCAGGGCACAAGTCCTTTGTCATTAGTCTGATGTATGATTTATGTGGGCAGAAGTGTGTCTCCTCTCTTCCAAAACAGACAAGTGCCAGCACGGGTCCAGCTGCGGACCCCAGCCCTCCATGGGGAAATATAATTCCTGAGACGGTCTAACTTTGTTTCGACTTGGGGCCCATTTACCACGTGGCCCTGCACTGGACGAACTCTCCAGACTCCCACCAAAGGGGAGCTGGCGTGCTGCTTGGGGTAGTCACAGAGAAGGGTATTATTTCTGCAGGCACTCAGCCTGATGCATAAATCCAGGGAGCCCAGACAGGACACCTGCCCTAGGGTTTGCCAACCTGGAGAAGCAGCCAGGTCAGGTCTGTAACCTAGGACCCTTCCTCCACACACGCTCACAGTCTTCTCACCTCCTATGCATCACGTGTTGCTGCTCTCCTGGGATCACCTGGAATGTGAGTCCTCAGAGCCTCTCTCTCACTCCCAGGTCTGCAGGCAGATGACAGTGAAGGGGAGCCATGAGGTAGCCTCACTTTTGCAGTAGCTCACGTCACTGGTCACTGGTCACTGCCGTGGCCGAGAACAGGAGGTCCGAGAACAGCCCCGAGAGCCCAGGCATCCTGTCACCTCTGCAGGAGCAGGTGCTGCTCTCCTTCCCAGATCCTCCATGCTCAGTTCTCACCCCAAGGCTGCCTCCTTCCTGCCTCCCCATGTCTCACGTTTACAAACTTCCCTGTAGAAAGGACTCCATGTGTCAACTCATCCTCTTCCAATCTGAGTGTCCTGTTGGCCAAAGCTCCTGACCCTGGTCACGTGAAAGGCCACTGGTTCTGGCCACAGTCTTTGTCCACCTTCCTGGGTTATGAGGACTTTATGTCATTTTCCAGAGAGAGAACGGGGAGTTCAGTCTTCCTCTGGCATCACTGGCACACACTGCTGTTTATTACACACATAGCCCCATTTCCCTTCCTCAAGACGCGTTTCCTGACTTCCAGGACAGTCCCAAGAGATAGAGGACAGTTCTTTCCCCTTGAGCATGATTTTACTGCCTGCATTTCAACTTTCCCACACCAACTAGGAGAGGCTGATGACAATGTGGCGAAACCCACTCAACTCTTTCTGGAAAACAATCTGACAACAGACGTCAGAGACCCTTCTAAATGCCAATTCCTGGAATTTCTCCCAAGGAAATAATTCTAAAAGCATAGGAACTATCTAAATGTCCCATGTAGGTGAATAGTAAGATAATTATCCCTAACCACTATTTGAAATGGTCACAAAAATAATATAATAGCATGAGGAACTCATAATACATATATTGTGTAATTATAATAAGAAATGGGGCGACAGGGGGCCATGTGTCCGGGTGAGCCGTGTGTCCCAGGGGGCCGTGTGCCCCGGGTGAGCCGTGAGTCCCAAAGGGGCCGGGTATCCCAGGTGAGCCTAGTGTCTCAGGGGGCCGTGTGCCCCGGGTGAGCCGTGTGTCCCAGGGGAAGCAGTGGGACCCAGGGGAAGGGGCAGTGAGAACCAGAGGAGGAGTGGACTCTATTCGTGCGGTCCTGAGATAGTCACCATAAAACAAGCAGACTGCCAAATGAGGAGCAGATTCTATTCATGTGGTCCTGAGATAGTCACCATAAAACAAGCAGACTGCCAAATGAGGAGCAGATTCTATTCATGTGGTCCTGAGATAGTCACCATAAAACAAGCAGATTGTCAAATGACAGCGGGGAGGGGAAGGAGACCTGGGGGGAGATAAGAGAACAATCGAAGGACTGGTATGCATGCATATAAGTACAACCAACGAACACAGAACTCTGGGGAGGGAGGGCATGAATGGGAGGGGGGGTGCCAATGGTAAGCTATGTACACATATAATACCTTAATTTTAAAAAAGAAATGGGGCAAGATAAAATTGTGTACACGGCATGTCTAAACTAGACTTGCTTTTAACCCTCTGTATAAAGAAGAAAAGAAGGGGTAAGGAATGGAACCAAAATGCTTAACCGATTGTATCAGAATTGGCATATGTAAATTTTTCTTATCTTATATAATTTTATAATGAAAATAAGGTTATCTCATAATCCTGTAGACTCCCTGCCTCAGCTCAGAGAACTCATGGTCCTCAATGTTAGGAAAGCAGCTGGCTCCTTGGGAAGGGGCTCTATGATGTATAAACATAAAATATCACAGTGAGTTTCTTTTGGAAGCTCTTTTAGCAAAATCATCTGTTTACAAAGCAATATTCGGGGGGGGGGGGAGAACGTCAATCCAGTTAAACATTTTCATCTCCAAAATCACACCGCACATTCTATCTAGCTTTGCTCTGTGACTGGCCTCCGTTCAGTGCTTCCTGATCAACAATCACAGAGTCAGCACCCTCCTGGCCATCTGCTGCCTGCTCTCCCAGAGTTGGGAATCAGAGTGACTCAACAAGATGAACACAAAGCTGCCAGGAATTGCCAGGGGTATACACTACTGTAATAAAAATCTGGTAGCAGCCGCTGAGCTAAGGAACCAGGAGTTTGTTCCTAGTCAGGGTGTACCAGCTGCTGGACCAGAACTGATGGGTCAAGGACAAAGGAGAGGATGAAAGTGTAATTAACAGTCGGCGATGGGCACCTTACAACTTGGAAAGTATTTACAGTTGAAGTGTGGTCCAGTCATAGGTTAAATACCTAGAGGTCACTGTAGAGAAAGAATTCTATTTAAGTCCAGTTTCTGTTGGACTTTACACCATGGGCTCTAGCAGAACAGCTGTATGATTTAAGGAAGGATGGAGCCACGTGCAAGAAGGTAATTCCTCAAGCTCCTGGTAGCCATCCTACCTCGAATGCATGAGACCAGAAACAGAGCTAACCCTGGGCTGCTGAGCACAAAGAGCCCCAGTTGTAGAAAGATTTGAGTTCAAACCCATACTCAGTAAATTCTAGCTATCTCACTGGCAAGATGCTTAACCTCTTAAACTCATTTTTATCACCACTAAAATGGAAATAATAATCCCTGCTTTACAGGATTCTTTGGAGGATCAAGAATGAGGTGAGTAAGGATAAGAGTTACCACACAACCCAGCAATCCACTCCTAGGCATCTGCCCAACAGAAATAAAAATATAGGTCCACACAGAGGCCTATGTGAATGTTTGTAGCAGCATTATTTGCAATAGACAAAAATTAGAAACAACCCAAATGCCAATCAACTGATGAATGGATAAACAAAATGTGGTATTTAAGTACAATTAAATATTATTCGGCAATAAAAAGAAATAAAACACGGATACAAACTACAACATGGACAGGCCTTGAAAATATTCGCTGAGTGAAGAAAGACACAAAAGGCCATATATATAATGTTTTCATTTATATGAAAAGCGCAGAATAGGCAGTTCTATAGAGACAGAACGGAGATGTGGTTGCTTAGGGTGGAAAGAATGAGCGCTGGGGAGATGATAGCTCCAGGGTATGAGGTGATGGGAATATTCTAAAGCTGGCCTTGGTGATGGCTGCACATATGTGTGAGTCAACTGAAAACAGTGGACTCATACGCTCTAAGTGGATGAATTGTGTGCCGTATCAGCACTGAGACTTCCCACCCGAGGGCTCCGAGACTCCAGCACACCAGAAAAGAAAAGCCAAGAGCAGGAGCTGGCCGGGGGCCAGGACCAGGGAGGTTTATTAAAATGCTGCATCAAACAAATCACAGCTAGTCAGCACTTGCCTGGAGTTGCAGAGGGAGGTAGGGATTGATTTGAGAGAGGCACAGGGGAACTTCTAGGATATTTAAATATTCCATGTCTTGATTGGAATGGTAGTTACATGGCTAAGTAGACTTAAAATGGGTGCTTTTAATTATATACAGACTATACTTTGTGTGTAAAGAAACAAAAACCATCCAACTGAAAAAAGCAAGGGCTTTTTATTCAGAGCTTACTGTAACAAAGGAGTCAGCCACCGTCACTTGCATTTGGCAATCTCAAAGATGGGCAAATTCATGAGAATGCCTTATAATAGGGAAATGAAAAGAGAAGGGTTTTGTGCAATGATTGGAGGCTGCTGGCAGGATAGCTGGAAGCAGGGCACCTATGAGACTGACTAGGGGAGCATATTTGGCTTTCTCTGGTTGGTCCTAAGTTAGAAGCAGGGGCAAAATTAAGTAAGCTGTATGTTATGGATCTAGTCCTGGCCATTTGGAGCCAATTATTTTTTGGCTTCCTGGATTGTCACTACTGAAAGCAACCTGGATTCCTGCAATTCCGATGGAGAGCAGGTTGACTTCCTGAGCTGATTACTGTAGGTGAGGGGTTGGTTTCCCAGGCTGATTGCTGCAGATTGTGGGTCAAAGTTCTACTTTCATCTATATGGTCTGCTACTGTCTATTTTTATATTCATTCTCTCACTAAGTAAAGTTGATTTTTTAAAAGAGATCTAAGAGGCCGAAACCGGTTTGGCTCAGTGGTAGAGCGTCGGTCTGTGGACTGAGGGGTCCTGGGTTTGATTCCGGTCAAGGGCACGTACATTGGTTGCGGGCACGTCCCTGGTGGGGGGTGTGCAGGAGGCAGCTGGTCGATGTTCCTCTCTCATCGACATTTCTAGCTCTCTATCTCTCTCCCTTCCTCTCTGTAAAATATCAATAAAATAAAAAATATATATATAAAGAGATCTAAGAGACCTATTAAGTATTTGAAAGGTGTGGATCTTGTTTGGGTCCAATTCAAACAGTTTAGGGGGGAAATGGAAATTATAGGACAAGTTGGAAAATATGAACATTATCTGGGTATTTTATGCAGTAAGTCATTCCTCCTAATTTGGGGTGCTGGTGATGAAGGTATTGTACATTTATAAGGGGGGGGGGTCCTCATCTCTTAGAATTAGACTAAAATGTTTAAAAATGAAATTATATAATGTCTAGTGATTCAAAATAATTTAGGCGATAGGTATGATGAAAGGGGATATGAAGGAAATAAGATTGGCCACAACAACTGGGCAGAGATATAGGGGTTCACGAAGGACTAACTCCACCCTCTCTCCTCCAGGAACCTCCTGACTCTTCCCACCAAAGGTTTCCTTCCCCCACTCAGCACCTGTGAGATTACCACTCTTTCTCATTAGCCATTGGCACATGTTATCTTTGGTGATTTGTTTTATATATATTTATTGCATTTGGGAGGTCCCCAAGACTATACTTAGGTTTAATTTTTCATTTGAAGGCTAGAATTCAGAAAAATCATTTCAGTTACAGTTTATTGCTGTGAAAGGGTTCTGATTAAAATCAGCCAGTGAAAACGCCTCAGGAGAATCCAGGACAGACAGCATGAGCCTCCAGTTCTCCTCCCCCAGGGGACCCAAGTGGACAGAGCTCCCTGTCCCAGCAGCACACAGTGTCGGCCACGGGGAAGCTCTCTCCGGCCTTGGTGCCCAGGATGTTCACTGGGACCTGGTCAGGTCAGCATGACCGACCACCTGTGTGCCTGACCTCAGCCTCAGACGCTCCAGGTGTCAAGGCCCCTACCATGAATCACACGTTGACCACAGACTACCTGGTCTCACCCAAGGTCCCCAAGTCAACAAGATCCTCTTACCTGGCAAAAAATTCTATATTTTATTGATATATTACAGAGTGGAAGGGAAAGAGATAGAGAGCTGGAAACGTCGATGAAAGAGAAACATCACATTGACCAGCTGTCTCTTGCACACCCCCTACTGGGGGTGTGCCCACAACCAAGGTACATGCCCTTGACCGGAATCGAACCCGGGACCTTTCAGTCCACAGACCGACGCTCTATCACTGAGCCAAACCGGTTTCGGCACTGGCAAGAAATTCTAAGCAGAGAGGTTACCTCCCAGCTGCCAGTGAGAGCAGAGCCTTTCTTTGGGCAAGGTTAATCCTTTCCTGGAAATTTTTATTCCTATCTAGAGCTTCAAGTGTCTGAGAGCAGAAATACAACAAACTTTTCAATATTACTCTTTTTGGGCATATGCCTTGCACAGGAAAGAAAGTGCTTGCCGTTGAGGCGCCTACCCCAGACACCTGCTAGGAGAGGACCGATTAAGAGTGCAGTGGAATTAAAGGGCCCGTGGAGAGAGCTTCCTCAGTGAGAAACAGTGGTGATGACAGAACCCGTGAGATGAGAAGGGAAAAGCTCAGGGCACTGAATGAATGGGATTTGGGATAAGAATTCAAAGGGCAGGTGAGTAGTACTATTCAGTGTGAGGTCCTGGGAGGGGACAGAAGCAGCTGATGGGGTCAAGGGGGAAGGGACATCTATAGTACTTTCAATAATGAAGGTAAATTTGAAAAGGAAGAAAAAAAATATTTTGTGTCCTGGTTTGTGTCCTGTAGCTGGTTTTTGAGATAAGAACCAGCATCACCTGGGAGCTCATTAAAAACACAAATTCTAGGGCTCCGGCCCAGACCTACTGACCAGAGCCTGTGGGTAAGGCCAGGTGTGTGTGATTTAGCATGCTCTGGTGTTTCTTATTCACTGAAACTTAAAAAGTTCTGGTACAGAGAACAGTCATGTTTGTCTCACATACTCCATGGGAGGGAGCAGGACACGCTTATGGAACAGGACTGAGGAAGGTCCAAGAGGAGCCCATTAGGAGACAGACGATCGTGTGGTTGGACACTTGGACACTGAAGCAAAGAGAAGTCCATGAGGACACGGCTCCAATGGCTCATCGTCACTGAGCTCCTTGGATCCTGTATAGTCAACCAAGTTGATGATAATTAGGAACGTTCCACTCCCATGAAAGACCAGGGTATGGAGACTTGTTAGTAAGAAGAAAGGATATATCAAGGTCGTTTAGCTTCCAGAATGCTCTCTGATCTCATAAACCAGCTACGGATACAAACCAAGGACATAGGTCCGTGGTTGGCAAATTGCAGCTCTTTGGCCCCTTGAGTGTGGCTCTTCCACAAAATACCACAGCCTGGATAAGTCTATTTTGAAGAAGTGGTGTTAGAAGAAGTTTAAATTTAAAAAATGTGGCTCTCAAAAGAAATTTCAATCATCGTACTGTTGATATTGGCTCTGTTGACTAATGAGTTTGCCGACCACTGGTCCTAGGTGACACATCAATGTAATAGTATTTACGAAATATTAAGATACAATGTTTTATAAATGCTAAACCACTATTTAGTCTGAACCAGTACTTGGTTTAACCGCTCACTTTTCTCTCTCAAGCTCAGGTTCTGAATTCTACCCAGTTTATTAGGAAAAAATAGATAGTGGCAGGGAAATTTGCATAATAATGATCTCTCCAGCGGAAGACACTTAATGAATGAACTGATGACAACTTAATGGACTGCTCAGTAGATTCCTTCGAGATTAATAAGTCCCAGCCAACTGAGGGGCTCTGCCTGAGCCTGAAATCAGGACACCACAAGCGAAGATGTGAACAAGCCCAGGCTGTAGTGGATCCGTGTGTAAAGGAATCGCCTGGGTGATGTACTTGGCATTTTGCAGATTACTACCAATTTTGCAAGCATAATAAGTTTCCTTTAGGATTCTTTTACACAAAGAAAAATGAATAATGACTTGGATATTTTAATTTGGTAGCCTAAAAAAAACATAAATTCAAATCATATACGTGTTTTAAAGAGGAGGCATCAGTATATTATTGCTGAGTAAACAAACCATCCCGAAATTCTGTGGCTTAAATAGCAATCAGTTCCTGTCTGCGTCTGGGGGTTAGGGGGCGATGGTCCTAGTCCGCACTGGTTCCACGTTCTGGACTAGTGTGCTGCCCGGGCATGTTTTCTCAGGGTGGGGGCCAAGGCATAAGAGAGCAAGTGGAAGCTCATAAGGTCACTTGGCCTAGGCTCAGACCTGGCTCTTCCACCTCATTCTATTGGTCAAACAAACGTGTACAGCTAAATCCAAACTCAAGGGGCAGGGAAATGTGTTTTGCATCTACCGAAGAAATCCAAGATCACACGACAGAGAGGGTGGGTACAAGGTGGGGCAAGCATTGGGGTCAATGCAATCTATCCTATAATCCATTAATGCAATATTCAGAGGGGCAAGCACATTTTTCCCATCATGCATATTAACCGAAATTTCCTGTTACAATTGGACATGGTACATAGTTTTTCTTTTTTTTCAATTATGAAACTTTATTTCAAGGTGACAGGAATGCATGTGGCTCTGAACTACCCTTTCATCTCAGCTCCACAAATGCCCTGATTTACACAAATATTCCATTGGAACCCAAATGGCCAAATTACTGGTTTCCTAATATAGCCAAGTTTATATTTCCTGCCTTTGTTGAGAGCAGTGATTCATCAGCATCACCTGGGAAGGGTAAGAACTGCAGTTTTCAAGTTCTTATACAAGCTGTACTGGATGAGAATCTCTGGGGTTGGGGCCCAGTAACCTGTGCTCCAATGAGCCCTCCAGGTGATTCTGATGCATGGTAAACGAGAGAGTACTGGCTTAGAGTATCCCTCCAGTCCTTGAGGAGAATACACAGTGCTGCTCTGTGATTAGAACTAGTGCAGATACCCCCTGTAGAATGGTCTCTGCATCCCCACCTCCAGCCAAGATTATCCATCCACTTCTGAATTCTCATGGCATTTATCAAATATTCTGCAAATTGTCACTTTTCCATATGACTGTACCTTAACTCCCCAGCTCACTTGGATACTGATGAGCAAGCTATTTACCATGGAAATTAGACTCAGATGGACCTAGGTTCCAATCCCAGTTATGCCCCTTAATCAGTGCATGGCCTTTAACATGTGACTTGGTTTGAGTCTTGTCATAACAGTGCCCAGAAATCTGACCCCGTAGTCCTACATGTAATGCCTTCCTGTGACTTCCCTTCACCTGTGGACTGAGTCCACGCCCTGCACAGCAGCCCCTCTCACCTTGCCCATTTCCTCTGTCGCCACCCCAGCCTCCCCTTTACACACCAGCAATACCAAATGCTCGAGCTTCTCCAACTCAAACAATGGCCACCACCTGTTCCTGCAGTCAGCTTCCAGTCCATCTCCCTCCTCCGTGATGAAGATTTGGTTTTCTTGCCTTTTTTTTTTTTTTTAAATCACTTTGTTCTTTTCCTTCATGTTCCTCTATCAATTAACCTTGCCTCCTTAGACCTTGCTTTTATTAATGCTCTTTTGGCTGCAATGAACAAAAATTGACGGAGCTCTTCAGCAGAGAATTCACTAGAAGGATACCAGCCCCACTGGCTTGTTCACGAACTTCATTCCGTCAACACTCAGCTCGTAGATACCCCACCCCAGGAAGGCTTTGGGGCTCTGTGAGTGCTCTGTGCTCCTGCTGTGTTCTGCACAGAGTTAGATCACCAGCTTCTGGAAGGCAGGGATCTGTCCCTGAATTAGTACTGTGTGTGGCTGGTCCTGGAAATTTTATGAATGTCTGTTGTACACATATATGAATTATCAAGAAGATAAATTCTTGCTCTTGACCTATGTGATGGATATTAATCATTGTTAACCCCAATGTTCTTGCCTATGGAATCCCATTTCTCAGCAGCCAATTTCAGTCCATTTCACACACATTTATCCTGCCTTGGAGTCTCTGGCACATTCTCCTCCAGCAAAGCAAATTTTCCAATTGAACTTGGTATTGTTTCATTTACCAATATCATGGTGTTCTGGAATATAAGGCATTCTCATTTTTGTGGGCTCAATGTTATCTGGTACGATGAACACTTAATTAGAAACCATCGCATGTGTTTAAGATCTCAGGATGTTTTTCTCAAATTACCGAAGCTAAATGACATGCCTGGCATTTACTTAAAAAACAAGCACCTTTTAGTGCACCCTTCCTTAAGGAGCTGGGCCTGGGCTAAGAATTTCACGTGTATGATCTTAGTTAATCCTCACATTAACCCAAGGGATTAGAGAAGAGGAGATTGAGATTTACAGAGGTAAAGCAACTTTCTCAGTATGATGCCGATGGTAAATGGCAGAGCCCAGAACCAAGAATCCGCTTTTAAACCACCTGAAACTCCTATTTCTGGGGCTTAAGAAAAAGATAAACTGAGAATTGGTGTGAGGGGAACCCAAAGGGATCGTGAGAAGACAACTGAACACAAGTGACCCCATTTCACTACGTTCCCCCGTGATGCTTTTATTGCTCCAAGAACCTTCGTTCCCTTCATTATTCTCTGGTTACCTGTCACAAACCAGAAACTGGCACCTGAGGACTGAAGAGAGAACACTATTCCTCACTTATCCACTGGAATTGAACATGAGGCCATATTCTGAGACCACATTAGGAATCTCTTGAAAACAGTAAGCTTGCAGACTAGATTGCCAGCAGAAGCTAGTAATGAGGTCTGCATTTTCTGAGCCTGTAAATCACCAAGTCTATGGAGACAAGGAAGACTCCTTGAGGGCTCCCTCTGGCCCAGGAGACGGAGACACTGTGCTGTGAACCCCACCGGGACTTCCTGTGGATACATCTCTAAAACCTACAGCGACATTCTAACAAATGGCCAGCGGACGGTCCATTCAGACTGAGAGAGACTGGTCCAAAAGCCACCCCCGAGTCTGAGTCTGTGTGACTGGCTCTCCTCAGGTAGCATTCTCCTTTGAGTCAGAAAATGAAAGTGTTCTAAAAGCACAGAGTCCAGGTATTTCAAATGAATCCAAAGAACATGTCAAAATTTAATGGGAGGAAATAGGTCAGCTTCTATTTTTCCTCAAAAAAAAAAAAAAGGGAGGAACACACAGAAAATATTGCCATCAGATGAGCGAAAAGTGAGGACTCAGGTTCCTCCATCTTTGACTCTGTCTCCATAAGTGACAGGAAATGTGGTTTATTTGTAGAATTTCACTGTGCATTGCTTGAGGAAAATTGATTTGAACAAAATCTATTGAAATAAAGACAAATATGTTGTGGCAGAAAAGTACACAAAGGAAAGGAAATGTCTGAGCTCTGCTGAAATACTGATGATTCTTTTAAAATGATACCATGAAGCAAGGCAGGGTTGGAAAATTGCTACTCTGTTTTTTTGTGCCTTCTCTAGTTCATCTTGAGAACCAGGGGAGTTCACAGGTGGTCAAGCACAGCCACTCACTGACTTGCCCACTGGCACAGCGCTCTTCTCCTCTGTCTCCTGAACCAGCAGGACGCCCTCGCTATGTGCACCACGGAGTAACACTCACTTCTGGACCCATATACAGGAAGATATCCTTTAAATGTTGCTTTTGTCCAACATTTCTGTGCAACTTATGATTCTATATACATGGCAAAAGTTGTTCTCAATCATCAGGCAGCTGAATTATACTTCCTTAACAAAGATCATGAATTATGCTTTACACTAGAGGCCTGATGCACGAAATTAGTGCAAAGGGCTCTGGGGGTTCCCACAGCCGCAGCAGCTGCCTCTGCCTCAGGCCCGGCCTCTGGGACTTCATCCGGAAGGTCTCCGGTCTAATTAGCATATTATGCTTTTATTATTATAGAGTGGGGTAAAAGTTGTGAGTACAGGAAACAAGAGTTCATTCTTGCATTATTATTTGTTAATAATTGTACTATTTTCCATACTAACAACTGTAAACCTACTTTTTAAAAAATATATTTTATTGATTTTTCTACTGAGAGGAAGAAGGAGGGATAGCTAGAAACATCGATCAGCTGCCTCTTGCACACCCCCCACTGGGGGCGCACCTGCAACCAAGGTACATGCCCTTGACCGGAATCGAACCCGGGACCCTTCAGTCCGCAGGCCGATGCTCCATTCACCGAGACAAACCGGCCTCGGCTGTAAACCTACTTTTGTCCCACCCTGTATACATAAAGTTCTATGAAACTACTAAAGAATGCAGCAGATCTGTACATATTAACAGAAACTATATCTATAGTATGTCAAATGAAACTAAGTAAGGAGGAGACAGGTATATATGTAAAAAGACACAGACTCCCATAATCACTCAACAATGAAAATTGGAAAAGAAGCCCCAAAAGGTAGGAAGGAATGTCCTGAGAAATTGGTTCTTAGCCAATGGGCTGGCCAGGCTGCAGTGCCAGGCTTAGTTCATGTTCATAAGAGTTTGTATCATGAATAGTACCAAGTTTCACAAATGGTTTTCTGGCATGTGTTAAGATGACTCTATTACATGAACAAATTTAACATATATTACATTTTTAAAATATTTAACACTATCAATTGCCTTCTGAAAAACATCCATACGTTTTTCTATTTTACTAATTCCCCATGGACCATGGACCCAAGGGAGTCGTGAGCAGCCTGCTGGGTAAGGCTGAACCAGGACTTTCTGAGTTTCCATCAGTGGCCCCCAAGTGCCATGGAAGGTCCTGGTGTCTGCTTCCCCCTTTCCTGCTAACAGACCCCCGGTTTGTTCAGGTGTTGAGGGTCCTTGGCTTTATAGGCTAGCAGAAAATCAAGACCATCCCCAAAACAGAAACTCAGAGCAGGGACTCTGACTGGCCCAGCTGGGCAACATGATTATCATTGGACTAATCACTATGGGAAATAAAATCTTGTGGGTATAAGTGTGTACCCTACAAAGACATGTGAATATGACCTCGCTTAGAAACAGGGCCTTTTCAGATATAATCAAGTTAAGATGAGGCCCTAATCCAGTAACCAGTGTCGTTAAAAGATGAGGGAAAGCCGAAACCGGTTTGGCTCAGTGGTAGAGCGTTGGTCTGCGGACTGAAAGATCCCAGGTTCGATTCCGGTCAAGGGCATGTACCTTGGTTGCGGGCACATCCCCTGTAGGAGGTGTGCAAGAGGCAGCTGGTCGATGTTTCTCTCTCATCAACGTTTCTAGCTCTCTCTCTCCCTTCCTCTCTGTAAAATATCAATAAAATATATATTTTTTAAAAAGATGAGGGAAATTTGGACACAGAGACACACACAGGGTGTACACCATGTGACAACAGAGGCCGAGACTGGAGTGATGCATTTGCAAACCAAGGAACGCCAAGGATGGCCAGCAACTACCAGACGCTGGGTGAGAGGCAGAGACAGACCTTGTCCAAGAGGACCTGAAGCCACCCCTTGATTTGGGAGTTCCAGTCTCCAGAACTGTGGGAGGCCAGCCACCTGGTTGGTGCAGCCACAGAAACTTGGACACAGAGTAGGACCCAGGTTGGTCAGGTGCCACTGCAGTGGTCAGGGAGGCAGGATACTATATGCACAGCATTCCTCAGCACATGGCTGGAGGGGAACAGAGGGAGGGACCCCCCAAATGAGGAGGGATCCATTAACAGAGGAAGGGGATAAAGTGCGCTGGGCAGCCAAGTACTGCAGCCGTGACATTGATATGCACTGTCATCGTGGTTAGTTGGGTTTCTTGTAGGAGAAAAGATATGGCTTTGCACTACAGAAAATGTTTATTCTACCTTCCAGAGATATATAAATTCCATAACCCACAGTCATGAATTTATAAGCCACAACAATTTGAACAGTTTTATTCTTTAAATAAGGTTTGAGGTAGCTTGATTTGCTTTGACACTCAAGGAGCTCATAGATTCATTCAGTTGTGCAACTTTGCTATGAGAAATGTTTTATTACTTACACCAAGGCTTATTAAAAAATTAAAAGTTAAGTTCCTCTGAAGCACATATTGTATTTCAGTTACCTATCAGAGTTAACTTTTTCATCGTGGTCATAAAATTCAAATTATGCATGAAATATAATAAAGACCTATCCCAATGAATTGAAATCAGTTATCATTTTTTAAATATATATATTTTATTGATATTTTACTGAGAGGAAGGGAGAGAGATAGAGAGCCAGAAACGTCGATGAGAGAGAAACATTGACCAGCTGCCTCCTGCACACCCCCCACTGGGGATATGCCCGCAACCAATCGAACCCGGGACCCCCCAGTCCGCAGGCCGATGCTCTACCACTGAGCCAAACCGGTTTCGGCGAAATTAGTTATCATTTTAACGTGCCTTTAAAGTATTTTTAATTGATTACGTGCTTACATTAAATGGCCAAAGCCGCTGCACCATCACTATGAAGCGTGCACTTGTGCTTAAAGCTTCTATTTCAAGGCAAGCCCCTCTGCAGTCAGGATCCGTGAACCTCAGACAGAAACCTGTGGCAGCCTGGCAGCAAGGCATGTTCTCCACAACCACAACCACACCACAACCACACCACACTCTCCTTACAGTGCAGAGCGAACCAGCGGACGAAAGGTAAGGGTGAGGGGATGAGCTGCATGAACATGCATTCGAATCAGTCAACAATCTACCAAGCCCTGACTCCTAACAGCTCATGTGTCACCTGCCAGGTGCTGCTGCCCGCTCTGCCGGTCCGCGAAGTCCATTCTCCCCCCTCACAGAAGTACACGAGAAGCCGCGAGTGTATGAGCTCTGCCCCAGCACCAGCGGTCAGAGTGCAGAGCACCAGGCCTGCCTCCTTCCTAATGGTGCCGCCTGGGGCGGGACATAAATAAACAAGCAGCAAATGAATTTACCGACGGTGCTGGGGTCGTAAACCCAGAGCCCGTGACCCCCCTGCCTGGGACACAGGTCTGACCTCCTGCCTCCCCGGTTCTCACCAGCTTCGATGAGATAAACATCTTTCCCGGAGACACAGAGCGGACAGAGCTTGAAAGCACCGGCGAGGGGAGGGCACAGGGCTGTCCTGCCATCAGGAGGGCTTGGCGATCAGGCCCATCCGGCGGGAGGAGGAGGTGGCCGGGTTGCAGGGACAGAGGTTGGATCTAAATCCTGCTCTCCGCCGGAACGGGTTCAAGTCCTGCTCACAGCACAGGGAGCTCTTCGCCATCACAGTCATCACACCTGTAACCTGCACGTGGCGAGGCCGGAAGCCCCGGGTCACCAAGAACAGGTGACGGCGCCGGCCGTGGGGAGCCGCAGCCCCGTCCTGGGCGGCCAGGGCCCGGCTCCCCGACTTCCCGGGCCTCCCGGGCACCTGCTCTGCTCGCTGCTCCTCGGGGAGGGAGGAAGGCGGCTCTGGAGACACCCCGGGGCCGCGCACTGAGCCCGGGCCGGGGAGGGAGGAAGGCGGCTCTGGAATAAACGGCCGGTGCCGCGCACTGAGCCCGGGCCGGGCCCCGGAAAGCCGGGCCGGTCTCCTCCGCTCTGGCAGCGTTTGGACCAACCGCGCCGCTCAGGCCCACCCGGTCCGGCGCCTCAGGCGCGGCGTGTCGTCACCCTCACCGTCCTGTCGTCACCCTCACCGTCGTGTCGTCACACTCACCGTCCTGTCGTCACCCTCACCGTCGTGTCGTCACACTCCCCGTCGTGTCGTCACCCTCACCGTCCTGTCGTCACACTCACCGGCGTGCCCCACGGGGCATCTGGGTCGACGGGCCGCCCGCTCCACGCGGTTCCACAGGCGGTTCCACGGCGTCTCGGAGCCTCGGAGCCTCGGAGCCTCGGCCTTTCTCGTCGCCAAGGCGTGGCCTCCGGACGGAGTAGCCGCAGGCGCGACCGCTCGGCGCCGGGCCCCCCGCTGCCCAGAGGCCCCGCTGCGGGCCTGACCCTGACGACCGAGCAGCCGCCAGCGTGACGACGTCGTCGCCATGGTAACACACAGGCCACGGCCTCGCTCCCGTGTCTGTGGTGAAGCTGGTGTTCACCCCCTGCGCTGCAGAGGGGATGTGCTCTTTATAAACGTGTTTGCTGGTGGCAGCCTCATCCATCCCACGTTCACCGCGTCTGGTGACTGCACCCTTTCCTCTGGTGCTTGGCTGTGTCTCCTGTTTGCTTCTACACAGGCTGGTGACTGCATCCTTTCCTCTCGTGCTTGGCTGTGTCTCCTGTTTGCTTATACACAGGCTGGTGGCCTAGAAGCAATGGCCTCCACCACATAGGCTCCGTCCGCAAAGGCGACACCATCTGTGCTGGTGCACGTGCACTTCGTGATGCTCCCTCGACAAAATCACCTCGGAATGCATTTCTCAGAACGTACCCACACAGTTCAACGTGACTGTATCTGTCCTCTCAATAGCTCTTGGAGACCTACTGGTGTTAGGACATTTAGATCAGACTTTCCTTCATAATAGCAGGAGGTGCTCATAAGCAACCTTGGCTTTTAGAGGGAAACAATAGTTTCCTACTAAAGACCCTCAGAGCCAAACCAGTGTGGCTCAGTGGTAGAGCGTCAGTCTGCGGACTGAAAGGTCCCGGGTTCAATTCCGGTCAGGGGCATGTACCTTGGTTGCGGGCACATCCCCGGTAGGGGGTGTGCAAGAGGCGGCTGGTTGATGTTTCTCTCTCATCGATGTTTCTAGCTCTCTATCTCTCTCCCTTCCTCTCTGTGAAATATCAATAAAATATATATTAAAGACCCTCAGAATGTCCTACTTACTGAGATTTCAAATTTCTTGATTTGTAATTAGTTTCTGCTTCTGGGGTTCACAATTAGCCACCAGGTGAAAGGCTGCCAAGGCAAAAGCTTCCTTGAGTGAAAACCCCAATTCCTTTTTTCCTCTCTAGGCAGCCCTAAGGACAACAGTCCCACCAGGTGAGTTCAGCATGATTTTCCTTAAATATATAGGAAAGAGCAGAGGGTATAAACTCCTCCGACTTGGACTAAATCTCTGAAGAGCCAGAGTTCACCTTACCTCCTCCCCTCCCAGCACCCAGCAAGCCTCCCTTGCCTTCTGAATTGTCAAAAGCACCCCAATACGACATAATCCCTTCCTCTCCCTGACCTCCACTCCTTCTTCACCTGTAAATAGATAAATTTCTCTTCCTTAATATCAGTGTGGTGTTGGGAGAAAAATGAACTAAGCATTCCCTGTGAATAAATGAGTGGCTGATACTTCCACTTTTAGAAATGTTCCAACAGGTGGCTGGTTTTAATCCAAAGTCTCTATTTGGTGAACTCCGGGGGTGGGGAGTGGGGAGTGGAAGGCCGAGAATGCTGGAACAGAGAGGACACCCAAATATTTAATCTTCCTTATCGTTATCAGGAGACAGATTAGCTCATCAGTTTTTATGGTGCACCTGACAAGTTGGAACCAGGATGGTGCAGCATGGGGCAGAACTTAAATTACTGGCTCAGTACCTCGACTACTTTCCAACCAGTAAGAAGGGGGAAGCAGGTAAGAGAGGGCAAGTCCCTGCCGACTGGGCTGTGGGAAGGGAGGCAGTCACTATTTACCAGAAAGTAGTGTCTAGTATATAGTAAACACTTAACAAAAATCACCTATTATTGTTTTCATTATTAAATAAAAGGAGAACATATAGTGAAAGAAAATTAGCCATCCCAAGTGATGACATCTTAGGAAATCCATTCGAAATGATGTTCTGTGCATACATTTTTTCATCCAATACATGTGCATGAAATGCCACTATATGTCACTGAGCTAATCATTGGGAAGCCAATGCAAGGCCTTTACACACAATGGGTGACTGAATGAATGAGCCCTTTTATGGAATATCAATCTGAGTAAGGTCATGAAAATTTCATGAGTGCAAATAATTTAAAATATGGACACAAGTAATTCTTTCCGTAAAAGGTCTTAGATAAAACACAGACATGTTTAAAGCTGAATTTTTGGTAGCTTGCTGAAAAATATGGAAATAAGTTATAAAGAAAGTTAACAAACCAACCTGATTTATTGGGTTACATAGTCATTAGCAAAATGTTATAGTCCCAATGCTGAATTGTTACTTTAATGACTTTTTCTGCATTTTACTCTGAAACACACTTATTTTTTCTACATACAAAAAAAATTGTCACTGCATTTAGATAAATATACAGGTCTAAAATTCTTTCTGACTCTTGTGTCAGATAAACATTGAAGGGATTTAATCTGGGAGAGGAGCCAAGAGTCCAAGTTCAGTTTATTATTATTTCTAAATTACATATAAAGCACCCCATAAAGCTGTAATAACAAGCCAGCTCAGCTGTCACTGGAACGCATTATTGTTGCAGCCACAGATGTCACCAGCTCAGCTTTCCTCATGCTCCAAATTCCATTAACATGGGACTTCCCAAATGGTGCCATCACCGCTGCTTCAACCTTCGCACTATATATAACAAGTGAAACAAATGATTTGCACTTAGCATCTCAACTAAAATACCAATAATTATCCATAATGAAAATTTCATATTATAAACATAAATGTAAAATACCAACATTTATATAACACAAATTGGAATATTAAAGAGTGACTATCTTAAAATCAAATGTAAGAGATGTATGAGAGCTTTGCCCTGAATTAAAATGAAATTGCATTCAATTAGGGCATTTTTCTGAACGTAGGCTTCAGATTTCCGAGAGGCAGGTGAGCCCTAGGAATCCACGTTCTGTCCCTTGTGCTGTTAGTCTGTGGAGCTTCTCTGCAAGGCCTGCTCCTGAGCACCTGGCAGTTCTCTCCTTGTCCGGCCCACACCTGGTACCTGCCTCCGGGATGGCAGCATGTGCCATCACAGGTTCCCTCCAGGCTGGTACCAGAATGTTCCTGCAATGGGCCTCTAGTACATATATAAAGTCATACTGTGACAATCTTCTTTCCACTCCTATATGTAACCAATGATACTGGTTTCTTAAGCATCTTTCCAGAGTTTCATTATATTTACACAAGGAAGCTTAAGAGTATATTATATGTGTGTTCTCCCCCCCCCCCTCCCCGCCCCTCTCTCCTTTCATTTGCTCCACTGTCCCACAAAGGACAGCATACTCTCCAATCTATGCAGCAATTTCCCTTGGTATTTCATTTAAAATGTCTGGTAGCTCCTTCTTTGCAGAGGTTGATTGCTCCTTTTCACAGCTACACAGTGTCCCATGGTGTCGAGGAGTGTGATTTATCGAACCACCTCCCTCTGGCAGACCAGGCTGTCAGCAGTCTCCCACCAACAGCACTGCATTGAACACAGAGTTTAAACAGTCGGGGGAAACGTAAAAAACAGCCAAGGCATTTCCTTCTGAGTGTTTCCCAGTAATTTCTTTCTCCTGCTGCTGTTTCTTCCTTCTGATTTTTATTTTCCTAGAAGCCAAGTATTGATGCTTTATTGCAGTCTGTGCACTGTTCAGGGTCATTCTGGCGGTTGGAATTACACAATAAAATAGACAAATGTACGTTTGTGGAAGTCCTGAATGCAGTAGCAGCAGCAAACCTCTCGTTCATCTCCCCCCTCCTGCAGCCCCAAGTGCTGCGACAGCAGGCTGGTAGGACTTTGCAAGCTCAACATGCGGTGACACCATCAGAGGCAGGAGGCTACGAAGCAGAGGCTGCGACAGTGAGGCCAGTCTGGCCAGGGCTACTGACACCGTGGAAGGCACTTGGGAGTTTCTTCCTCCATGCTCTACAGCTTTCAAATATCCACTGGCATATATACTTTAAGGAATTGAAAGCCAGGACTCCAAGTGACATAGGCTCTCCCATGTTCGAGGCAGTATTATTCACAACAGCCAAAGGGACAAGAACCCCGTGTTCATAAACAAACCGTGGTCTATAAATACAGTGGAATGTTGTTCAGCCTTAAGAAGGAAGGAAGTTCTGGTAAATTCTACACTATGGATGAACCTTGAGGGCAGGCATCCTGCTAAATGAAACAAGCCAGCCACAGGAACAAATACCCACAACCTGCAAACACCTAGGCCACTGAAGCAGACATTCATCCTTTCTCTTTTTCATCTCAGCTGCAAAACACCTGGCCAATGCCCCAGCCAGGAGGACAGGAAGTGGCAGCGACCTGGCCCGGAAGGCCTGGGTATCCAGAACCCAGTGCCCACGGTGAAGGAAGAGCAGCAACACTGGTAACCAGCTGACGTTTGGAGTCCTTACTATATGCCCAGCACTGTCACATGCACCGTGCTCTTACTTTGGTTCAAGTCTCACAGCCACTGTATGAGATGGAGGAATTTCATGACAGAGGAAACTGACCAACAACACTTTGCCTGCTGAGTGTTGGGGAGTGCAGAGCGGGGGTGGAGGAGGGAAGGTCTTTGCAAGGACCCACAGCTAGAGCTGGACCACAAACACAACCAGGTGTGCACCAGAGCTCGTGACTATGCGATCTGGTTTTGGTGGGCTCACGGAGCCTGAAGAGGTAAAATGCCAGGACGAGACTGATAACCTGTTGCGAGTACAGAAATACCAAGGAGACAAGCAGCTGACAGTCCGCCAATGCTTTGCAGGGAAACAGGCAACAGTGGGGGGCATGCTGGGACTTTGCTCCCTTCGAGGACCCCATCCTGGGGCCCCGACTCAAACTCAGCCCAAATGCCAGCTACTAGGTTACAATGAGAACTGCAACTGGAAAGAAAACCAACATTCAGTGCCTGCAGTTCAATCACCCCCCTCCCAGGTGGCAAATCTGCCTGGGAAACCACCGGAATGTTGCTGGGTAAACCTATGGTTCAGCACAAAGGTATCAAGTCGTCAACACCTAAAACAATGGTAATCTAATAAATGGTAATGGGGAAAATTTTAGTGTTGTTTTTTTTTTAAGGAAGAAAAAGAGGCATACACAGAGGTCTGTCAGACTCAGAAAGCAGTTTCCCCTTGTTCCACACCATGTTAACAAACGTGACCAATGCCGAAACCGGTTTGGCTCAGTGGTAGAGCATCGGTCTGCGGACTGAAAGGTCCCGGGTTCAATTCCGGTCAAAGGCATGTACATTGGTTGCGGGCACATCCCCGGTAGGGGGTTTGCAAGAGGCAGCTGGTCGATGTTTCTCTCTCATTGACATTTCTAGCTATCTTTCTCCCTTCCTCTCTGTAAAAAATATCAATAAGATATATATATATTTTTTAAAAACGAACATACAAACAAACACGACCAAGGTCACCGTCCTCATCTACTTAGGTCAGAATGACTTTCTGACAAGTTTAGTGTTTGTCCCAAACCGTTCCTATGAAATCAGAGTAACTGCAGACTTGATTTCCTCCTGAGAAAAAAGGGGCTGGTTCCTAGGAAAAAGGGGAGGGTGTCAAGCTTTACTCAGCAGCTTATACTCTCATCTAGATTATATGAGAAATTTGATGAGTTTTCATTCGAAAAAAGGTTTCTCTGTCTTTTAAAAGTTGGCAAACCACTGATCTAGATGGTCTTCCAAGGTCTTGTCCAAGTGTTAAAATTATGTATTTTATTTTTAAAATTCTTTTATTCAACGAATATCTGGAAAGTGAGTGACTAGGTGACAAGACCCTGATAGGCATGGTGATGACAACCGTGAACAATATGCTAGTCAGTGGAGACTGCCCTAGGGAACACAGTTTATTTAGTTTTTGTAAGAAGCTGAAGAGAGATATAAATAGCATAGGCATTCAGCCAGCGTGGCTCAATGTTTGGACATCAACCTAAGAACCAGGAGTCACAGTTTGTTTCAGGTCAGGGCGCATGCTGGGACTGGGGCTTGATCCAGAGCAGGGGGGCACGAGAACTGATCAGTTTCTCAACACTGATGTTTCTCTCTCTCTCCCTCACCCTTCCTCCCTGAAATCAGTAAGAATGTATTAAACATCACAGGCAGAGCACGATTCTTGGAGATAAATAAAATCACAGGGTTTCCTGAACCTGGGCGGGAACACATTTCTCCCAGAACTGCGCCCAGTAATCCTCCTCCTCTGCCCAATATTTAGAAGACACCAGCCGAATAATGCAAACAAAACCAGTTGCAAATTGTAAAATCACATTAGAATTTATTACAATATACATAAATAACCCTCATTTCTCTGAATTTCATCCGTCTTGGGACATCAAGGGAGAACAAGCAGAAAGCAGAGCACTGGCCTGGAGGGGGAGACAGAGGAGCAGGGAAGCTGTGCTCTGGCCCAGGCTGTGCTCACGTCTGCGGACGGCTCCCAGTGCCGTGTCCTCAGCTGCACATAAGGTGCTTGGAATATACGCTGTCTGGGGTCCACTGCAGCTCTACAATCCTACTGTCCTAATTCTATTATTAGGAGCAAATGCTATGTATTAATACTATATAGCACGTACTCACAATGAAAAGTAAATAAATGCCAAACTTTTAAGGAAAATAAGAGAAATACAGACATTTGATACTTTAAAAAGATACACTGGTATTACTGTTTTATTCACACTAATTAGAATATATACACAAAAATGTGTATCATATGTTGCTTCTAAAAAATTCTATGTTCCATGAGAACTATGTAAACAGTATAAAATGTCTCTACTACAAAAGAAAAGAAAAAACAGTATTTCCATGTAGTATTAGGAAGAGAGTTAAGAAAACCTAATGTTATAATAAAACAAAATAAAATATTACAGAACAGTCTTTTCATGAAATTGATTTATGGTCTAAAAACAATACATTTCATACTTTCAAATACTTTGGTATAAATGAAATTAATACAAAGTAACTAAAATAAAAAATCAAAAGTCCTGTAGTCTGGTTCTCACATTACCTGGAGCTTCGGGATGGGGCTACTGCACAGCACCCTGCAGCACCCCCTCCCCGAACTGACACCAGGCAGCCTCAGAGGACTGCGTGCAGTCAGCCGCTGCACTTTCTCCCAAGCTGTGCTCTCCGCAGCAGCTAAAGGCTTTATCAAAACCTCAGATTCAGCTTGGAATATAAGTGACTGTGGCTAGTGCCTCTTAACAAATACAGCTGCATTAAAGCAGTTTAGAGCAATCACATTTAAAGTAGAACATAAGAATTTCTAACTCATACTACTATAGTCTCAATCAGTCCATACTTGAATAAAAGAACGTACTACATTTAAAAAAAAATCAAGTCTAATAGCCCACTGCAACAGGTTTTTAAGAAAAAGAAACAACCGCATGCTGTATTTCTTCATGGACACCACACACTACTTTGACAATTGAACTGAGGCGTCTTTAATTGCATAATTTCGATGACTACATTTTTCATCTACACTGCCCAAATGTGGTACTGTTTCAGTTGTCTTTTTGTTCTGTAAGTTTTCTTCTAAATAAATCCCTACATCTGAGAATTGTATCTAAGCAACTGTCAATGCATCACTTTGTCTGTCAGTCCATCACAGGGATAAATGGGAATGTCCTCTGAGAAGTTTCTCAGCAATGTAATTTTTTGGTGATTTTGTGTAAAGACAAGAGTCTTCAAAGGAAAAGGAATCCTGGTGAACCTCACAAACTTACAGTGTAATAGAGTGATGCTCTGCTGTTCCTTTCTGGACCCAAAGAACAAACTGTGAGGGGCCTGCAGAAAGCAAGCCTTTGAGCACGCCCTCAGACGGACAGGCCGCCGGAGGGAAGGGACAGGAGTCAGCCAGGGGCATTGGGTGAGGTTCATAGGAGGTGACCTTCATATCATAGTGGGTATGGAGAATTAAAGGAAGTTTCTGACAGATTAATCTGAGGCCTAAGAACAATTCTAGAAAGGAAAAAATGAGATAAACATAAAATAATTCAGCAAAATTGATCTCTGCTTGAATGAACCATGTATGCAAGAATTGTTAATATTTTTAATTAATTACTTCATAGTATTAGTACAGTTTTGGGAACTTAAATTCTTGCCTAAATTTTATAACCAAGTAGAAGAAGAAATAAAACAATGAATAATGAACAAATTAAGTATGAAATGAAAGGGTCTTACTTTTTCAAATTAGGTGATATTAAAATCCTAGGGCTATATTGTTTGAGTTTTGTTCATTCAGTGAAGAGAGACTAATGGGGAACTTACAGAATTTCAAAATTAATTTGGAATCATTGCCAAGACCATGGCATACTAATAACTTGCACCATCAGACAGTAAAAACCAAAAGTTTATAATAAAACACCATATTTCAATGAATCTAATACACCATTATTTTATGCACCATGCAAATAAAAGACGCCCAGGATACCAAGCTAAAAGGAGACAGAGACCTTCACAAAAAGTGAGTGCGCCAAATGGTTACAGCCTCCGGGAAGGGTAAAAACAACCATTCCCGCAGACGGGATGGCAGAGAAGTCTGCACACCTCCTCCTTGACCATGGGAAGGGAGGGAGGAGATAGCTTGGTGGTTGAACTAGTGTACCCACCCTGTCCTGCCTGCAAATTTTGTGTTTGAATTCCCAATACCAGCATAGTCCAGGAAACTCTCAGAGAAATTAGCTTAAGAAGATGCAGGTGGTGGTGCCCCCAGTGACTGGCCAGAACATGCAAAATGTCCAGAAGAACTCAACTCCCGCCAGGCAACAGCCGTGTTTAAGATGCATTCCAAATTTAAAGATGCTGAAACGTGAAAAATATATAATTTGAAGTCAGTGAAATAAGGTAAATAAGTCAATAAAAGAGACACAGAAAGCCTAGAAAACAAATGTTGGCCACATTATTTATTAAGAATCTTAAAAGATTGGCCTACATATTTTAAAACCATGCTCTCCACCCCCAAAATACCCAAAGCATAGCACAAATAAATTATAAATATGCACTGAAAATAAAATATTTGCAGTGGCAAAGGGTTATTACTGTTAAATTAATCAAAAAGAAATAAAAATACCCTACCCCGTACCTCCAGAACATTAAGTAAAGGTCAAGAATTGACAAAAGAATAAATATAAGCAGCCAAATAAATACACCAAAAAAGCTCAATTTCACTAGTAATAAAAATGTAAGGTAAAGCAATGACATAACAATGTCTGACTATCAAGTTGGCAAAATTTTTAAAAACAATTCTACCTAGTGTTGGCAAGGATGCAGGAAAACCAGCACATGCATTGGTGGTAGATATGAAAATTTAGGCAACCTCTCTGAAATGTGGTTTAGCAATAATTATAGATCCAAAACCTTTTAAAATGTGCAACATACTTATATCTAACAATGCTGTTTCTTATGGAAATTATTCCAGTCAGAAATGTACAAAAAGGATATACTACTACATGTCAGAATCCTATCTAATAAAAGAGTAATAGGTAAATTGACTGTGACTCCAACACACAAGGTGGCTGCCCCTAGGTGGTAAAAGATGGCTGCCTCCATGTGGACACAAGATGGCCAGCAGGGGAAGGCAGTTGGGAGGGACCAGGCCTGCAGGGGAGGGCAGTTAGGGGCAATCAAGCTGGCAGGGAGCAGTTAGGCATCAATCAGGCTGGCAGGGGAGTGGTTAGAGGATGATCAGGCTGGCAGGCAGAAGCGATTAGGGGCAATCAGGAAGGCAGGCAGGCAATCATTTGGGAGTCAGTAGTCCTTGATTGTGAAGGGATCCCAGATTGGAAAAGGTGCAGGCTGGGCTGAGGGGCACCCCCCACCCCGTGCATAAATTTTGTGCACTGGGCCTCTAGTTATTTATAATAGTGAAAACAGAAAAATCACCTAAACACCCAACAAAGCATTTTAATAAATAAAATACAATGCAGCTATTAAATATCATGTACACTGAAGCACTGTTTATACTAGTAAAGATCAGGATAATAAATACCTATCAGCAAGGAACATGTTATACTAATTATGATGTAAGTTGATGGAGTACTATACTATCATGAAAAAGAATGGGGCAGCTCTTAATTTCTGACACATTCCTCATCTGCCTGAAATACCTTATTCCCACAGATAACCACCTGGCAGTTGCTCAAATGACACTTTATCAGTTAGAGTCTCCCTTGCCATCTTACACACAAACACAAAGGCACTGCCTCTCGCCTTCACGCCATTGCTCTCTTGTAGCCCCTCTGACCCACTCCAACTGGGTGTTCACTGTCTATCCCAAAGAGGGCACAGACTCTGCGGTCCACTGCTGTGAGCCCCACTGCCTACAAAGCACCGGGCACCTGATAGAGCATTCGTTAATTCCAGGATGGATGCATGGTGAGTGCCCGGTGCTTTGTAGCCACTGGGGACACATCTTGTGTCCACGTGGAGGTGAGTGGATGGATGGACATGGAAAAATACTGAAGCTGAAACCGGTTTGGCTCAGTGGATAGAGCGTTGGCCTGCGGATTCAAGGGTCCCAGGTTCAATTCTTGGTTGCGGGCCCATCCCCAGTTGGGGGTGTGCAAGAGGCAGCTGATCAATGATTCTCTCTCTTCGATGTTTCTAACTCTCTATCCCTCTCTCTTCCTCTCTGTTAAAAATAAATAAAATACATTTTTTTTTTAAAAAAAGAAAAATACTGAAGATACAAAGGTAGTAACAGTTTATCTGTTTGCCTGTCATATGTCTTCTAAAAAGGAAAAAAATCACATGTAACATACTTAGTACAGATTCTGGGAAGGTAACTGGGCAAGAGACATGAAGTGAAATACTTCACTTTGGTCACTTAAAAGCTGAAATTGCCCTAGCTGGTTTTGCTCAGTGGTTAGTGTTGGTCCGTGGACCATATGGTCGCAGGTTTGATTCCAGGTTAAGGGCAGGCTCGATCCCTGGCCCAAGTCATGGCACCTGCAGGAGGCAACCAACTCATGTCTGTCTGTCTCTGTGTCTGTCTGTCTGTCTGTCTCTCTCTCCTTCCTCCCTTCCATTCAATTTTTTTTATAAATATATTGTATTGATTTTTTACATAGAGGAAAGAAGGGAGAGGGATAGAGAGTTAGAAACATCGATGAGAAACATCGACCAGCTGCCTCCTGCACACCCCCTATCAGGGATGTGCTCGCAACCAATGTACGTGCCCTTGACCGGAATCGAACCTGGGACCTTTCACTCTGCAGACCGACGCTCTATCCACTGAACCAAACTGGTTTCAGCTCTTCCACTCTAAAAATCAGTGGGAAAATATCCTTGGGTGAGGATTTAAAAATAATAATAAGAAGAAGAAGAAGAAGAAGAAGTAAATAAAAGCTCAACTTATACCATGTTGAATCCCTTTCTCTAGTCCTATCCTCTGTAAGACTGGAAATGCTTCACACATTACTTTTACACTCTCCCATGCAGTTTGGGATTGTGGAGAGACATGGGATATGTGACACAGGCTCCGTCGATACATATGAGTAAATTTTGGACATGATTTTGCTTTCCTAATCAAAAGGGACAGATACAACCAATACCGCCCTTTCACCATCAGTCATGCCTTGAGTATAGATGTGATGTTTTCAACTATAGCAGCCATCTTCTAACTATGAGGCAGCAGGAGCCAACATGCAGGCGAAAATATGCAAACAATCTGGGCATCTGTTGGCATCACTCAACAAACGTGCCCTTCCTGTTACATAATAAAAGTAAACCTCCATTTGTCTGAGTAAACCTCTTAGTTCTGTTACCTACAACCAAAGAAATTCCTAGCTGATGTTCCTGAGAATCTGTTTTTAAAGGACACTTAAAGAACTCAAATTCTATGCAGAATTAGAAGACTTTTATAAGTCAGAAGTGTAAACTGTACACTAATTCCCTTCCTTTGCTGTCTCTATTCTGAACTTTTAAATAAAAATAAAAAACACTCAAAGCAAACAGAAAAACGGGAAAATTGCTGGTCAACATCAATGCCATAAAAAACACTTCAGAATGAAACGTTCAGAATTTATACACACGATAAAGATAAACTCACAGAGTAAAGCTGAAGTCCAATCAATGCTGGGGCTGTTCTGGACTAATGTTCATTGTTCGATAAATTTCTTTAAGTAATAACAGGGCAGTATCTTCAGATTCCCTATAAAAAATAAGTCCACATGTTCTTAAGAGACAATCAGAAGTAATCTCTGTGCCTAAAGGTGGGAAATGCAGCTTTTACTCTATCAAACCTACCAAAGAAGGGAAACGGAAAACAAGTAGTGCGATCTCAGAGCTGTCCTTAAAACTGGATGGGCACCACTCACCTGCAACCATCCCACTGCAGCTCTCCTTGCTGAGAGCGGGTACAGAAAGGGACGGCTCTTCTAAGTCCTTCCTACCACTCCCCTCCTGGGAAAGGCTTCCCTGCAGACACAGTCCTTGCTAGCACCAAAGGCCTCTGGTCAAAGGCAGAAGACTTACTGCCACCTTGTGGGTAACTGAACTAAAGGGGGGAAATATTAACTTCAAATGAATGCTCCTTAACGAATGATAAATCAGTAAGAGTCTCACTAGTACTACAGCTGCTTCCTGTGTTAGCACCTAAAGGCCACCTAAACGTTATCAAAGAAGAAAATACTTACCAATAGCACAGGTGACTCTGAAGAGCGAAAAGATATTCATTAAAACTCTCTATTGGCTTTTCTTGAAGAACGTAGTCAATTCGACGGCCTCCGTTTAGCATTCCAACCTTTCCTAAGTAGTCCTCTTCCTTGGAAAAATCTGGGCTTTCAACAACCTTTTCTGCTAGAATTTAAACCATTTCAATATCAAAGTCAATCACTTTATCATTATCCTTTGACTTTAGCTGACTTTCTGGGCTCAGTGAGAATATTGCTTGACACACGTAGCAACCCGGGGAGCTACCAGGCTCACTTCCCGTTCCTCCAAAGAGCCCGGGGAAGCGGGGCTGGTTACCAGAGAGAGGAGAAAGAGCCCACGAGCTGACACAACTTTTGAAGAAAAGTGGTGAGAAAGCATTGCAGAAAGAAAGGAAATAGAATTAGAATCTGAAAAATTCACAAACATCAAGGCACAATGACCTGACATTGCGGTAAAGTCCATAACACCACAAGTAAACAACAGCATCAGGAAAGGTCGTTTCTCCAAGTGGGTCTTTCAAGTGTCTGAACATAAACTTGTTTCTCAACTCTGACCTTCCACTCTGGCCTTTGGAATCTCAATGAAAGTTAACATTGCAGAGTAAAAAGTTCAGCAACTATCAGGTAAAAACCTCATTAGAAAGGATGACATGCATTTTCAAGTATAGAGTTTAGCATAAAATATTCTTTTATAGGAGGAGTTTTTACATCTTAACAAAGAAGACTAGAATAAAAAGCATCATTAAATGATTTATGGGTTACATTTGGGGAAATAACATTTTGAACAACTGGAAAAGGCCTTAAATATCAAATTTACCTTCAACTACTTGCTTTTCTTCTTCTTCTTTGATTTGATTTGCTACCTTCTCCAATTCTTCTTGCAGCTGAGTTGAAGAGGTATGAGCACGGGCAAACTCATTTAAAGTTTGCCAGGCACTTTTCAGAGAGCTAATAAAACCCTGCTTCAAATCCGATCCCATGCGAGAGAGACTTTCTTTCAACTCTAAAGAGATGAAGATAACAAATCAGGTTATTAGTCAGTGGGTAAAATTCTGCACCACAAAAATTAAAACTAAAGTTAACATTATTCACAGGCAGGGTGAAAGTGCCTAGTCCTCTCTTAAATGTCATACAGATGGAGTATCTTAACCAAAAACCTCCTACATATTAAAATGTTTTGAGGAGTCTTATCCCTGTCATTTCTATAATGACTAAACCTGATCCAGCCAAAATCTAAAAATTTCCTCTCTCCAAAAAAAGGAGCTCAGTACCATAAAAACGTAATTAAACATAGGCATGTACTTTTTCTTACTTTAAAAAGATGACTTTTTCTAATCTGTAACAGTGAAACAGTTTTAAAAATGCGAGGTTGTGATATAACCTAATTTAAAAATGAAGAAACTCCTACCCCTTCACTTTTTCTACTTTTGTCTAATAATTCCTGTTTGAAATCAACATCTTTGAATATCAAATTTCTCATTTTAACTCTAAAAGAGTTAAATTTGTTTTAAAAGCATGATGAAAAAAAAAAAACCGGTCAAATAAGAGGGCATGATCACTTTTTCTTCTTTTAAGCTTGTAGGTAAGTAATATACACCATTAACAGATATAAGAGATACTTAAACCCCAGTTAGTAGAATCAATGGATGTTTTCAACATGAAAAGTCAGTCTTGTTAGTAAGGAAATAAACACCCACTTGACTTGAGAACATCAAACTTATTTCTTGATTTGGTCATTAGTTCAAATGCTACTCTGCTTCTCAATTTCAAAAATTATAATCAAATTCTATCAACGTATAGGCATCATATCACTTTATTACCACCTTCCCTGATTCCTACATGTCTCAGCAGTTAGAGTGTCATCAAGGGATAAAGTCATTAAGGAGAAGAAACTCATCATAACCTTCCTTATAGCACCATCAAATATTTAATAAACAAAGTTCTCAACATAGTAGGCACTGAACATTAATTCTTTAAGAAAGGACTTAGTGTTAATATTTTAATATTTAGGGGGAGGAAATAAGCTTTACCAGTATAACATGTACTTTTTACCTAAATGAAGTCTTTTTCTGCCTTTGTGATGTGGAATGAGAACTGCTTTTAGGTCCAAATCAGGAACAATCATAGGTTCCAGTCTATATGCCACTGGATCAAGCTGTAAATAGAAAAATGGAAATTTATTTAAAAAATCTATTTCATTTTGAGTTATATACCTTAGCTGGGTTAAAAACAAACAAACAAACAAAAAAAACACATACACACAAAACTGGCAAACCAGACATATTTTTTCCCCACACCTATTCAAATACTGGTAATTATATGAAGAATTCCCAGTTTGTAGGTAAAATTACTTTGCTACAAAGCAACAGAATTATCTATACTGATAAAAGAGTGATATGATATTTAGACCACAGAGACTGGATGTCTTTCAGACAAAGCCACAACAGTGGGGGCCAAAGCAGAGATGGTTGGTTAGGTGCAATAAGGCCAGCAGGGGAGCAGTTAGGGGTGATCAGGCAGGCAGGAGAGAGATTAGGGGTGATCAGGCATGCAGGGGAGCAGTTAGGGATATCAGGAAGGCAGGCAGAGTGGTTAGGGGCAATCAGGCAGGCAGGCAGGAAGGTGAGCCAGCGATTCTGATTGCAAGAGGGATCCCGAATTGTAGAGGGTGCAGGTTGGGCTGAGGGACGCCCCCTCTCCCCCTGCGCACAAATTCCATGCACCAGGCCTCTAGCTTCCTTGAACAAAGGCTTCTTGGTTTAAAAGTTTATTGGAGAGTATTGGACTGAATCTATAAGAACAGAGTACTTGAGTTGTACAAAATCCAAATCAGTTATTAATTCCTAAGAAATAAGACTCTGAGAATCTATTAGGATAAAGAGTACAACTTCTTCAGCTTCAAAATAGAAGTTAATTCAATTCACTCACTGGATGATAAATATTGAAGAATCCTTTACAGGTAGGAAGCCTGTAGTTCTCATCTATCCGATCCACTCCTCGAATAGTCAGAAACATACCAACTGGAGATCCCAAGGCAAAGAAAATCTCTGGTTCAAAGTCTAATGAGCTATAAACAACAGAAACCTAAAAAGAAAAAAAGAGCAATAAAAAATGATCATAAGGTGAAATATATTAAGTGAAAACTGCATGTAATATAGAACATTGTAGCTGAGCCTAGGCTACTATAAACGTTAAAAAAAAACTTACATTAGCCTATAGTTAGGCAAAATCATCTAACACAAAGCTATTTTGTAATAAAGTGTTGACTATCTCATGCAATTTATGTGAAAACACAAAACCCACCACACAGCACACATTGAACTGTGGGCCCTCGTGGTGGCCTGGCAGCTGTGTTCCCCACTATCACCCAGCATCACAGACAGTGTGCCACCACGTACACTAGCCTGAGAACAGACCAAAATTCTAAATCCAAAGTACAGTTCCTACTAAATGTGTATTACTTCTGAAACAGCATAAAATTGAAAAATTGTACGTGGAACCATCATCAGTTGGAGAGAGTGTGTACTAATGAGGGCAATGGGGGGTGGGGCAATCCTCTGTGTTCTTAAAGTAAGCTCGAGAGAAGAAAACGTTTTCCTTAAGGAAAGAAGTCATAAGGAAGAGAATACACATGCACAGGATTGGAAAAAATCTGTGAGTGAGTGGCCCACGCAGTGGGAATGACAACAGCACAGCCGCTCAAGCTGTGAGTAGCAACAACTACCAACATTTTCTTTTATGCATCCTTGGGCCCAGCTAACCTTCTAGTCACTTACCTGAAAGGAAGAATAAAGAATGCACACAGAAAAATTGGTTTAAAACTGTTCATCACTGGATCACTTACAAGATTAAAACACTGGGAAGATCCTATATGTTCAATTTTATGGCTGTCCTCCCCAAAAAGACCTTATTTGGCAATAGTCTTATACTGATAATTAAGCTAAAGTAAGGTCTTAGGGTAGCCCTGATCCCATATAACTGGTGTTACTAAAAAGGATAAATTTGCACGCAGACAGAAATGCAGAGGGAAGGTGATGTGAGACAGGAAAATGGCCTGTGAACACAGAGGACTGGAGTGATGCATCTATGAGCCAAGGAACATGTGACAAATCAACAGAAACTCAAAAGAGGCAAGGAAGAGCTCCTTTCCATGGCCCTGCTGACACCTCCACCTTGGACTTCCAGCCTCCAGAAACGTGGGAGTAAATTTATGTTGTTTTAAGCCACTCAGCTTGTGGTACTTTCCTAAGGCAGCTATAGGAAACTAAAACATCCAGTGAGTAAATGTCAGAATAAAGCACTATCTTTCAAAACAGTGAAACACAATGATCATTAAAAATAAAGCTTTATAACAATGTTTACTGACACAGAATATATTCCTAATATACACAGTTGACCCCTGAACAGCTCCAATGTGAACTGCTGTGCAAGGGTCAACTGTATATTGTTTGCAAACAGCAATGTAAGGTTTTAGTAAAGCATTACATGTAGCACTTTACCATATTTGTTAAAGTATATGCACAAATAAAAGTCAGGAAGGTCTTCTTCAAGTAGCTAATGGCAGTTAGTTCTGGTTAAGGAAATTCCAAGGTTACATTTTAATCTTCATTTGCTCAATCAGTATTTCTTGGCTTTCTGATCATGAACTATGCTTGCTGCTGCTGTGGTTGGACTGCTCAAGAACTTTTAGAGTAACAGATCCAACCTGCCCACCTCAGCCCACCCACCATGGAGATGGCATGTGGCGTGGGCTGGGGAAATCAACCTGTGCCCCCTTCTCCAGGCAACAAGAATTGGTACCCAATGGACTTGTGACTTAAGCTACATCAAATAAAATCCCTTCTGGACATTTTCCTAACAGGACGTGCTAGCAGGGCAGATTCCTTTTCCTTGTGACCATAAATAAAGCTGAAGGGAGATGAGGTCAAAGCTACTGGCAACCGTGGTTCCAGTTTCATGAAGAAGGCCAAGTCCCAGGGAAAGGCACACAGTGCGTGTCCTGGTGACGTGGAGCTCATGGCCCCACGCATCTCTCACACCTGATCCTTCCCTCACAGGGAGGGGAGAGAATATCTGCCTTTATTTGCTAGTATGTTCAAATTTGCTCATTTTTTTGTTTGTTTAATATATATTTTATTGATTTTTCACAGAGAGAAAGCGAGAGGGATAGAGAGCTAGAAACATCGATGAGAGAGATACATCGACCAGCTGCCTCCTGCACAACCTCAATGTGGGATGTGCCCGCAACCAATGTACATGCCCTTGACCTGAATCAATCCTGGGACCTTTCAGTCCACAGATTGACGCTCTATCCACTGAGCCAAACCGGTTTTGGCCAAATTTGCTCATGTTTTTAAAAAGACAGACATTTTTAAAAGTCAATCTTTATGAATGAATTGGGCTTAAAAGTTTGAACAAGCTCTAGCAAACATCCAGTTCCATTTTCTGCCATCTTGGTATCAGTCATGAACTCACTTACGATAATGGAACCTTATTTGTAACATAACTATGCTGAAAATAACATCCAAAGAAATTTCAGACTTCAAAGCCGGTGATACAAGAACATCAAAGTATATTATTAAATGTTCCATTATCAACTACTTGACCGATTTTTAAAGGAATGTTTTCCCAAGGAAAGCACGATGAACACTAAAAACAAATAATTTAAGTGAATACACCAAGTTTCTCTCACAGAAACGGAAATAAATTCTGAGCAGAACTTTCTAAGTACTGCCAATTCTGTTATTGGCTATGATAGAAAAATGCTATAAAAATTGATAGAAAGCTGAAATAAAGAGAATTTCAAAAGTTATATGATGTATTCAGTATACACTCAATCCCTTATTTTCAACATTATAAAGGAAGCATACAATTTTTATTAGAATCCGTTTTCTCTACTCCTCCCATAACTGAGGAGTAAACGGTTAAATAATAGACAGATATGTGATGATGATAAAGACACGCGACTTCAACATAACAGATGCAGCCCTCGTCACTGTGTGGACTTACCTGCCCAGTGCCAACATCAAAAGACTCATAATCCACATGCACAGAAGACACACAAGCACCGACTGGAAGTCTCCTCTTAGACTCGCTGGACTCTGAGGGGAGAGAAGCCATTTCTTTAGCTTTCTGAGCACTTCCCTCTTGTCCTTTTGTCAAAGCCGCCATCGCTGCCTTCTTCTCTGAGGCTGCTTTTTTCTGTTCCTGTAAAATACCAAGATTCCATAACATAACCTTGAAGAAAGGTTCAGTTATAAGCTCTCACCATGACACATGCTAACGCAACATCAGGCAGTGATTAGTAATTTCTGAGGCACAATGACATTGTGTGTCATTCGAGCAATGTTCCTTTCAGAGACACATATTGAATATTTAGGAAAGAAGTGCATGTCTAAAATTTACTTTAAAATTCTTAAGAGAAAGAGATTAAGAGGCAATGAAAACAAACAAAACAGCTACAATTAAGTCTAAATATAAATATTACTAGAGGCCCGGTGCACAGATTCATGCACATTGTAAGGAAATTAATTAGAAGGTGGCCGATGGGGCAAGACACATGCCCTGGAGTCCACCTCCCACAGCCCCTCCCTGGCCGGCCACACCTGGGGCAGCGCTGGGGCTCGAAGAGCATCTGCAGAGTGAGTGCCCCCCTCCCCCCCCAGCAGATGGGGTCCCTCAGCTTGGCCTGCAGGGATCAGGCCAAAACTGGCAGTCCAACATCCCCTGAGAGGTCCCGGAGTGGGAGAGGGCCCTCTGCAAAGCTGCTGTCATCCGGCAGCTCCTACGTTGAGCATCTGCTCCCTGGTGGCTAATGCATGTCACACCTACTGGCTGGCTGGCTGGTCACTTAGCCTTTTCTATCTATAGACCATTCTACTGTTGATAATACTTTCTAAAAGTTTTATAGTAAAAAGTTTAAAACTGCCAATTTCTTCCTTTTAAATCCAAACTTTAGACAGATAGTTTAGAAGTACTATAGAATTTTAAAATACATACTACCATAAAGGTGTGTAACCTATGAGAAATTCATTCAACATTATGTCTGCATGGAGCCACTAACAAATTTCCCTCAAAAGCATTTTGGAAGGAACAAATAGGCACAATGTGGTCTAGTCATGCAATGGAATAAAAATGAATGATTTTGAGTAAAAAAAGCCACATACCAAAGAGTACATACATATTGTTCTCTCCTTTCATACCCAATAGACAAAACTCTCAAGAGTGGCAGAAATAAGAATAATGGTTAGTTGTACGGTGGAAGAGTTGGCTACAAAGAATCACACGTGACAGAAACATTCTATTTTTGTCTTAGGCTGTGACTACATAGGTGCTAGAATTGTCAAAACCTATTGCCCCAAATACTTATGATCAATCTGTTCCCTAAAATAAATGTGAACAAAAGCTTTAGGAGATTATGGAGCAGGTGTATCTAGTCCAATGAAGCCACTCACTCTGGTTTGCCATCACAGCCTGAGGCAGCTGCAGCAATGCCAGGGATGTGAACAGCTCCTCTGGGTGGACTTGTCCCCCCCACAGGCACGTGCTCAGTGACCCTCATTCCCCAGGCTGAGAATGACCATGAAAACCTGTTTAAGAACTTGTGGACAACGCTTACAAAAAACATCTGGCTCAACAGGTCTCATCTACTAAGGAATTCCAAATACTATGAAAACAGGAAGAATCCAGTTGGTTAATTCAACAGGCAAAATAGAAAAATAAAGCTCTCTGCCAGCCAGCTGGGAACGGATCCCACCATGACTTTATGGAAGGTTTGGTTATCTCTTCCCTTTGAAGGCAGCATAAGATTAGATCTCAAACTCAAAATGAAGAATATGTTCAGTATTCTTCAGTTTAAAGTTGCTCTGTCACTCTGAAGAATCTCCAATTATATTAATAGAACGCATTCCAAATTGCTGAGAGCTGTCTAAGTAGGTCATAAACTGCCTATGCCAGACTACTGTCGTTCCCCTTAGACACATACGATAATTGTAAAAACAAAGTGAACCAACATACACACCTGATTACCAATATCCCAACACTAAAATCCATTCCTTTTCAAATGGGAATCACTAAGAGTTTACAAAGGGTAAAAAAACACTGACTACAAATACTTCATGTCCTTATTATAAAGTAATTAGCTAATTTTGGTCCCATTATTTCAGATGCATTAAACCAGCAGGGTACACCACATTATCTTATTGTTCATCTGGCAGCGCCTTATTACCTATGAAACATGAAGAGCGACCAATGGCAACATGGCCAAGAAAATGTCCCAGTTCATCCAGAGGCATCTGATTTTAAAGAATAAGGTCACTTTACCCATTTTCACTCCTTTCAAAATATTCTTATAATGCCATAATTTACATATCAGTGTATATACCAGGCTCCTTCTAAAAAATTTCCAAGAACAATGGAATACTTTTCCTTTTATTACAGAATACAGTCAAGGACAAGCTACAGGGCCTGAGGCAGCCTTTCATTTGCACCAACACCTTGGGGAAATCCTCTCTTACCAACCCAATCATTCTCCAGGGGCCAGGAAGCATGCACAATACTGTTCCAGGACTGATGTGTCATCATTTGTGCTCAAATATCTCCCTCTAACTAGACACAATATCCATCCTCAGTTGACCTCCAAATCCCAAGAATTGAGCAACATGCCTGACTAAAAAGAGATTATTTATAAAATGTTGACTAACACAATTGCTTCTCAACAAATCAGTCCTATGACTACAGTCATATTACATAAACTGACATGTTACATTCCAAAGAAGTAACACAAATAATAGAACCACAGAAATTCAAAGATAGAACAACAAAGACCATGTTAATAAAAATAAAGTAGCCACCCGAAGTGCTAATTTTTGTAATTAAGTATTTTAAAAGCAACTCTGTAAAATTAATTTAATGAAAATTAAATAAACAAGTGAGGCTTTACCCAGTTTTTTTCTTTTTTCTTTTTAAGTGCTTTTTATTTGTTGCTGTTGTTGTTTTATTTGTATTGTTAAGAATTTTTGCTTTCTGGCCCCGGCCAGCTAGCTGTGCTGGTTAGAGCACTGTCCCAATATGCCAAGGTTGTAAGTTTGATCGGGGGTTAGGGTACATACAAGAAGCAACCAATGAATGCATAAATAAGTGGAACAACAAATAGATATTTCTGTGTCTCTCTCTAAAAGCAATCAATATATTAATTTTTTTTAATTTTTGCTTTTTGGCTATTAGTAATGAGATCTGCGTGTGTGTTATCTTTAGAAGGTCAGAGGAATTGGGAAGAGAAAATGAGCAGACACCTATTGGGTATTCACCTTCACATGATTACTTCATCCTCATTCGAACTTTGTAAGGAAGGTGTCATTCCCATTTTGGAGATGAAGCAAATCAAGGGTCAGAAAGAGTAAGCAAACTGCTCATGAATATGTAGGGAATAAGTGGTTGAACTGGGAATCAGGGTAACCAACTCATCTGTTTATCCAGGATTTATCCAGGATTTATCCAGTTTTTGCCCTGGGAAATTCCTATTTTAAAACTGAAAAGTACTTTGTCCAGGGAATTCTCTGTTCCAAGGACACTGGATGGCCAGTTACTCTACTTGGAACTTAAAATCCAGCCTGGCTGACTCCAAGTCTGATCTTCCATCAGCTCCATCCCCGTGTCCTGGAGCAGGGAACACGCAAGCTGGCCTGCTCAGGAGGCTGCTCATGAAAACTTCCAAACCTGCGCTAGTCACAGGAGAGCCTGCTGCCCTTGGGGCGGAGAAGAGCTTTACCAGTCTGGCCGCCTTGTGCTTCACGAAGTTGGCGATCTTCTTCCTGGGCCCCAGGGGTATTCCCATTTCTTTCAGGTCATCAACTGTACACATCAGCTGCAAAGAACGCAAACAAGCACGGTAATTAGTCTAGGAACAGACTTGAAATTGAAAAAGGAAATTATAAAAAGAAACTACACATCTAAAGCAATCTAAGATCCAATCAATTTTCCTTTTTTTGGTAAGTTATTTGTTTTTAAATCATGGGTTAATTTAGGCTATAAAACCTTAGCCCTCCACATCCAAATCATCCTATTATTTTTTTAATAGAAAACTCATGCAAATTGTACTAAATTCAAAAGCTACAGTCAAGGTAAAGGTTTGAGGTCTCTCCCCTCCAGTCCTACTCTATCCACCCAAGCCATCTCTCCCAGCTGCAACTGATGGTAACTTGCTCTCCTTCAAGAGAGATATCTTACACATACACAGCATCAACATGCTTTGCTGTGTGTGTGTGTGTGTGTCCTACTATTCAAACAGGACTGAACTTTTGGTCTTTTCACATGATGTACCTAAGAGATCATTTCACACCAGTATCTCTGACATTGCCTCATTCGTTTACCATCGCATGGATGCACCATAAGTGACTTTACTAGTGCCTTACTAATGGACACGAACTGTCTTCTAAGTTTTGCTAGTACAAACAGTGCTACAGTACCCTTGTACATATTTTTTGTGTGTATATTTCTCCACAGGAAATATTCCTAGCAGTTAATCTGTTGGGGTAAAAAGTATGTATTTTTTATATTCTAAAAGACATTGCTAAACTACCCTCAAGAGAGGTACCCATTTATTCATTGTTTCCAACAATATGTGCCTACTTCCCCTCATTGTAGCCACATAGTATATAGGGTGAGGAAAACATAAGTATTCTAGTAGTTGTTTATATGGAAAATAATACAATATTTAATAAACAATAACACAAGAATAAACTGTCTCATGTACTCACAACTGTAAACCTACTTTTGTCCCACCCTACATTATGAAACTCTTTATTTCTGCCAAACTGAGAGGTTAAAAATCACATTGCACTTTTTTTTTAAAGAACACCTTTTTTTAAAAATATGTTTTTTATTGATTTTTACAGAGAAAGGAAGGGATAGGGTAGAGAGAGAGAAACATCGATGAGAGAGGAACAGCATCTTCGGTCGCTGCCTCCTGCATGCCCTACTCGGGTCAAGCCCGCACCTGTGCATGTGCCCTGACCAGGAATCGAACCGGCAACCCCTTGGTTCCTGCGTGGCTCAACTGCTGAGCCACACAGGCGGGGCCTCATTGCACTTCTAACGTGCATTTCACGTATGAGTTTTCTTATAAGCTGTTGTTTTCTTTTCTGTGTATCATCTGTTCTTATTCTTTGCCTGTTTTCCTATTATGTTGATGTATATTTGTGTTAACAAACTTGCAGAAGCTTTGAATAATAAGGAAATTAGCCATGTGTCTATAATGTGTGCTCCAAAGATTCTTAATCTATCACTGGTCTTTAGATGTTTCTTATGGCATCTCCCGCTACACAAATTTTTTCATTTATGGCTTTTGGGTTTTGTGTCACACTTAAAAAAAGTCTCCTCAGATTGTGTTTTAAAAACAATTCTTGCCCACCCGACGTGGCTCGGTGTTTGAGTATCAACCTATGAACCAGCAGCTCCCAGTTCAATTCCTGATCAAGGCACATGCCTGGGTTACTTGATTCCCAGTAGGGGTATGCCAGAGGCAGCAGATCAGTGATTCTCTTTTATCAATGATGCTTCTATCTCTCTCTCCCTTCCTTTCTGAAATCAATTTAAAAAACAAACAAACAAAAAAAACACAATTGTGGTGTTTTCAATTTCTTAAACACTGAAATTTCTTCCTTATCTGGAATGTATTATGATGTATGAGTGTTTAAATCATTCTTAACTTTCAATTTATACACGGGAAAAAAATAAACAAAAATGAATGAAACTATCATCAGTACCAGAGATTCCATATCAATCTTTTCCTTTTCAAAAGTGCTAACGTATTCAGAGAGACTAAGTGCTGCCAGAGTTTCCTGCAAAGTTAGGACTTCTTCATTTTCAACATCAAGGTCATAAGACTCATCCAAGGTCAGCTTTGGGTCTTCAGGCATCTGCAAAATAAAGTTGGGGAAACATCACAAAGCTCAGAAAAACTCCCATAAAATGTCTCCCTATCTACAGAAAATCTTAACCCATTCTGCTCTAAAAACATGTTTTCATTTTTATAGTTTGTCATCCGAATTTGTAAATATTCTGAAAAAGCATATAAATTAATAAATCACTCAAGCTCCCATTTCTTACAATAATAACAAGCTATATGGTTCCATTACACTTGTAAACCTCAGCATATTTTCATACGCAGACAGTTCAGATTTTGGAAAAACGTTCAGCTCAAACTCCAAATCTAAATGTTAACTGGGTGTACCTGCTTCTCCTGGACACGTGCCTGCTTCACAGCTCCATTAGCAACAGCAAAAGGCCCTGAAGCCTTCGCTAAAGTCAAATCTTTTTGATTAGACAGGATGTCAAACAATATTAAAGAACCTAAAAAAAAAAAAAAGCAGCATTTGCTTTATAATGTTCTAGGTGCTTTTTATATCACTAAATACATACTCCTATTTTTTCTCAAAGTCCCTAGTCAGAAGTCATATAAAAGTTAGGTATCAATCAAGGTCTGATAATCAGTATTCTTGTTTTACCAAACAGCAGAATAAAATAAAAAACATTCGTAGGTATTCATGGAAGGTGTATAGCAAAGGCAGAATCTAAATTGAAAGCATTCATCTCTACCCTTTATAAAACCTGTAATCTACAATTCTAAATGTGCACCAACAGTGTCATCCACACTGAAAGCAGTGCTGACTCAACAAATGTTTTGTTTAAAATGTGAATATTTGACAATTTTACCTAAACTGTGACCAGCAACAGAGATCCCTCCTTTGAAGTTTGGATTCCGACTCAGAAAAAGTGCGTGCAGACGGTTTATCTCCATTCCCACTTTCTCCACAATCTTCTGACAGTAGGTGGGGCTATTATAGAACAGAATATCTAGCAGGGTTTCATTGGTAAAGTGACGAAACCGACCAATACTTGGTAAAGTGATTTTCTTAATATTCCTAATTAGAAAGAAAAAAGTATATTTTTTTGTGAGAAAGTACCTTAAATCTATGAATTTTTTTAAGCTTTAGATTTTGAATCCTGAAAGTACAGTGAGTAAATAAATCCACAAACTAATTATGAGTTGATTTTGTAGACAGTTATAAAAACATTAAGATTAGAAAAAAAGTTGTTATTTGTGCCTTTAACTGAACTATGAATGTTGGGATTTTCTGAAGTTATCAAATAAAATAAGGTTTATGAGAAGATTTTTAATTTTAAAGAAGAAAGCCTACTCTTTCATTGTTTTCCAATTTATTAGAAATCAGGACACCTGACAGCAAATGTGGGTGAAAAAGATACGGAATAAAGCTCTTTCTTGATTTGAGCATGTCCACAGCAAAGTTCAAGAACATCCACAGAGAAAGAAAACACCCTCATGACAGAGCCCAGCGTGGGCATACGCTGTGTGCAGGATCAATTTTATTAAATCACTAGAGGCCCGGTGAACAAAATTATTGCATGGGGGGTGTGTGTGGCCCTCAGCCCAGCCTGCACCCTCTTCAATCTGGGATCCCTCTCACAATCCAGGACTGCTGGCTCCCAACCACTCCCCTGCCTGCCTGCCTGCCCCTAACTGCTTTTTCCTACCAGCCTGATCACCTCCTAACCACTCCTGTGCCAACTTGATTGCCCCTAACTGCATTCCCATGCTGCCCTGGTCACCCCTAACTGCCCTCCCCTCCCAGCCTGGTCACCCCTAATTGTCCTCCCCTGCCAGCCTGGTCACCCCTAACTGCCCTACCCTGCTGGCCATCTTGTGGCAGCCATCTTTGACCACATGGGGGCAGCCATTTTTTGTGTTGGAGTGATGGCCAATTTGCATATTACTTCTTTATTATATAGGATGTGCCTGTCACCAATTTCAGATGTTATTAGCCCTGTGTGCTAGCATAAATATTTCCTAAAAATTAAAAAAAAAATTATTTAAATCTCTGATTCTCAATTGAGAGCTTTCAAAATTGAGTGGGGCCCAGCTGGCATAGCTCAGTGGTTGATCACAACCCATAAACCAGGAGGTCAGCTTTCGATTCCCGGTCAGGGCACATGCCTGGGTTTGGGGCTCAATTCCCAGTGTTGGGTGTGCAGGAGGCAGCTGATCTATGAAATTCTCTCATCACTGATGTTTCTCTCTCTCCCTCCCTCACCCTTCCTCTCTGAAATAAAAAAAAGTACATGTAAAAAGTATTTTTTCAGTGGGAGCATTTTTAGTTGTCACAGTGCCTGATGAGTGCTGTGGGCTTTTGGTGGCATTTAGACAAAGGATACTAAGTGGCCTACAGTACACGAGCAGCAATCTGACACGACGACGACGACCTGTCCTGCCCAAAGAGCCTCCACTGAGGAACAATCATCTAATCAATGTTCTCAACCTGGTGCTTTAAGCCCAGGGGACATCTGGCACGACTCCTGACAGTTTTGGTTGTCACATCACACTTTGGGAAGGACTGTGCTACTATTATCTACTGGGTAGGGGCCAGGGATGCCCTAACACCCTACAGCTATGTATAATCAGCCCCTATCTAAACTACTATACAATAGTATTCTAAAACCAGCTTATCCTTCCTAGACTGTCTTAAATATTTATAAGAATAAATGCATACACATAAAAGTAGCAAGTAAATTTAACCAGTATTTAATTATATGTCAGAGCAAGTATAAACTTAAAATAAAAAAATACATCTCTTAAAATATCTACGCGTATATGTTGAAGTGATAATAATCTAATTTCTATTATGGCTTAAATTTTTAATCTACAAGTGAATAATCTGAAAAGCAAGCTCTCAAAATCCACGAACCTGTCAACACCTGTTGCATCCCCACCCAAGGAGCTGTGCCAGTGAACGGGAAGAAACTCCACTCTGCTTATTTTCCGATCATCTAAAGCTTTCTTGAAATGGGTCTGCAGCAATTTGAGAGAAACCACCCTGAAATCATCCACTTAAAAAAGAAAATCAGGGAAAACAACAAATTAAATTAATATAATTTTATTAGCTTGATTGGTAGTTAGTAATTACCCCAACTATGCCAGTATTTTGCAAGGCAATCCCCATAACAATAAACCTAATACTTAGAAAAATCTTTCAGGTGTTTCATTATTTTAGAGGTATGCATAACTGAATAACTTTAACTATCACATACAGACAGCATGGAACTGTGGTACAAACTCGGAAATCCAACTACCTGCTCCAGAACTTACAGACTGTGGTCACCTGTTCCCCAAGGCTTCATTGTGAGGGTTAATGGTACAATACATACAAGATACTTGACACATAACAAGTATTCAAAAAAATGAACTATTATTCAGACATAAAATTAAAACTTCAAAAATTTCTGTAGCCTGGCCGGGTAGCTCAGTTGGTTATAGTATCATCCCAATATACCCAAGTTGCAGGTTTGATCACTGGTCAGGGTACATACAATAATCAACCAATTAATGAATAAGTCAAATAACAAATAGATACTTCCTTCACCCCCCCCAAAAAAAATCAATAAAATATTTCAGTAAACCAGGTAGACTCATACTTCCATTAAACAACTTCTCACAACTAATTTTCCAAAAATCAGTTAGATACACAGGTGTTCCTTGTTGCTGGAATTTCGCAGGCAGATGTTGTCAGAAATGCTAAATTATTTCCATGATCCCATGTAATTTTTCACAGTCTAAAATTGTATGAGTTATACATGTCATAATTATAAATCAAGTACAAATTAATATTATCAATGATCATTTAAATCTTCTTTTATAGTCCCTCAGCTGGAAGCCATTTTAAAAATGAACATTTAAAAGTCCTTCCATTAGTTCTCAAGTCATACCATGAAATGACTAACACTTACCACATTCAATAATACTTCTAAATCGCAAGTCACATACCGGTCCAATGCCATGTACCATGAACACCAAATGGTCAACCGGAGGCATTTCCCCTACAAAAGAAAGACAAACATACACACAAGCTGGAAACTTGTTTGGGTTTTCTTAACTGAATAGCAATATCCTAGATATCCCTTTTGTCATCACAAACTTACCAAAGAAATCCACGACCCTTCCACCTTAATAAGCCTCCTTATCCTCTACCAAATTAGAAGAACGAACTCAAAGTCGGTCTTGGTAAACAATAGTGAACTGGACCCAAGGAGTGGAGGAAGCAGGCCATCTCTGGTCCCAGAAGTGACCAGCATGTGACGGATGACCTGCAGTTGTGTACCTGCAAAGGCTCCACAACTTTGTCATTTCTTCAGAACGCCACAGGGCACTAATCCCATATGGAGAAGCAATCCGTCAATGTAAAATTTTAAAATCTTTCCCCCAAATCTTTCTCTTTGATTTGTGAGATTCATATGTATTATATAGAGGGACATCTCCTAGTTAAATCTACTATTTTATTCTAGTTATTTCATTCTGACTCAGATAAGTATATTCATTTTGTAATTTTGTAAGACAATAAAACAAACATAAAGTACATCAAAATAAAGTCCATGTTTTAAATGGTCTAATAGGAGAACCAAAGCACAAACACTGGGGCAGGGGTTAGCGAACTATGGATCACAAGCCAAACCCTTCTCCCTGCCTGTTCTTTATAAATAAAGTTTATTGAAATACAGTTATGCCCATTTGTTTGTATACCGTCTATAGATGCATTCACACTACAATTAGAGTTGAATGCATGCAACAGAGTCTGTACGGCCTGAAAAGCCTAAAATATTTACTATTTGGCCTTCACAGAAAATATGTGCTACTCTAGCACTAGAATAAGGCAAACTAATTGAAGTATGACAAAACAAGCCCAAAAACACAGCCAAAAGCCTACTTTCAGTCAGCAAAGTGTTTCTTTACAACAATACATACTTTAAGAGTACACATTACATGGTTTGTGTAACTTCTAAGAATTATAAACTTAAAAATGAAGATAAGAAAGTAATAAAAAATTTTTAAAGATATGTGCCAACCTGTAATGGCAGGAAATGCTAATAACTGTCTCTTTTTGTCATCATTATAAAAGATGATGGCAAGACTGAGAAGTCTAGAAATGACATGGGTCCTAACCCAATCTTACACACCCTCAGGAATTTCATCAAGGTTATCGTCAACTCCACGCTTTACAACCCTGGGTCTTGTCTGTCCATCTTGTGTGGTCCCCCATTCATCTGGCACTGACGACGGCTGGAACTGAACAATAACCTTCAAGATACAACAAGAGGATTAGACAGCTCACTAACAAATTCACTTCCACTGCAGACAAAATCATGTTATTTCTATACATGACAAGCTACTTCATAGTATGGATAATTCATACATCAAGCACTACCCCTGTTCCCCTAAATCCAATCTGTAATGGTCCTGCTAGTGATCATTAACCATTAAAACTAAGCAAATCAGCCGAAACCGGTTTGGCTCAGTGGATAGAGTGTCAGCCTGTGGACTGAAGGGTCCCCGGTTCGATTCTGGTCAAGGGCACATACTCTGGTTGCGGGCACATCCCCAGTGGAGGGTGTACAGGAGACAGCTGTCATCAATGTTTCTAGCTCTCTATCTCTCTCCCTCTCTCTCTGTAGAAAAATCAATAAAATATATATTTTTAAAAAACTAAGCAAATCAATACCATTATTTCCAATGCTATTAGAAAATGACACAACTAAATCAGAATATACCTCAATTTATGCCAAAACCGGCCGTGTGCCGCGGGTGAGCCGTGTGCCCCAGGTAAGCTGTGTGCCCCAGGGGGGCCGTGTGTCCCAGGAGAGCCGTGTGCCCCAGGGGAGCCCTGTGCCCAAGGGGGGTGGTGGGACCCGGGGGGAGGGGGCGGTGTGAACCGGAGGAGGAGTGGATTCTATTTGTGTGGTCCTGAGACATTTGGACAGTCTGCAGCCATTAGCTACAGAACACTCTGTTGTATTTCCCCACAAAAACAAATGAGGGAGTGTCCCACTTGAAATTCATATACGGAAAAAAAAGGAAAAGAGAAGGAAAAAAAAAATCTGAGGAACAGAATAAAGTGGTGAATATAGTAGAATCAGGGGCCAAGAAGGGGAGCGGACTGATAATTATCAGGAGGATAAGGGGGTGGGGAAGCAGTGAGAGACTGGATTGAAATCGTATAACCAATGGATGAAGACAATTGGGGGGAGAGGTGGTAAGGGCAGAGGGTGGGAAGGGAGCTTTGGGGGAGAAAAAGGAGAAACAATTGTAATAATCTGAGTAATAAAGATTTATTTTTAAAAAAATTTATGCCGAAACCGGTTTGGCTCAGTGGCCTGCGGACTGAAAGGTCCCGGGTTCGATTCCGGTCAAAGACACGTACCTTGGTTGCAGGCACATCCCCAGTGGGGGGTGTGCAAGAGGCAGCTGGCCAATGTTTCTCTCTCATCAACGTTTCTAACTCTCTACCCCTCTCAATTCCTCACTGTGTAAAATCAATAAAGTATATTTAAAAAAAAGAATATACCTCAATTTAGAAATGTAATATAACACCCAAGTTTACACATAAGAAATTAAGAAAAAGTTACCTGCAATAGAGGAGTCTATTTACAAATGCATTTCCAATGCCAAACATGGATCTACCTACCACTTTTTAGGAAGACATATATTGTTTAATCCAACTATATTAAATTAAACCTGATGTCATGAAAATACTTCTTTAAAAAAATGCTTGCAAGATATTATGCAAAATTTTTCTGTTTGTACACAAAACAAAAGGTTAAAAATATAAAACACCAAGTAGAAGCATGGTCACCCTCAAGAGGAGAGACTAGGAGGATACAGAAGAGTAAGGGCTTTTATTTTTCACTTCACACCTTTATATACCGTTTCAATTTGTTGACATATAAATGTGCTTTTACTTTTATTTATTTTAATATCAATAAGGACTGTAGATGGGGGGAAGGGGTGGGCTGGAAGGGACAATGGGGAAGACAGGTACATCTCTGTTACTTTCAACAATAAAGGTCAATTTTTAAAAATTAAGGACTCTAGATGTGGTTAGAATATAAGTTATTTTACACTTTCCTCAACTTCGGCTACTATGTTGCTATAAACAGGAACTTCATGAAACAAATTTAAATTTTATTTTATTTTATTTTTCTTGTTAATCCTCACATGAAGATAAATTTACCACTACTTTTCAGAGTGGAAGGGAGGGGTGTAGAGAGAGAAACATCCATGTGAGAGAAACACATCAACTGGTTGCCGCCCACACCTGCCCACAGGGAGGGGCAGTGCTAGGCCCATGCTGTGCCACACATCACTGTGAGCTACAGTAAACTACAGTAAACTTAGAAGCCACGGACGTGTCATACAGACACCCCCACTGCAGACATTAGTAAAAATAAACATTTAGCAAATACATTTGTCAAAATTACTCAAATGAACCTAAAAACTTTAATATCCTAAAAAAATCATTACCTTTGGATTGTGCATAACGATCGTCTCTCCACTTGGAAACTCTAATCGGCGGTGCCACTGATTTGTGGTTACAGCTTTTTTATATTCTACCTATAATAATGAAAACAACATACATCCATTAATACAAATCTATCTCACATTGAGAGAAAGTGCAAGAAAATTATAACTACTATGATGGTAATAAAAAAACAGTAATAGCAGCTCTTATGTAGTAACTGGTTACCACACTTATCACTTTACATATATTACCTCACTTCATTACTCTCATTCATTCCTAAATAACATTATCCACATTAGACAGAGGCAAACACCAAGATTTAGACTACTAGTTTCTCAGAGCTTCCAAAAAAAGTACCACAGAGTGGCTTAAAACAACAGAAATGTATTCTTTTGGTTCTGGAGGCCAGAAGTCTGAAACCAAGGTGTCAGAAGAGCAAATGTTGTAAAAGAGCCGCGTGTCCTCTGAAACCTATAGGGGACTTCTCCATTGCCTCCCTAGCGCTGGTGGTGTGTCACCAACCTTCAGTGTCCCTTGGCTTCCCGGTGCATCTCCACTCCTCTCTTCTCACGGAGCACTCGCCTTCGGTCTGTCCTCTTATAAGGACACCAGTCATATGGGAACAGGCCCCACCCTAGTTCACTATGATTTCATCTTAGTAACATGTGAAATGACCTACTTACAAAGTCACATTCTGACCTGCTAGAGCCTAGGACACAATCCAACCCCAAGCAGACTTTTTTTTAATAAAATTGGTTTTTTTCTTACCATTGACCTGGTGCACAGATTTGTGCACATTGAAAGGAAATTCATGAGAAGGTGACCAGCTGGGTGGGACTGGCCACCTGTGGTCCCTCCCTGGCATCCGCAGAGTGAGCGGGATCCCTCCAGTGGGTGAGGTCCCTTGGCCTGGCCTGCAGGGATCGGCCAAAACCGGCTCTCTGACATCCCCGAGAGGTCCCAGAGTGCAAGAGGGCACTCTGCAAAGCTGGTGTCTTACAAGTGTGTAACACAAACACAAGTGTGCAGTCAACCAGATTCAGGGCGACGTGCCCCAGCAACAACATAACCCTGGCCCAAGGTGGAATTGCAAGGCCCTGTGAGAAATCGGGCTCCTTCCTCTCTGGTTTTGGAGTGCATGACCCAAAAACCGCCGCTGCCAAGTCACTGCAGCTCGGCAGCTCCTGTGTTGAGCGTCTGACCCCTGGTGGTCAGTGCGCATCATAGCGACCAGTCAGATGATAGGAGGGACACTTAGCACATTAGCCTTTTATATATATACTAGATGCCTGTTGCAGGAAGATTCCTGCAATAGGGCTTCCTGCTGCAGTCACTGTCCTGTCTGCTTTCCTCCCTTCTCCCCACCCCGCCGGTTTCTCCCCCTTCTCCCAGCCCCACCTGCTTCCCTTCCTTCTCCGCTGCCCCGCTTGCTTTGTTCTCCGCAGCTTCACTCCCTTCTGCAGCTCTTGGATTCTTTCTATGCTCTCTTCATTCTTCACTCTGGCCTGGATATGCAAATTAACTGCCATCTTGTTGGGTTGATTTGCATGCTCATCCTGATTGGCTGGTGGGCAGGGCTTTGGGCATATTGAAGGTACAGTCAATTTGCATCTTTCTCTTTTATTAGGTAGGCCTAGTGGCCTAGTGCACGGTAATTCGTGCAGGAGGTGGGAGGTGACCCTCAGCACCCTCTCCAATCTGGGACCCCTCTGAGGCTGTTCAACTGCCGGGTTAGGCCCGATTCCTGTCCTAAACCGGCAGTCAGACATCCTTCTCACAATCGGGGTCCACTGGCTCCTAACCACTCACCTGCCTGCCTGCCTGATCACACCTAATCACTCTGCCTGCTGGCCTACTCGCCCCCAACTCCCCCTCACACCTGCCTGCTCAGTCCCAACTGCCCTCCCCTCCTGGGCTGATCACCCCTAACCACCCTCTGCCTTGGCCCTGCCACCATAGCTTTGTCTGGAAGGACATCCAGAAGGTCTCCTCGTCTAATTAGCATATTACCATTTTATTAGTATAGACTAGAGGCCAAGTGCACAAATTTTGTGCATGGGGGGGTGCGGTGATACTTCAGCCCGGCCTGCACCCTCTCCAATCTGGGACCCCTTGGGGGATGTCCGATTGCGGGTTTAGACCCAATCCCTGCTCTCCCTTGCTGGCCTGATGGCTCCTAACTGCTCTTCCCTGCTTGCCTGAATGCCCCTAACCGCTCTGCCATGCCTGCATGATCACCCCTAACCACATCTTCCTCAGCCCCACCACCATGGCTTTGTCTGGAGGAATGTCCAGTCTATCCAATCTAATTAGCATATTACCCTTTTATTAGTATAGATACTAGAGGCCCAGTGCACCAAATTCCTGCACAGGGGATGTGAGATGGGTCCCCTCAGATCAGCCTGCACCCTCTCCAATCCAGGACCCCTCAGGGGATGTCCAAATGCCGGGGATTAGGCCTAAACCAGTAGTTAGACATCCCTCTCACAATCTGGGGCTGCTGGCTCCTAACTGCTCACCTGCCTGCCTGCCTGCTCGCCCCCAACTGCCCCCCTGGCTGGCCTAGTCACCCCCCCTGCCGGCCTGGTTGTCTCCAACTGCCCCCTGCCAGCCTGGTTGCCAACTGCTCTCCCCCCACCCCCGCCTGCTGGCCTGGTCACCACATGCAGCCTGCTGTTCAGTCATTTATTTGGTCTTCCCTCACTAACTCCCCTGCTGGCCTGGTCGCCCCATACAGCCTGCTGTTCAGCTGTATGGTCGCACCTTACTAACCCCCCTGCCAGCCTACATCACCCCCCACGCAGCCTGCTGTTCGGTTGTCTGTCTTGTTTCGGTCATGACGGTCCTTTTTAAAAAAAATATATTTTTTATTGATTTCAGAGAGGAAAGGAGAGGGAGGGAGGGAGAGAGAGAGAGAGAGAGAAACATCAATGATGAGAAGGAATCATTGATCGGCTACTTCCTGCATGCCCCCTATTGGGGATTAAGCCCGCAACTTAGGTATGTGCCCTTGGCTGGAATCGAACCTGGACCCTTCAGATCCCAGGCCTATGCTCTATCCACTGAGCCAAACCAGCTAGGGTGACGGCCCCTGACTTTTTATATATTAGGATATTCTTATTGTTTTTTTAATCCCCAAGATATTTTTCCATTGATTTTAGAGAGAGCGGAAGAGAGAGGGAAAGACATGTGCCCTTGACCAGAATCAAACCTAGGACCATCTCACACCTGTCAGAATGGCCAACATCAACAAATCAACAAACAATAAGTGTTGGCGAGGTTGAGGAGAAAAAGGAACCCTTGTGCATAGCTGGTGGGAATTTAGACTGGTGCAACCACTGTGGAGAACAGTATGGAGCTTCCTCAAAAAACTGAAAATGGAACTCCCATTGACCCAGTAATCCCACTCCTAGGATTAAATCCCAACAAACTAGAAAAACCAATCAGAAAGGATATATGCACCCCTATGTTCATAGCAGCACAATTTACAATAGCTAGGATTTGGAAACAGCCTAGGTGCCGGTCAGCAGATGATTGGATCAAAAAACTATGGTACATCTACACAATGGAATACTATGCTGCCATACAAAAGAAGGAATTCTTATCATTTGCAGCACCTGGATGGAACTGGAGAACATCATGCTGAATGAAATAAGCCAGTCAATGAAAGAGAAACACCACGTGACCTCACTCATTTATGGATAATAAAGAACATTATAAACTGATGAACCAAAAGATAGATACAGAGACAGTAAAGCAACAAGCAGACTGTCAAACTATAGCAGGGAGGATAGGGATATCTGGGGGAGATAAGAGATCAACCGAAGGACTTGTATGCATGCATATAAGTACAACCAATGGACACAAACAAAACTCTGGGGAGGGAGGGCATGTATTGGAGTGGGGGGGGGGGGCAATGGTAAGATATGTACACATATAATAATTTAATAAAAAATAAAAAATAAATTTTAAATTAAAAAAAGACAGAAAGGCCCTCTTGTAAACAAAGTCTGGTCCCTGTGGGTGGTATTTCATGAGGCTCCAATGTACACAGTGCCGACATTTTTTTAAGAAAAGCATAAAGGAATAAAGCCCACCTACCTCTAGTTTTTCACTGAATTCCTCTGTATAGGGAATAAATCTGCTATCTGTGTCTCCTTTGTAAAACCAAGTACAGCGTCTCACTTCAGCGGGCTCCTCTTCCCAGTACACAGCTTTCCTCACTCGGTCATAGAGGTAAACGTCATAGCGCCCTCCATCCGTGCCTAGGACCACACTCTCGGGGTCTGGCTGGACTGGAGCACAAAGTCCAACAGTTACAAGGCATATATAAAGTAATAAGTAATGAATGCAGTGACCAGTGGTCCTTAAAGACAAAGAACTAAGCTCGTTTTTATTTAAAAATACCTTAAGCCTGGCAGGAGTGGCTCAGCTCCAGTGCATTGTCCCATGGATGGGAGGGTTGCCAGTTCAATTACCAGTCTGCACATATCTGGGTTGTGGGTTTGATCCCCAGTGGAGCCCAATACAGAGGGCAACCAATCGATGTTTCTCTCTCACGTTGCTGCTTCTTTCTCTCTCTAAGCATGTCCTCAGAGGAAGAGTTGAATAAATAAGGCAGAGGCAGTCACAGCACTTCCACACTCACCTGACCATGGGATACTTTTTTTCACAGCATCTTAAGGAATAACATTTCCATCAAAAATGCTCTATACATACAAGTCTATCAGGGAAATAAGAAAACTGACACCCCCCCTAAGAAAAAGGATTAAAAAAATTGATACCTGGATTATATGAACTATTCTGTTTTTCTGATTTAAAATCTTAAAAATCCTTTAAACAAGTAAGAAAATTACTAAAACACTTCTTCAGATACCTTTCTCAAATAACTCAGAACTTCTATTAAAATCACCATCTTAAGTTACTGAGTCTTGTGGGATCTAGGAATAAGGAATGTGACATTCACAAAAAGTAAGCCATGGATAAATCCCCTTCCTGTCTTCTCTCCCTAAAATCAGATACAGTGATGCATAAACAGTCTTACCTGAATTATAGACTTCTTCCAGATTCACAGAGTCCAGCGCACTGAAAGGCATCCAGAGCTGCTTGTGCTCTACCTCCTTGCAGTGAAACCAGTGGGGCTGAACAGGCTCGTACTGGTTTTGAAGCATAAAAGGAGGCGGCACTGGCACAGAGGGACCCGCAGGTCTAGCAAGTGCCTGCTGCTGGGCTGGAGGAGGCAACCCTGACTGCACGGGAGGAGGAACCTGGAGGGGTGACAAAGTGCGGACCGTCATGCCAGTTCCAAGGACGGCTTTTTAGGTGCTTCGGACCCATTATCAAGAGTCTGTGCATCACTATGATTTTAATTAAGTAAAATGAAGCCCGTTCTCTGTCCCCAAGAGTAAAGTTAGGTTACACTCATTATAAAACTGCTATCTTTTAATTGTTTCCTTTTTGTTGTTTCAGTTTATTTCCCTTTGGAAGTCAATTGGGTATCAGTTGGGGCGGGGGGGTTGAAATAAGGGAATTTCATAACCCAATGTAAATGTTATTCCATTACCCTCCTGAGACTGAGGTTAACTGTCTAGATCCAAACTCCATAAAAGTAAATAAAAGAAATTACTAGAGTAATCAACTTTAGTACCTATAATTTAGTATCCTGATTGAACAGAATAATTAAAAATGAGACTCTGGCAGGCTGTTAAGATAATAATTGCTTCAACTCTCACTGGTCCTTAGATCACATTTATCATTGGTATCTTACACTAAAATCTAAAAATACTGACAGATTAACTTATTAAAATCTATTACTACTTCGATACAGATAATAAGAACTAAAATGTAAATCTTCAATGAGCTACCTATAAAAGAACATTTGCTTCAAAGCATACATCTTACAAAGAATATCCTCTGAAAATAATTTGTCATCATATTGATTATAAAAAGCACTGTGCTTTTAAAAGCATAGGCTAAGTGAGAGAGATATTAAAAGCTAAAGTGAATAATTAGGATACAAAACCATGTCTCCATACCGGTGGCAGAGATCCTGGAGGTGTCTGGTACATGTGGACAGGGGGTCCAGAAGGTTGCAGATGTGTGGGATGGGCTGGTGCTTGGCACTGCTGCAGCTGTGGTGGTGTGATGTAAGGGTTGGCTCTGCTGCTTACGGGAGTATGGCGATAGGGATTGTATCCTTGTTGGGATATTCCTTGGGGTGGGCTCCCAACACTTGAAGGAGGGAGACTACTTGGCTGAGCAGGCAAATAAGCATTTGTTCCCATTTGTGAAGAAGCTGGAGCAACATACGGAGCCTTCGAAAAGGACGGTGGAAATGTATGCGACACATCTTGGGATCCGGTTGTAAAAGGGAGAGCAGCTTGGGGCTTGGAGAATGTTGACTGTCCAGGTGATGTTGCTGCAGTTGTTAACGGTGACTGTCCAATATTCCCAAATGGATCACTAGTGCTTGATACCTGAGAGAAGTAACTAAATGTCTGTGGGGTAGATGTGTGAGCAGAAGTCTGACCAAGAAAGCTGTCCTCCTCACCAACATCTGTGGAATCCTCTGAAAGGCACAGAAGAGCAAATGGTTTAAAAGGTATGCTGTTTTACAGACCTAGTTCTTGTGCCTCTTACTGTCTTGTTCCAAATTACATTTCTGCATTTACAGGAGGAAAAATGGAAAACATTTTATTTTATTTGAAAACTTCTCTTTGTAATAAAAAACTGAAAAATATGAATCGGCAACAACAAAAGAAAAATTATAATTCATTTCTAAGCCTACCACCCAGATATAATCACTTTCAACAATATTTCTGTACGTACCTTTCCATACTATTTTTAAAAAATATATTTTATTGACTTTTTACAGAGAGGAAGAGAGAGGGATAGAGCGTTAAAAACATAGATGAGAGAGAATCATCGATCAGCTTCCACTTGCACACGCCGCACTGGGGATGTGCCCACAACCAAGGTACATGCCCTTGACCGGAATTGAACCCGGGACCTTTCAGTCCGCAGTACGACGCTCTATCCACTGAGCCAAATGGTTTGGGCCATACTTTTTTTAAATTAAATATATATTTTATTCATTTTTTTACAGAGAGGAAAGGAGAGGAATAGAGAGTTAGAAACATCTAACTCCTGCATGCCCCCCACTGGGGGATGTGCCTGAAACCAAAGTACATGCCCTTGACTGGAATCGAACCCGGGAACCTTCAGTCCACAGGCTGAGGCTCTATCCACTGCGCCAAACTGGTTTTGACCCTTTCCATACTTTTTAAGTAATACGGTTACACATTATTTATTTTGTAAATATATAGAAATTATACAGCCCTAACCTGTTTGGCTCAGTAGATAAGAGTGTCGGCCTGCGGACTGAAGGGTCCCAGGTTCGATTCCGGTCAAGGGCATGTACCATGGTTGCCGGCACATCCCCAGTAGGGGGTATGCAGAAGGCAGCTGATCCATGTTTCTCTCTCATCGATGTTTCTAACTCTATCCCTCTCCCTTCCTCTCTGTAAAAAAATTAATGAAATGTCTTTTTTAAAAGAAATTATACCTATTTGTATATAGACATTTTAAAAAATAGAAATAAAATCTGTATCTACTATTTTACATGTTCTTCTGCATGCTCCCTTTTTTCCTAGTAAAAACTCAAATACACATAATTTTATTTCCAGTCATGACAAGAACCTAAAGCACAGATATTCTCTCTCTTGACAAGAAGGGTGTGTCGAGGCTCTTACCCACAAAGCACTCACTGTGGGAATGAACATGTGGTATTTGTATTCACAAGGCAAAGCGTCTCAACAACGAACTGCCATCCCTAACACAAGAGTATCACCACCAGATAGAGCATCACGACTGAGCACCAAGCCACTAGAAAAGTCATTGTCTAGCCACGTGAGTCCTCTCGCTTCCCTTTGCCCAACTTGATCTTCACTGTGGGTATTATCAGCAACAAGTTATCTTCTCTCTGCCCCAACTGGTAAAATCAAAGTATTTTTTCTCTACTAGTAGATGGCCTCAAAAGACCAGCCTTACTAAACTCTCATGAGCCCTTAGCTCGTCGTAACTTCCACTGTCCACTTCCTAAACTTCTCATTCTATCTCCTTCCTCTGAAGGCATGGAGCACATCAGAGGTGGACCCATGCCCGGTACCCAGGCACATTGAGGTCCCTGCCCTTGAGACCTGGCATAGGGAGCCCCCACTTTCAAGCTCCGGGCTCCATACTGACCCGCTAGAGCAGGGCACTGGGCCTGCTGAGATTCTGGCGGAAGCCTCTAGGTTGCCCCATCAATTTAACTGAACCAATCCATTAATTCCAAATACTCTTCTAGGTTGTTCCTTTGTAACTAAAAATAAAATGTCACAGCCTGCAGGAGGACCCTTGTCTGCTTTTCATCATTCTACTTTCCTTATGCATTTCCGGTTCCCACTCTTTTCAGTCATGTAAGTGGAATAATCTGTTTTCTTCGTCCATCTCTCAGCCACTGAAAACATGTGTTTCATCCTTTAAGACAACCTAAGGATATACCTGATTCAAGCAGCTTTTTTTCTGATTAGCATCAATTACAGAGGGAATACTGGTCTCATCCCGATGCCAGCCTCACCTCAGGGGCACATGCTGATTACATGTGGACACACCTGACATCAAAACACACAACTTGCCCTGACTGGTTTGGCTCAGTGGATAGAGTGTCGGCCTGCATACTCAAGTGTCCCAAGTTCAATTCCGGCCAAGGACATGTGCTTTGGTTGTAGGCACATTCCCAGTAGGGGTGTGCAGGAGGCAGCTGATCCATGCATCTCTCTCATCGATGTTTCTCTCTATCCCTCTCCCTTTGTCTCTGTAAAAAAATCAATGAAATATATATTTTTTAAAAGACACACAACTTTAGTGAGCACCTACCAGTATCCTTGTGACACTCCCAACTCCGTGTCAAATGAGACTGTGCTCACTGTTCCTGAACCTATTTTCCAACTGCTTCCTCAATTTTGCAGACAAACTGAGGACACCTAGAACAGACTCCATCATCCTCCCTGTCCCCCTCCACATGCTCCTGCACCACCTCTCATCAACACATCTACCCGTCCTCTCAAGCTAGACACCGCGCCTCACAGACTCCTCTCCTCTCATACTCTTCAGTCAGTCAGTCAGATACTCATTCAAGACACATGTACAAAATATTCATGTGCCAGGCACTGGAGCTAGGTCTCGGGGCTAAAACTGAGTGAGAAGGCTCTGTGCTCAAAGAAGAGACAGTCTGGTCACCAGTGAGTGAGTCACTAAGTCCCAACAATGTTAGGGTCTGAAAATCTCTCATATCCATATCCTGCTCTTCACACCCCATGTGGCTGATTATGGCTACAGTGCCATCCACTCCTGCCTGATTCACAATGGCCTCCAGGCTGGTGCCTCTTGCTACAACAGGCTTCATTCCAGTGCAAGCTCACAACACTCGTCTTTCCGAAACACACCTCTGATTTCGATGCCTTGTGTAAATCCTCCAAAGGCCCCTCCACTCCCCACAGGATGACTAAAACTCCTCAGTATGTAATAGGAGGTTTTTTGTGATCTGATCCCTATTGATCACTAAAGCCACTCCCTTATACACACTACAGTCACACTGATCTCCTGGGAGAGGGGAGAAGGGACAGGTAGAGAGACGAAGAGTGGGAGGAGAGAGAATGTGAGCAGCTACCACCAAATCGCGACAAATCTGCAGGTTTTCCCACACTTCAGACTTTTCCATATGCCTATCTCTCCCAATGCCCTGCTTTCTTCCACACTGAGCTCAAGAATCGCCTCAATGTGAGGCCCTGAAGCCTACAGGATTTCTCTCCCAAGTCAGCCAGCCTGAAAGCCATAGCTTCCACCCAGACCATCAATCCCTCTCTCTGGCCACTATAAACCTTCATCAAACTGTTTACACAGCTGGGTAGTGTGTACACGTACACTGTGCAGTCACTGGGGGCAATGCTGTGTGCTTTCTCCCAGACATCCGCAACACAGCCTGGCCCACAGAAGCTGCTCAGTCCGTTTGCTAAAGGAAAGAAATTGTTTCCTTTGTGTCTCTTTCCTGAGATGATTAACTGCTGCTTCCAATGAGACAGGTTCTTTCTTTGTCTCTGTAAATTCTCTGAATAGAGTTCTAATGACCAAATCTTTTATTTAAAAAGTATGTTTTATTGTGTGTGTGTGTGTGTGTGTGTTTTTGTTTGTTTTAGAGACAGAGGAAAAGAAGGTAGAATCATCAATGATAGAGAAACATTGATTGCCTGACTCCTGCATGCCACCCTCCACCCTCTACAATCCAAGCAAATGCCCTGCCTGGGAACCGAACCAGCAACCTCCTGGTGATGGAAGGGTGCTCAATCCACTGAGCTATGGTGGCCACAATCAAATCCTTTTCATAGATGGAAAAATAATTGTTACAGAATTAGCTACATGTATGGCCTTATTTGTTCCTTCAACCTCCCACAGCCAGGCTAGTCCTTTACGACAGCCATGCCTAACCTTCCCACCAGTTGTCAATCAAGAGGAACATATTCCTGACGCCCATCCTTTCATTCATTCAACAAATAGCTATTGAAAAACTGGTCTACTGCTTACCATGCCCTTCCTTATCCTCAAATTCCTGTTCTAGGTATAAATTCCTGCTCTCATGAAACTTACATTCTGGTGGGATAAGATAAACAAATATGTGTACCTGCCATTGGGGATAAGCACCACGAAGAAACAGAACACAAGTGAAAGGGATCTGCATGCACAAGTGCCTCCGGTTTGCCCTCTCAATGAGACTGTCTTTCGTCCTTCAAGCAAGAATAAAGTATTCCGTGGAAAAATATTTAGCATTGACTAAGAATCTGTGTGACAGTCACTAAAGATCCTAAAAATAACAAAGTAAATAAGTCACATCTGCAAACTTCAAAAAGCCCACAGTCCAAATAGACATGTATGTTTATTTCACAAACATTTACATAGAACTATGTGCCAGGCACTATACTCTTTGCCTTATAAAAATCAATTCATTGCCCTAGCTAGTTTGGCTCAGTGGATAGAGCATTGGCCTGTGGCCTAAATGCTCCCTGGTTGGATTCAGGGGCATGCAGGTGGCAGTCCATCCATGATTCTCTCTCATCAATGATGTTTCCACCCCTCTCCCTCTCCCTCCCTCTCTGAAATCAATAAAAATATTTTTAAAAAATCAATTCATTTCACACTAAAGCCCTATGAGGCTACACATAAATGGACACTGGAGTACAGAGAGGTAAATTAACATGCCTGAGATCACAAAGTAAGTATCGCCAGGACTGGAGCTGGAACACAGTCTATGCTTCTAAACACCATCCTCTGGGTTGTGCCACACAATCGTTAAAAGCAATCTCTCCACAGCAATAAAGATACGAACAAGGAGCTAAGGTGCACAGGGAGTGGGAACCCGGGAGAACAGGAAAGAGCCCAAGAGGAAATGATGCATGGGCATGCAGCACCTGCACAGCAGAGGTACAGGCTGCAACCCTCCTCTTTCACGATGGTGCATCCTAGGAGACACCCATCGTAACCTAGGGGTATCCTACGTATCCTGGGAGGGGAGCTGATTCATTGCATTTCCTGCAAGCACCTGGCACACCTGTAAGAGTTCCACAAGAACCTGCGGAACGCCAGCCAGGAGTGCCCGGCCCCCCAGGGGTCCTTCCCAGCGCAAAGGAAGCCTCGGGCCCGGACCCGCCTCCGAGTCCAAAGCACCCAAGCCGCCCACTGGCGCACCGACGGCCGGGGCAGCGCCCACAGGGCGGGGCGGCGAGGAAAAGCTCCGGTCCGACCTCATCCCCGCAGCCCTGCCCGCCTCCCCGCCCGACCCGCCCGCCGAACCCTCCGACTACCTCCCGGCAGGAGCAAGGGGGCGGCGGCCGCGGCGGCCTGCGTGACCGGGATGAAGGGCACGTTGAAGGTGAACTCCGTGGCCGAGGAGGAGAAGAGTAAGTTGGTGCCGGACGAGGAGGCTGAGGCGGCGCCGCCCCCACCGTTAGGTTTCCTCTCGGCCATGGTCGCGGCCCACCACCGTTACACGTCTCGGGAAGCCGGGGCCGCACCACCGGCCGGAAACAGTCACACTCGGGGCCAGCGCACTTCCGCACTTGCGCACAAGGGCGGAACTTCCGGCGGCCGCTCCGTCGCCGGGTTCAGGCCCCTGCGTAGCGCCGCCCTAAGTCAACATGGAGGCGCGGCTTCGCTCCCGGATTCTTAACGAGTGACGCCCTCCACGGCTGCGGAAGCGGGGCTGGAGGCGGGCGGGGCTGGAGACAGACTCCAGGAGTCCACCCTCCGGCCGCCCGGACCGGTTGGAGCGCCCTGTGCTTCCGGCAGGACCCGGGGGACAGTGACGGGCTGGGCCCAGACTCTGCCGGTCCCTGGAGCTGCGGGTGCTGGGCGCCGAATGGGGCTCCAGAGGGCAGGGGAAGCTGCCACGTTGGTGGGGTGGCGTCCAGGACCTTGGGCCAGGCGGTGCCTGGGCAGACCTGTGTCTCAGGGAGGGAATGCAGGATCCCAGCCAGCGGACTTGCAGGCCCCGAATCAATTTCTTTTCCAGATAAAACAAAATCTGCCTGGGAATGCATGCGGCGGAAGCCCGACCCAGGAAAAATAATGGTGCTTGGCACAGGCCCCTCTGGACCTCTTGCATGGGCCCTGGGCCGGCCCCTGCTCTCCTGTCTCCTGCTGTCACTGACCCAGCAGGAAAGAGATGGCAAATGCGAGTGATTTTCCGGGAGGACTTTGGCGAGGGGACTGTTGATAGGTGGGAGAGCAGGGGCAGACCGCCAACCGGGGAGGAGGCGTTCAGGAAACACTATCCAAGGTCTCAAGGCAGCGGGACTACTGAACACGCCAGCATAGGCACCATGAACGATGATGCAGGGCCACGTGATCCACCAGAATGGGCACATGAACAAGGTGGCGGGGCCACGTGAAGATTGAAGGGATGAGGCCAGGAGCCCCAGAAGCTGAAAAGGCGGGAAGGACTCTCCCTGGAGCCCCCAACGCCCTGATTTGAGATTCTGGCCCCAGAAGGGGGAGAGCACTTGTTCCTGTTGGTTGAGGCCAGTCTGCAGTCATAGGAGCAGCAGTCCCAGGAAACAGACCTTCCTCGCCCCTCCTTTAGGGGCTTTGACCTGGTTCTGGAGCAGCTGAGCCCTGCACCCTGGCAGGGGGACACCCCCCACCCCAGACCTCTTACTGGAGGGTTCACAGGGAGATCCATCCCTGTGTCTGTGCCTCAGCCCTGCCTCCTGCTCCCCGGGGCTCCTGGGCAGTGACAGTGCAGTGGGCACACCAGGGCAGGCTGCTTGTTGGCAAGCACAGGCCACGTGACTGAGGGACTCCTTGCCGCCTGGCCCAGCCCCCAGCTGCAGGATGATGCAGGCCCCCCACCCCTGGCACAGACAGGTGCTCAGTAAATCTGGAAGGAAAGGAAGGAGGGAGGGAGCAAAGAAACACCTCTCATAGGATTGGAGCAGATCTGGACCGTAAGCAACTGGCACAGGGCTGGGCAGGGAGCAAAGCCCACTCCCTTCCGCCACCTCCCATTTGGAGCCGGCTCGGGGGTCGTCTCCACACCCACAGGCCCGTGTCTCTTGCCCATTTGGATGCGAGGTAATGACACCAGGAGGCTGACGTGCACTTGGCTTTATAAGGAGCTGGTGTGTTAGGGAGAGAGGCCTCCATTCCCAGAAATCCTGAAATCCTGGACTGTGCAAATCTGCAAGGGCCTGAGCACTGATCTTGAGCTGGGTTTTTCGAACTGTACTCATATGAATATTTTCAGCAAACAAACCCTTACCTGAGGCCATTATATAAAACTAGAGGCCCAATGCACAAAATTCGTACAAGGGGCTGGGCCCTCGAAGCCCGGCTTTGTCCGGGAGGTCATTGTGCTATCCAGTCCATCTAGCCCATTACACTTTTATTATTATGCTTTGATGTAAATTAAGTTGCTTGCAGCAAAGTGGTGGGTGTTGAGGGCGACTGGGAGACTGGACCAGAGTCCCCTTCCCCTGTGGCTTTGGGTTCTGGGCAGACGGGGGAGGGAGGGTGGTGTTGGGGTTGGTCCTGGTGGTGGGGTGGGGCAGCTAAGAGAGAGGGAGAGTCCAGAGCTGACATTTACTAACTGGTCAGAAGAACTTCAGTCTTTTCAGAACTGCGTGCTCATGCCCGTGTGGCTGGGCCAATGAACACATCTGTCACAGCAAGAAGTCAGTCCATGCACACAAAAATGAAAACATGTCCTTGGAGAAAATCATAACAACTTCAACCTTTAATGTTGCCACAGTTTCTTTCTTTCTTCTTTCTTTCTTCTTTCTTTCTTTTTTAATATATATTTTATTGATTTTACACAGAGAGGATTTGAGAGGAATAGAGAGTTAGAAACATCAATGAGTGAGAAACATCGACCAGCTGCCTCTTGCACATCCCCACTGAAGATTTGCCCACAACCAAGGTATGTGCTCTTGACCGGAATCAAATCTGGGACCTTTTAGTCCCCAGGCCTACACTCTATATCCACTGAGCCAAACCGGTTTTGGCTTTCTTTCTTTCTTTCTTTCGTTCTTTCTTTAATCTTGAAGGGATATTTTAGTGGAAGTGTCTTGTCTTTCTCTTTTGTGAATTTCAAATAAAATTAAATTTAAAATTGTGTCCTAAATATGATTGTTATGGTTTTATAAGAGTATCTATACCCATCAGTTCATTACCCATAATTATCTTTTTGTATTTGCATATTAATTTGTCCAAAATTCACCTAATGTGATTGGTTATTCTGGCTGGTGGGAATGGGGTTGTGTTTTCACTTCTATCTTTGGGATGTTAGCATGTTGTTGTTTTTTTAGGAATTTTTTATACATTTTTATTTTTTTATTTTTCCCACCATTTTTTAAATTAAGGTATTATATATGTACATTGCTTACCATTGCCCCCCCACCTCCCATACACGTCCTCCCTCCCCAGAGTTTTGTGTCCATTGGTTGTACTTATATGCATGCATACCAATCCTTCCGTTGATCTCTTATCTCCCCCAGATCTCCCTACCCTCCCTGCTATCATTTGACAGTCTACTTATTGCTTTACTGTCACTATATCTATCTTTCTGTTCATTAGTTTATAATATTCTTTATTATCCATAAATGAGTGAGGACATGTGGTGTTTCTCTTTCATTGACTGGCTTATTTCATTCAGCATGATGTTCTCCAATTCCATCCAGGTTGCTGATAATGATGAGAATTCCTTCTTTTTTATGGCAGCACCGTATTCCATTGTGTAGATGTACCATAGTTTTTTGCTCCAATCATCTGCTGACGGGCACCTAGGCTGTTTCCAAATCCTAGCTATTGTAAATTGTGCCGCTATGAACATAGGGGCTCCCCCGGGTCCCACTGCCCCCCCCCCCCCCCCCCGCAGGTCACACTTTCTTAAAACCTGTTAAGCAAAATGTCAAGTGCATATATGTGGATATATATTCGATTTGATAGGTATGCTATTTGAATAAGCAATCTTCAAAACTTCATGTCTTGCCGAAGCCGGTTTGGCTCAGTGGTAGAGCGTTGGTCTGCGGACTGAAAGGTTCCAGGTTCGTTTCCGGTCAAGGGCATGTTCATTGGTTGCGGGCACATCCCCGGTAGGGGGTGTGCAAGAGGCAGCTGGTTGATGTTTCTCTCTCATCAGTGTTTCTAGCTCTCTATCTCTCTCCCTTCCTCTCTGTAAAATATCAATAAAATATATATTTTTTAAAAACTTCATGTCTTATTTTCTGAATGCGTTAACATCATAGATACTTTTATGCCTAAAATGTCTATTTTAATGCCAACAAAAGAGGATTTTCAGGAATTTTTAGTTCATTATTAATAGCACCATCTATGGGGGGGAAAATCCCCATTATTAATCGGTATGCCTGGTAACATCATTTTTGTGTTCTTACGTCGCCACTTTGTGGACATCTCTGGAATTTCAGCCACAGGGATACACACCCACCGTGAGAATCAGCTGCCTCCTGCACATCCACACCAGGCATCCACACATGGCGGCCCCAATCCCGGGCATCGAACCAGGAATCAGATCAGAGACCTCCGCGTTCCTAGGTCGAAACTCAACCACTGAACCACACTGGTGGGGCGCAGGCAGGTGTTATCGCTGTGCCCAGAAGAGAAAGACTCTTTGGCTGTGGGCTGTTAACTCAGGGTTAACACCGCATCGACTTAGGGCTCCCACTGCATTTGCATGGGTTTGACCCACCCCTGTTGAGGGGTGTCGTCCTAGCTCCCCACCTCTTGAGTTTCGGAGGTCGGGGCGCTTTGGTTCAGTTCCCGTTTCTGGTTGCGTTCCTGGGGGCGTCTCTGCAGCCTGGAGGGTCTGGACATTTGTATCCACGGCTTCAGCAAAGTGTTAAAGCGCTCGAGTCTGTGACAGGTTCCAGGAGGACTGGGAGGGGTGAAGACTCCGTGGAAAGTGCGCCTCTCACGGGAAGGGGGTGTCAGCGGGGTCTCTGGCCGCCTGCCAAGGGCGTTCCTTGTACAACGGGCTACATTGCAGTCCCGTCAGAGGACTGGACTGCAGAGACGCATCAGCATGAACTTCCCGATGCTGATGGTTGTGCAGAAGAAGGCCCTGGCTTATAGGAAATTCCCCCTGGTATTTGGGAGAAAAAAATTATGTTTTTTTTTCCAGTTTCGCAAGTGTTGTGTCTGCCAATTCAGCACGGGTGTCAGCCTGTTTGAGTTTGTCAGACAGAAGTTTAATTTCTTTTTTGTATTTGTCCTCCTTTTGAGAATCCTTTTCAGAGGCAACCTCCAGCGATTTGAGGTTGTTGGTGAAATTGTTGAGTTCTTGTTCCAGGTGAGCACATGTTAGTTCAGACACCTGGGCACGCTCCTGTGCTGTGTCCAGCTGGCCTTCCAGGATGGCAACTTCCGAGCTTCCTCCTGGCATTTGCGGTCAGCCTCCTGTGCAATGTGCTTGGCCTCTTTGATGTGCAAGTAACTCCTGGATGTCTATCTTATGCTCATGTTTCATGGCCCGGGTTTCTATCCCTTTCACTCCTGTGTCGCTGTCGTCCACAGCCTTTTGTGCTTCTTTTTGCTTGTGCAGGGCCGTGGGCAGTGGTTCTTGAGCCCTGTGTAACTCCTCCTCAACAAGCTGGATGCGTGGATTGAGAGCTGCCATACACATCTTCTTTAGCTTTCTCGCGCCACTGGCATGCTTTTTGGTTTTCGGTTTGATCCCCTGCAAGTACAGGAGGCAAGGAATCATGGGTGCATATCCCTGACTTGGATGTTTGTATGTATGTGCGTGTTGCGCGCTGATTCCTCTCGTCCGGTTTGATGAAAGAAGAAAATGTGTTTGTGTGAGTATGAATCGGACACACTGCCAAGAGGGTCCGTGTGTGAATTTGACACTTTGTAGAAGTGTTGTTGTAAAGCAAATAGGCTGTGGATGTTGTAGGCGTGCTGAGGTGAATGTCAGGAGGGACGTCAAGGTCAGGATTCCCCTCTGTGTTAAGTGCTATGATTGCGCATAATGGAAGTCGGTATGTTGTGTTTTGGGATTTGGGAGAGTTTTTGTTGTGTTTGGACCGCCAAGAGAGTGTTGTTGGCTAAGGAAAGGTGCAATGGCTGTGAGTTTTTTACTGCGTGAAAGCGATCTTCTGCTGCTATCTTGTGGGTCATCCAGGAATCACACGTTGTGCTTCTGTCCTTGGTGCTGAAACGTGATGTCTGCAAACATGTGTGGAGAAAAAAGGCCAAAAAAAGCTAAGCAATCCTGGAGGCTGTCCAGGGGTGCAATGAGTTGTTTGGTAAAGGGACTGGAGTGCCAGGTGTGTGTTTGTGAGCTGTTTCCTGCCCAGCCCCTGCAAGGGATGCTTTTCGGATTGGTGCGCCGTCATGGTTTTTGGTTGCGTTGAGGAAGTGAGCTGTTTCCCCAGAGGTGGGCATTTGTGAGGCCGTGAGTTCCCTTTAGGCCACCCTTGTGGAGCATGGATATTGTTCTGTGCCCTTTTTTTTGTTGTTGTTGTGTGGTTGTCACGGTCATATCAAAGCTCTGGGTTAGGTAGGTTTTGTGAGGAGAGAATTTTCTTGGAGCAGTAGGGCTGCTGTGTGGTGGGAGTTTTCAATATTGCTCCTGAAGAAATGATTCGATGAGATTGTCCCGTGTGTATGTAGGTATTTTAGTGTGTTTTGTAGGTGCCATGTGTTGTTGGTTGTCCTCCCAGTGGCAGTGCCGCCTTCGTCCCAGCGGTTCCACGGTTGTTTTTAAGGGTCAAGTTTGATCATTTCCTTGTTTGTGTGTTTCATGTTTTACATTTTTGTTCCTGTTTCAATGTTGCTTGTCCAGGAAAGGAGGTGTTGGTCCTTGAGGATGTTGTTCCAAGGCAGTGAGTTGGCGAAAGTGTGTCAAGAATGTAGATGATGATCCTGAATCCCAGAGTGTTGTTTGGCTTTTGAGCGTGATATTGCGGCTTGTGCAGTGAGTGAGTTGCTTCAGCAATAGTGTCGTTAGGTGAGGTTCCAGAGTGAGATTGTAAGGTCAGTTCAGGCAATTTTCATTGGCTGTGGATCAGAAGCCGAGGAGATCGATTGGCATTGAGTGAGTAGGTGCAGAAGTTGAAAGCGTCGCTGAAGTTTGTTGGTTTGTGCTTGTGTGTTAAGTGGCTTTGCTAGGTATGTGGTCATTATATGTCCATGAGGATGAATGTGTGAAGCACCCTGCGTTGTGTTGCTTGTCAGCATGTGTAATTTCTAAATTTGAAGAAAGGCAAATGTTAGGGGTTTTTTTTATGTTTGACAGGATTGCGTGCACCTGGAACGGCTTGGTGGTGAGGGTGGAGTCCACGTTCATGTGGTGCTGCTTAGTAAGTGCGAGCACGCAAGCGTTGTGTTGTGAACAGTGAGGCGAGCCACGGGTGGCTGTGAGGGGGCCGTGAGGTGAGCTGGTTTGTTGAGCAGGTGGGGGCATTTTTGAGTTGTGAGACAGTGTTATGTGTTTTTGCCATTTTTAATTTTTTAAGTGTTTTGTATGTCCTTTGCAGTGTGATTGGTCAGGTGGTGTCCCAGACGTCCTGTACGGTAGTGAGTGGAAGCATTTGTCATGTTGGATGGTCCTGTGTCTGAGGACCCTGGTGTTGTGTTAAAATGTTCATATTTTAAATTTATTTTAAAAATATTTTGTTTTGTTTTTTCAGAGAGGAAGGGAGAGCAAGGGACAGAGAGCTAGAAACGTCTATGAGAGAGAAACATGGACCATCTGACTCCTTCACACCCCCCACCGTGGATATTCCCGCAAGGAATGTACATGCCCTTGACCGTAATCGAACCCGGGACCCTTCAGTCCGCAGACCGACGCTCTACCACTGAGCCTAACCGGTTTCTGCTGTTGATGTTTTTTTATATCTGTTGAGACCATGAGTCCCTAAGTTCTGATGCCCGTGGTTGTGTTGTCCCTGTGGTTTTTAGTTGAGCAGAATGCAGTGTCTTTGAAAGTAGAAGCCGAAATGGTCCATTTTTTGTCTTGGCAGGGTAGTTAGTGTATTTTTGGCAGAAGTGTGTGTGTGGAGGGTGTTGATGTGGCAGCGCTTTGTTTCCCTCCCCAGGGCCATCCGGAAAGGGAGCATCATAGTATGGGCCATGGTGATGAAAGCAGAATGAGGGTAAATGCCAAAGGGCTGGTGCTGTTTTCAAGGCTGTAAGTTGTTGATGTTTGTATGCTAATAGGGCCTTTGAAATGGGGAGGAAGTCTCCTAGGGCTAGGCTTTGTGGGTGTGGATGGATCCATTTGTCCCGTGTGCCATCATTTTCCTGGAGGTGTGTGTGGGTAGTGTTTTGCATTGTGTTGTGTTGTTTGTCCTGAAGGAGTGTGGAGGATGGTTTGCGTTGTGTGTTGTGGTAGGTAGTCCACGTGTGTGCAGTTGAGGCATTTTAAGCAGGTGTAGGAGGAGGGAAGCAAGATGTGAGTGTTTTGTGTTGATTTTGGAAGGAACCGGAAGGTTGATGGGTGGCGTCGGTGCAGTATGTGTCGATGGTAGTGTTTGTGTAGGTGAGGTGGGATGGGTGGTAATGCGAGTGAGGCTCTTCGTGGACGTGTTTGTTTGAATTGTCATTATTGTGTTTGTCCACGCAAGGGAACTTTGATCAAGGTATTTTGTGTCAGGCTTGTGTGAAGGTCGGAGGGGCTCCAGCAGGGTAGGGTGTGATTTTTTTGAATTTTTATCTGCTCGGGAGTTTGTATTGGCGTTGATTTTTGTCGTGTATGGCGAAGTGAAGAATGTAAGAGTCTATGTAGGTTGTGAGTTTATTTTGCTGAAGGTGTGTGTGGTTTATTATGAAACGCTGTCCCCGGTAATAAAATGTGAAAAGAGGTGGTCCACCTTGATGGCTGTGAATGGTCCTGGCGATTAAGTCATTGTGTAGTTGAGATAGTGGCGGTAGAGGTGCCTTTAATATGTTAATGTAATGTAAATTGCTTTTGATTTTCTTTTTCTTTTGAATTTCCTGCCTAAGAGATGTGTTTGTGTGAGAATGTCCCCAAAAGGTAAAAGGCCAGAGCAGATGGTCGTCCTCTGGGAGAGGTGGAGTGGCCCCCATTTTCCCCAAAGTAGTCTTTTGTAGTGTAGTCATTTTGTTGTGCGTGGTTGTCCAGAAAGCGGACTGTGAGTGGGCCCTGAACCAGGCGGGTGGTGTTGAGGGATGTTGCAGCAAAGTGTGCAAGAGAGAAGAGGCAGTAGTGCGTTTTTGATTGTGTGACTCGATAGTGTGATTTTTTTAAGCGTCTTGCTGAGTTTACTTGTGTGAATGGTTAGGGATACAGTGTGAGATGGGAGCATGTTAGGTAGCTTGTACAGTCTGTTATTGGACATGATGTTAGGTTGCATTTGTTTTCTTTTTGAGGTGAGTTGGGTATTGATTGTGGTATTATTTTGTTCCCCTCCCTGCCTGTGTTTTGATTTTGTTTTGTTTGTGTTTCAAGTAGGGATACGGTAGCATTGTGTTTGTATTGAGTTAGTACGTGTGTCTATTTTTTCCATTGAGTCATAGGGAACC